>JAPWTK010000413.1:0-404196 GCA_029963805.1 Aromia moschata | reverse complement strand
ACCATAACATAACAAACAGTAGACAGATTGGATGCTTTTGAAAGTTTAGAAATCATTAAATGTAACAGTAGTATGAATAAGGGCAATGGTCCAATACCCAATCCTGTTTGGTCTGATAAATAAAGACAAATGTTACGGTTCACTGAACCGTGGCAACAAATTAAATACATAAATAGTGCAGTGTGTGGGTTTAGAATTTAATTTTAATCTTCCTCTTGAAGATGCCAACATAGTTAGCGAAACACGCGTCGAGAAAAGTATAATAGTTCGGTGTTTCGTTTTGCGGAAAATGTCCAGTTTTTCCGTTTCAACACCGACGCGACGGTTCGAGTGCCCACTCCAGAAAGTTTGTTTAAAAATCTCTGACTACAAGAGGTTCTACCAGCTATTTGCTCGGCTATTTGACATCAGCACTTATCAGAATTCTAGAAATTCTGGAATAAAAGAAGAATAAGTATGAATAAAAAGCGCATTCTTAATTATTTTAATTCAATTAATTATTTAAATCAATCTTCCAGTGTTTCGGGTCGATGGATTGGGCGAAGGGGTCAATTCGAGAGGGTTTCCTCCTAGGTCGCCTGACCTAACCCCCATGGATTTCTCTTTTGGAGGTTATTTAAAACATAAAGTGTATATAACTAAACACTAGTATAGATAACTTAAAAAATTGAACAAGGAACAATCTTCAAAAAAATACTCGCTGAAATAATATGTAAGATGGTTGAAAAAGAATTTAAATCGCGGCTGGTTACTGTCAAGGAAGTCAACGGGGGTACAGTTTAAACATTTATTAAAGACTCGATTAGGATAGGTAGTTTTAATTGTGTTATTTTTATTTTTGTGTTCTGTTTTTAATAAATAGGTTGAATAAAAATATTTAGGGCCTTATATTTATTTATTTTTTAGAATTTCTGGAATTTTTGGATAACTATTGAGAGTGTGTGGTATGTTAAAATATTCGAGCAAATACCTGTAGAACATCTCGTGTTCGAGTGATTTTATAAATTAACTTTCTTTTTCGTTTTTTGTCGAATTTTAACTTTTGAACGGTCACCATTTTAAAATGGGTTGATAGAATCACGCTAAAATTTAAGAGCATAGTGCGTGAAAAGAGCTTTCAAATGATCTACAAGCCATATGTTCATTTAAAAAAAGTATACGTCATATTTTTTGGCAGCTGTCAATAAAAAAAAAAACAAAAGTACGTCAAAATATCGGCAAATGAAAATTTTAAATAGACGTGTCAGGCGTTTCTAAAAAAAAATATCTTACTTTTTATGGATTTTTATGCGCGACTTTACGCCTTCACTGTATACCAATGACGTTATGACGACATTAACGCGTTTATTAAATTATAACTAGGGTTAGGAAACAGAAACAGCTACTTTTGGAACAAGAAATAAAAAGTCGATTTTTTTGTGAGTTAACCACGAAACATGTTTAGGGTTTTATAGTCCATTTCAAGTTTGTTATGTCTAAAATGAATCGTTATGAAAATAATAACAAAAACAAATTAATTAATTTTCAAAATGCATTCGTAAAAGTCAATAAATAAAACATAATGCATTGTGATAACAAAGGAGTTAATTTCCTTTAATATTAGTAACAATCAGTGGCAGTGGGCTATAAGGTGCGCTGGTGCGCTCGCACTACTGACAATTTAGCATTAATAATTTTGTATTTAGTAATTAATGGATGCATTCTTAATTTATCGCCTGTACCGCATCCCTAAGCGTTAGTACCATCTCAATATTATTTGGCCGCAGCGTTACGAATCCACTAGACGCTAGGTCTCTATTTCCAACGCCACTGGTTTCCGATCGCGGCACGGGAATCGACAATACGATCGTGGATCGTGCTTCGGTGCAATACGAAAAAGCGAACGCGTATTGACACTGTGCCCCTCTACAATTAGCAAAGTAGTGGGCGAATCCTATAGATTTGATGTGCGGAGTTGAAGACGCACGAGAGTTATCGATTAGTTTGTGAATTGTTTTCGTACTCATTGTTTTTCCTTCGCTCACGTTTTATAAATATAAACTCAGGTTTTAGGTTTAGAATGTAGTTTGAAATAATGAATTCTATTTAAAACTTATTAAAAACTCCATTCTCTAGCTTGAGTTTGGAGGAAAAAGTGCAAATTAAAACTCTAGGGTGGCCCACTCCACAAATTAATTTAGAATTAGCCGTGAAAGGAAAAAATAAACAATTTGTCAAGAACATTTAATAATAACTTATTTAAAAAACATTTGTGGTTAAGTGGATGCGATGTATTGAACGCAGTGTTTTGTTTTCCGTGTGTTTTGTTCGGCGGAGAATCACCTTGGACCAAAACTGGAGTAACGGATTTAAATCACATGAACGAGAAAATAAAAAAACATGCAAATTCTGCTGGACACATGAATAATGTTTTGAATTTAGCCATGCTAGGCACTGCAAATATTGCGACAATGCTCGATTCTGCTCCATCGACTGAAAACGGTGGCAGCACAATGAAGCGGTTTCAAAAAACAGGTATGTTTTAAACATTATTATTAACTGTATTCGTTTTTGTGGAAAATTTGAACTGGCCCTAAGAGGACACGATGAATCGGAAACATCATCCAATACAGGCATTTTTCGTGGGTTGATTGATTTCAGTGTCGAATTAGACGAGGCTACTGAAGTATCAATTACAAAACGCGGCGGCTTTTAAATGAACTTCTAATACTATACAAAACGAGCTACTTCAGTGCATGCTTGAAGTTTGTCACGATGAAATAACCATTGAAATTAAAAAATCCACTTTTGTTGCTATAATAGCAGACGAAACTACAGACGTTTCTACAATTTTTCAGTTGGCTTTAATATATCGTTACATGGTGGGTGGAAAGCCTGTAGAAAGTTCCTCGGGGTTTTTAAAACCAGTAGGACATGATGCAGAGTCATTGGCGGAGTGTTTAAAAAGTGAACTAGACTAGATTATCGTTATTTTTATGTATGGTGCACCCCAATCTTAGGATCACGCACCGCCACTGGTAACAATTAACTTTAATTTGCATTTCTTAAATTTGATAAAAATAATAAATATCTTATTAACATGGATTACTAAACAGTAGTACTCAAACAGTATGATAAAAACAACGAAGTTAAAGGTATACAACTACTATATGGTACTATATAGGTATACTAAATGGACTTCTATTTGTATTAACTTATTTTGTAGATAATTATAGTATATACCATGTAAGTTATATTTTGCTGTCACAATATATTAAAGTTTAATTCCAATTATTATTAGTATTGTTTTAGCAAAGAAAGTAAAATGACTGAATTTTCTCTTCTGGTTATTACTAGGGTCCGGAAATGTATGCTATAATGCAGGGTCGGCACTAAACTTTTTGATAATTAAAGTATAAACCGTATTTTTTAAGCACTTTGTAAATTATTGTACGCGTGTATTTCTTGTCCGTGCATACTTACGCCACTGACCGTGCCTGGTAACACGCTGGGACTCGTGGTATAGTACACCGGTCCCGTACGGGAGCTCTGGATAGTTGAACGCTGTTAACTCGGCATTATGGCACGCTTTCCGGTTCCTAGTTATTACATTAGCGATCCATACACTTAGATACATTCTAATCAGAACCGCTAGTCCGCTAATCCCGCTAGTGAATAGTAAAGCGGTAGTTGTTTATTAATATGAATTTTAAGGCTAATATTTGTATCGGTATGTTTATTACTTGAAATATTACACATTTTACAATAGTAAACATGCATCAAGTAACAAAATAGGTAGATACCTAAATATTAAAAACACAAAATGCATGTGTGTATCATATAAAAACATGAAAATAAATGAACACAAATTTTGAAAATAACCAGTTAATATAAAATAATATACACGGTGGAGACTTTAACTGGAATATATTCGCTAGCAGGATGGTGAATGATTTTTCAAAAATTCCCGAGACAAGTCAACTTTTAAATGTATTTACCTACATTTTGCAAGTAATGTGAAAAATATAGGCCTTCAGGGGTGGCTGAAACCACCCTCGACATGATTTTTTCAAATGCAACCCTATGGCTTGTGACCCCCTCATTGTAAAGCTGGTGGAAAGAGGAATCCAACGCACTGATCAAATTTTAATTTTTAGTATGTTTGTAGGGTTGCATACAATTAAAACGTAATTTTATAGTTTAATTTATTTTTAACGCAACAATTTCGTACTCAAAATGAGTGTTGTTTAGTTTTGGAATGTAAACCTTACTTTTCATATGTCCCCACAAAAAATTCCAATCAACTTTTTGCCACAACTGATATTTGTTATTTTTTTACTAGTTTTTTTACACGGCCGCAAAGATAATTTAGTTTGTATGCTGTATTCAGAGTTTGAAACGAAGTGTTATTTCAAATTGGTGAAAATGTCTTGTTTAACTGAATCACTAAAAATCGAAATTTTGATGATGATTGGATATGGTGATAGGGCGCGAACTCAATGCGAAGTTGTTCGCTTGTTTCAGCAGAAACGCATCCTGACTTGCCACCACTAAATCAAGGTACCATTAGTGAAATTGAGGCACAATATCGAGAGATGGGTCATGTCAGGAAAGTACCGAGTAAGAAGAGCAGGCTGTTGTTGATGACGACACGAAGTTGAATTTGTTGCTTGCTCTAGAAGAAAATCCAATCACTCCAGCCCGTTAACTGGCCCGTGATAGTAATCTTAATCACAAAACAGTTTTAAAAATACTTAAATATGAGAAAAAACGCCCATATAACATGCAAGCTGTTCAAGAGCTACTTGAAGATGATCCAGATCGACAAGTGGAATTTTTTTTTTTTTTTTTTTTTTTTTACGATTTATTGATGACTTGTATTTATCAAAACCAGTTATCTTTAGAGTGGATAGTTTTCTCTGACGATGCTACTTTTACATTAAATGGGCACGTAAATCGCCAAAATTGTCATTACTGGGCTGAAGAGAACCCCCATTGGATGAGGAACTTTATACTCAGCGCCTACAGAAAACTAATGTGAGGGCCGGAATAATACAAGATAGAATTGTAGGACCATTTTTCTTTGATGACACTCTTAATGGAGCAAGATACTTGTGTTTACTCCAGCACGAACTAATGCCAGTGCTATGTCATTTATTTCCAAACCCCTTAAACCCTAACCCGGCCGACGAGAGGTTATGGTTTCAGCAAGATGGGGCCCCACCACACTATGCTGCCATTGTTCGTCAGTATCTGGACAGAATTTTTCCCGGTAGGTAGATTGGGAGGCGAGGTAATATTGAGTGGCCAGCAAGATCTCCAGATCTTACACCACTGGATTTCTTTTTGTGGGGACATCTTAAAAGTAGGGTTTACATTCAGAAACCCAACAACATAGCAGATCTGCAGGAAAGGATAAGAGAGGAAATCGGAAAAATAACACCGCAAATGTTGCATAATGTAAGGGACAAAACCTACACAGACTGGGATGCTGCCAACAAGTGAATGGTGCACATTTTGAACAATTGTTACGTTGAAAATAAATTTAATTTTAAATTGTTTTAATTGAATGCAACCCTACAAACATACTAAAAATTAAAATTTGATCAGTGCGTTGGATTCATCTTTCCACCAGCTTTACAATGAGGGGTCACAAGCCATTGGGTTGCATTTGATAAAATCATGTCGAGGGTGGTTTCAGCCTTCCCCTGAAGATATTTTCCATATTACTTGCAAAATGTAGGTAAATACATTTAAAGTTGACGTGTCTCGGGAATTTTTGAAAAATCATTCACTAGCATTCACCATCTCCGCTAGCGAATATATTCCACTTAAAATCTCCACCGTATATAACCTGGCAATTCAGATATTATGATAAACTATTAATTAAGAACAAAATAAACTATGATAATTTAAATATGTAGTACAAAATACAAACCCCCAGAAAAAAAGCTTTCCTTCCCCTCATGCACAGTAAAATTTTAACATATGCCAGAGGCAGAAAGTACGTATAGTTTGGTTATTCGAGTTTTATGTATCATGCGGTGATCTGCTCTCATGGCAAACTAAGCGATTTTTTTTTTCTATGTTAGAATCATAGCAGTTATTGTGTCTAATACAACTTCTTGTGTGAAGAAGTCCAGATATAGTTTCATTATTTAATGTATTTCTTTGTTTTGTTTTTCGTTAAATTGATATCAGAAAATAGCCTTTCAACATTTGCGTAGGAGTGTGGGAGTTAATTTTGTAAAAATGTTAAATTAATGTAAAAATTAATATTTTAAAAGCTGTGTTAGTTTAAAAGATGTATTATCTCGATATCTCCTAATTTCATATTTTTTTCTTGCTAAAAACCCACAGCTCCCTTAGGAAATGATTCTATTTATTTGCAGTTGCACAAACTCTCTTTATCTAAAGCTTGTAAATCATTACTGTTAATTACATTTGGAAATAAAATGGCTACGTCAGTTATTGACCGAATTGTTCCCAATTTTATAATCGCAGGATCTAAAAATTCACTTTCTTATAGGATTATTTCTTAAAGAAAATAATCTAGTACAGGCTTCGATGTAAAAATCTAGGTTGCAACTGATCTTGAAAACATTTTATTTCAGAAATGGTTTTCTGCACATTCGCACCTAAATAAATATCCTCGATTTGCAAATAATTTGCAAGTATTTACCAAATAATTCCATTTTAAGAAACATAAAAATTGTTTTTATTATGTTGGAAATATTTTTATAAAGCAATATAAATGAATTTTTCGATCTTCGGACTGAAATGATAAATACACTTCGGGAATTCCCCGATTTCCAATCAACATCGTAGACAAAATCAATGACGTTGAAAAACGCACTACAATATTAATATTGTTAGATTTCTCAGAAGTTTTTTAGCCAAAATCGGTAGATCTACCGATAAATCGGTAGCTGTGGCATCACTGTGGTAAAGGCAGACGAGTCGCGAATGGGTCCGGGTCGGGTTGTGAATTCAGTCATTTGATAACCGAACTCACGACCCGACCGCGACCAGTTCGTCATATTTTGGACAACGCAATCGCATCGTAGGGTGATTTCGCCGGTTCCGATTTACGAAATCCGGAGGTTCACATGACTGCATATATTTTGCAAATTTAAATGAGTATAGTGTTTTCCTCTTGCGTAACCATTCCTTTGTCCATACACGTTTCTGTTTCCTTTTGTCTGAAAAAATCACTACTGCCCAGACAGATAAAGCTATTTTCATTTTTCGCGACAGAGGTGCCATGGTATCGAAAGCTTGCTTACTGTAACTCGTCGCGAACTGAGAATATCGTAGAGTCTGTAAATGTGTGGGGCAGAAAAGATCGGTCCGAGTCTGGGTCGCAGTAGTGAGTCGGGTATGAGTCTGCTAAGTGAATGGCCCGCTTAAGACTGACAGTCTGTGGATTATAGCGGGTACATCTCCTTATAGTCTAGGATAGGGCGCGTCAAAAAATCCACTGAACCCTAACTGTCTGCCGTGTGGTAAATAAGATCCCGAGTCGATGTGGAGCATTTATTCACATACCACATATATATGGCACACATACCCCTTTTGGGGTGGTTTTGGGGGAGGTGGAGGGGGAAATGTCTGCCAGCAGTATGTAACGTTGTGCAGTCGTAAGAGAACATACTTGGCAAGCGACATACATTTTTTTCAATTTTTACTCATTTTATGCTATTTTATAGCAGTTTTGAAAATTCTTCCATGTTGGATTGCGGATTACCGTCATACTATGTCTGCGGTGTCGGCCACTATTTTTCCATAAAAGTGCATGTTGGAACAAGAAAATTACACTTTGGTAGATCCGGTTAGGAACCACTTTTTTCCGGTTTTTTGTCAATCCAACCCACCTCCGACACCGCCATGGAGTTTTTATCTACCACTATTTTCCCCGGCTTATAAAAAATGGATACTTTGACTTACCGTTGCTTCCAGACGGTTAGGGTCCACTTTTTTACCCAGATTTCCACCCCCCCTCTATCTCGAAAATGGCCGATTTGCCATATATACGTAATATGAGAAAAAATGCTCCACATCGACTCAGGACCTTATTTACCACACGGCAGATAGTTAGGAGTCATACATTTTTGAGGCGTTATATCCTAGACTAAGATTGATGTTTTTTAACAGACTTGTGACAATTAACATAAAATGTTGGCCCTTCCCGGACTTAATAAACCAATTAAACAGACAAATAGTTGATTTAGCTATTCATAACCCATTTACCTGAGATGAAATAAAAAATATTATATGGTTATTATATTTTCTACAAGGGGAACTTTTCAAGGCGTTCCCGTCTCATTTTGATGAAAATCTCTGCCGATTTTCATCAAAAAGATGAAAGTAAAAGTGAATGGGTGAAAAGAAAGTGTAAATGGACAAAATATTATATCACACAACTACTAAACAATAGGTATACTAATTGTACGGAGTGTTCAAATTTTATTACACACCCAATAAATCAGTTGTTGGAAGAGATGGAAATTCGTGTTTAAGAAAGTAGTTGTGATATCGGAAGCAATATCTAAAATGTCTATTATGTTCTTAACACAGGATAATTGAAATTTGCTACAATTATATATGCAAAATATTTAGAATAAAAATGTTTTCCCAAGAATTGGCCAATGAAATTATGAATGTGATTACAGATTCACGTCTCACTGTATATTGAATAGAATGGAATTTCATTCATTTTCACAGGGGTCTTTTATTGCAACTTATTTTTCAAAATGTTTAACTTCAAAAAGATCATCTTAAGACACACTAGAAGCATGTGTAAAACTTAAAATTATCTCACTATTTAGTGTTTTTATTGGAATTAATTAACCTTGTAACGAACGGGCAATTTTCGGACATACATTTTTGCGTCCACTTTTGTTTTGTCCATTTTTTGCGATTTAAGGGTGCGAGAAAAAGAAAGAATATTTTAAAATAAGTAAGTAAATAAGGTTTATATTAAAGGGAAAGTCAAAGGAATACATTTATGTTTCTGTTTTTGGCAAAAAGTCGAAATTTCTGACGTACATTCAAAAATTGTCCAGGTAACGTTCGGACAACGAGTTTATTGATGATTTGGAAGGAAAGTATGAAAGTGTTAATACTTAAAACAAGTCAAGTGCACGTTATACATATAACATTCTAACAACCTTCGGATACACGCTCAAAAAGTTACACTTAGCTTTAACCTTAACAGTTAAAGTGAAAAGTATCGACTTTTAAATGAAGGGTAAGGAACGGAGATTCCAGCTAGGGAATGTTTATAATTTGGAGAAAAGGTAATATTAAATACCACTATTGCAAATGAATCAGAAAGGAAAAAATGTACAAAATACTGCTTAGTACGCATTTGCAAATACTGCTTACACGCACATAACTAGGACCTGTCTAGGCGATCATATGTTATAACTTGAAACTAATATAACAAACTTGTCGAGAGAAATATCTTTAAAAGAAAACAAAACTTAGACTTTAAGCTTAAATTTTCAGCCAAATATTTGTCAAAACCAACTAAAGACAAATATTTGCATCTCCACTCGCCAGACATTAGATACAACAACGATTTGATATCTATTCGTTATCCGCAATAATTTGTTAACCGTGCATCCCTATCAAAATGGTACCGAAGACTACATTTGTAGCTCGTGCGGCTTATTTTGGATATTAATTGGCAAGAAAGTTGGACGCATAGTTTTTGCAATAAACAAGTAAACACACAGGGTTGGAAAGTCCAAGATTTCAAAGCCGAGCATTAAAAGATAAAAGAGAAAATAAAGTCTTCGAGGAAGGGAACTGACAGAGAAATATTATATCCATAGTTGCCAGACTGATATGTCATTTTAAAACTTTTATGAGCGTTATTCTCAGTCTTTCGTGATAGGGTAGCAACAAAATATGTAGGCGGGACGCCCCGCCCATAAATTATAATGTGCACGTGTTGTTGAATTATTATATCGTTATTGGTCTACGGAAAATAAGCACTTGAAGTATTCCTGTGCGTACGCACTACGCCGTATCCGGAAGTTAAATGTTTGGGTTGGTATTTTAGGCGATTCCATCGTTGGGCCATTTTTATAAACGGTTCCTTAAATGCCAACATATATTTAACAAATAAAACGAACTGTTTACGGACATGAACATGAAAGACCACGAAATTTAAATGATTTACGGGCCAGAATTGTACGGGCTAGGATTGTAAGTCTAAATAATATTTCCCTGAAGTGTTAGAACTAGTGTTGTAAGAATACGTATGAAAACTTCCGTTCAATCCGAAAATTTATCAATATAAAACGTATTAATCCGAATAGTTGATAATCGCAATACGGAATCGAAATTATTACGAACGATTTATTGTACGAATTGTATATTTTTTTCGATTTATTATGTCTAAGGGTCTAATAATTTTTTAGGAAGGAACATGTATAATAGTAATTACAATATTGATAGTAAAGTAATGTATTTCTTCAATTACTATTTATGAACATCCCAGACGGTTGAGAAGTGATAACTTTTTCCAATTACATCACTAAAATTTTGATGAATTTATCATTACAAGGCCTTGACCAATATTTACTGTTATCGATATCGGTAAAAATATCCGTGTTACATTTGAAAATAAACTAGCTTAATTGCGACTTTATTTATGTACCTTATTCTAAATTTTGAATTTATATAAGACTTTTTCTTTATACACTTATATAAGTATATATACATAAACGAGGCGTGTAAACTAAGTAATGAGACTGATTGTTTTTTTTATAATAGGATTACAGTTCATTATTGTCTCATTCACAGCTATGGAGGTAGTTCTTCCATTCCTCATAGCAGTGCTGCAACTCATATACTGGAATAGCCTTCAGCTGGTCGGATATAGCCGTTTGCATGTTTTCTATGGTCTCAAAATGATGTCCCTTGAGGTGATTTTTCAATATCAGGAAGAGAAAAAGTCCACAAGGATTCAAGTCAGGCGAATAAGGAGGCTGAGGGAGCCACAGTAATGTTTTTACTGGCTAAAAACTCGTTTACTGAAATGGCTGTGTGACAAGGCGCATGTTCGTGATACGTTATTCTTGATGTTTGATCTCACACGCATGACCATTTTCGTTTTTCAAGAACCTGTCTATAAAAGGATTGATTTAGTGTTTGACCTAGAGGCACAAACTCTTTTTGGACAATACGCTGGCTATCAAAAAAGCAAATCAGCATGCATTTGATCTTCGACTTGCTAATTCTTGCTTTTTAGTTTCTTGGAAAGCTTGAAGTGTGCTATTCCATGCTTTGGCGCTTGGTTTCCGGGTCGTACTCAAATACCCAAGTCTCATCACCAGTAATGACACGTTCCATAAAATGAGGATCGATTTCAAAAAGTCAAGACACCTTTCTCTCCTGATGTCTTTTTGTTCCTGTGAAAGGTTTTTGGAACCATTTTCATAATTCGTTAGTCAAAATCTGATGAATAATGGTGTGATTCAAATTTAACTCTTCCCCGATTATTCTGATGTCGTCAACTGACGATTAGAACACACAATATCCCGTATTCTATCGACATTTTCATCAGTTCTTGAAGATGAAAGCCTTCCTCTGTGTGGTGCATCTTGAGTCGACTTTCTTCCATCTGAGAATGCTTTAAACCACCGAAAATTTTGGGAAAACCATCAAAATTCTTCCTATGCCGTGCTAGTACAGAATACACTCTACACTGGACGAGTTACGCTCAACGGTAACGCATATGCTTGTTAATTTCCAATTTACCTAAATTTATATCTTTATACATATGTATATGTATTTACATATAAAAATCATGTATGCATCTGCTAGTGATCGAGTAATTTTTTGAACGATTTGACCGATTGAGGTATTATTCCTACAATATATGTACATACCTATTTGTACCGTTGGAACGATGGTTCATGGCTGGTAAGATCCGATAAGTAGCACCATACTCAAGTTACGTGACTACATAAACTATTAAATTGAAAGGCAGGACAGCGTCTGCGGATCATCTGGTATTTTTTAGAGGTACATATATTTTTATATTCGAATTAATAAAATTATTGTTAACATATTCGTATGTAATCTTTCTTCGATATTTTAGTAATATTTTCTTGAAGAGTTTATGTGTATGTGTTACATATGTATGCAATATGTATGTATGTATAAGCCGCATTTAGTTTTCTCATTATTTGTTTTTCAAATTTAACTGCACGGAGGGTGTGTAAATATTTTATGCTTCCGCTGTACTTCATTTCTTTTTTCACTGGCAATGGGACGTATTTTACAGTTATTTTGTTAGGCAATAACTCACGAAGCAGGCTCATTAACGAGACAAATGTACCGTAAACGTAAATTGTAAACGCTTCCACTAAAATAACGAAGGAATCGCCGTCGGCAAGGTCAAAGGTAACGGCATGATAAATGACGATGCAGTCTCATAAAAAAGTAGGGGCACCTGGGCGTATTCCCTCCCTTATTATTTATTTCCGTTATTCGCCGTACGCGCGAAGACATAGCGTCCTGTACGCGGCGCCGACAGCGCTGAACGAAACTTGATCTAGCGCGTGGTAGATGTCAGTGACTCACCGAGGAGGCGGCCGGTTGTTTGGATGAGCCCCGAGGGACACCCGCTGGTACCATGGCGACGGAAGGGTTTCGACGCGCCGAATCATTGGTAAAGTACGAGTCGGAGAGTCTCCGGCAGTAATCCGACGCCGGCGGATTCGTATCTCTCAGTGGAGGCAAACCTGCTGCTGACGACGACGTGTTGGTGGTCCGGCTACGTCGCCGGTCAGTCTGGCGAGTGACTTGGGACCTCGACTCCCCCCTGCCGCCGGCGCGACCGTCAGCTGACGCGTGCCGTCGCCGAGACGTGAAAAAGTTAACAGGTATCGTTTGTTTTACTTCCAGTGGCCGCGCTCCCGTCGCCCCGTATGATGTGAAAATGAGTGCGGGCGACAGCATGGTCGATGGGTTGACCTCGCCGGGTTACTACGGCCGTTCCGGCATCCTGGAGACTCACGTACGCGGCCAGTGGTACCGCGTGTTCGTCACGCTCGAGGACGACTACCTCAGCATCACCTAGACGAGTCGTACGAGAACACCACCACGCTGAACGGGACTCTGAACAATAACATCGAGACTCCCAGCGGACTGTGCGAAACGCCGGACGTGCCGGACTCCGTGGCCAACCAGAAGAGATCAGTGCGGGTCATCAAGTCCGACAACAATGGTCTCGGCATATCCATCAAGGGCAGGAAGGAGAACAAGATGCCCATCCTCATCAGCAAGATTTTCAAGGGCATGGCGGCCGATCAGACGGAACAACTGTACGTGGGGGACGCGATCCTGTCGGTCAACGGAGACGATTTGCGGGAGGCGACGCACGACGAGAGCCGTGAAGGCACTCAAGAGAGCGGGAAAAGTTGTGGAACTCGAAGGTATGTAGTAAGACCGCGGGAAGTTCCGTTTTCTCGCCTCTATTTGTAATGTACCGATAAAAAGTTCGCTTCTGGCGGTACATATATGATAATTCTATTATTTTCTTTCGACCTGTTTCATTGTTTTTATTCGTGTCAATTTTGATCACTTGAGCCAGGATTCCGACTACTTCCAACAGAGTCGGACTCAGATCACTATTATTACAAAGCGCTACAGACAAACAGACACAAACGTTCACTGAAAATACATTGTAATACGAGGGGTATCAAAAATAACCGGAACAGCATTGCCGTGGGCGGAGCTTGTGTAGTACGCATTTCTGCCGCTAGGCGTGTATAGCGCGACTCATTGCCAGTTCAGTGCCGCCTGTGTTGTCGACCTGGCTTGCTGTGTTCATCTGCAGTGATTGTTTTTGCTAGCGCTGTTTTGTTCTTGTTTCGTTTTTTATGATGGCAAGTTTAAGTGAACAACGTGCAGCTGTGAGAATTTCTGTCAAAGGTGATGAGTCATGGTGTTATGGTTACGACCCAGAAACAAAGCAACAGTCAAGCCAATGGAAAAGGCCATAGACACCCCGTCCAAAAAATGTCGTCAAGTCAAATCAAACATCAAAACAATGCTGATTTGCTTTTTTGATGCCAAGGGCGTACTTCATTCAGAGTTTGTTCTCCCAGGTCAGACCGTCAATCAAACCTTTTATTTGGAAGTTTTAAGAAGATTGCGCAACAGTGTTCGTCAAAAAATACCCGATTTGTGGCAGACAGGAGACTGGTTCTTCCACCACGACAATGCACCAGCACACACAGCCATCTCTGTTCGCCAGTTTTTGACTTACTCGCCTGACCTGGCTCCGTGCGACTTTCTTATTTCCACGCATGAAAAGGGGCACGACAGGACACCGATTTGTCAACACTGAAGAGGTCAAGAAAAAAAACAGGGAGAAGCTGTCAGCCATTTCTAAAGATGACTACAAAATATGTTTCGAACAGTGGAAACACCGGTGGGACAAAAGTATTAGTTGTAATGGAGTATTTTGAAGGGGATAAGGTTGTTTTGTAAAAAAAATTTAAAATATATAGCTTTAAAAAATAATTTTTGGGTGCCCCCTCGTATATGTAATAATTAGAGCTCGGAGGTTAATAATAGATTCCAGGACCGGCCTTAACGCGACTGGAGTATTGTTATAACGAGCCATCCAAACAAAAACGTCATGAAATCTGGCTATGAACGAGATAAATACAAATAGCGGTTATGTTGAAGCTCGATACGAAACTTTGTTGTCAAACTTTTGCCAAATGACTGTCACAATTGTAAAATAAATAATAGCTGGGACATGATGTAACAGCCTTGACAATTAAATAAGATTATACATTTAAGATCAATATTAGAGATACGTTTTTTTTGGTCGTGACACTGATGATGTATTCTTTTAGTATTAGTTAACCTGCGCTGATCGATCCATCAATCGTGTGCATGAAACGTCGAATAAGTTTGTAAAAATGCCGAGACAGCGTCCGTCACATGTTACGGTGGAGCGTTGGATAAACAATTTTGTGGAACTGACCACTAATGGCAGTGAACTGCGTTGTACCGTGTGTGACAGTGAACAGACACGACACGATGATTTTCAGCATATTGCTATAGTTAAAAATAAAGCTCTTGTAAGTGATGGTGTGACTGAGCGAGACAGACAACGACAATTTAACTTTGATTTAGTCAAAATGACGGTAGCGTGTTCTTCCATTCGCCAAATTAGATCATCCCGAGTTCAGTTCAAGTTGTCCAAAACGCTGTGAATGGAACGTACGTGAAGTTAATTTACTTGCAGAAACAACTGTTAAACGATTTAGAACCTATATAGAACCTGTTTAGAAACTACATGGCTTAGCGTTGACGAAACAACGGATGTCAACGAAGAACAGACCATACCTTGTAGTATGGTATGTCGACCAACCTCTATCGTAGTGGTTGAGGGACTCAATGAGGCAAAAGCCATGAAAGTGCATTTGGAAGCTTCAAGGACATATTCTAATTTATCCACGTCACATGTTTGGCACACGGGCTTCACCGAATTGCCGAAATTGTTTCTCTAGTGTTGACGGCCATGAACGTGATACTATAGAATGTGATACAAGTATGTATTTGTGAAAGCAACATCCAGAAGAAAAAAACGTTGTCGGACGTTCTACCAAGGACACCACGACCAGCGTAACCTCGTTGGGGCACATGGGTACTGGCAATTATTTGACAGGCGCCACAGCTAACTCCTGAACATATGGAACAGTTTTTTTATAATTCGTAGAAACTCAACTGGCAATGCGGATACGTTATCATCACATGTATAACGTAAGACCTGTTTAACATTTTGGAACGCACTAGTAGTGGTACCCTGGAACCGCCCCTGGTAAAACACTGATTTCTTATTAACCTTCGAGCTCTAGTAATAATGAATACTCGAATACACATACTTGAGGACAAACTATTTATTACATGACGAGGTCGTACTTAGGTGTGGTAACGTCACTGTCATGAAAAAGAACTTACCCATAAAACACATAATATTTGAACCTAAACCTCAAAGAAACTTGATTAACAATTCACTTTAAGGTTACAATTACTTGATTATACTTTTAATTCACAATTATAAAATTGGGCCTTACAGCATCCGTATTCTTACCATAGCTCACAAGTCTTTGACGGCGTCATGGAAATACCGTGTTATCCTCACAATCCTAAGGCACTGTACTAGAAAAAGTAGCTGCTGATGTCGTTATAGTTGCACAAAGCAACCATGGGTTAACAGTAGTTTACGCAACGAAAAAGTCCTTTCAACGTCTACTCTCACCAAAGGGCGGTATGGAAAGTTAGCATATATGGACTATATTTTAGTAAAGTAGGAGATAACTATTTATGTGTATCTCTTAGAAATGAACACTTTGTTCCAAACGGCTGTAACTATCCGGGATTTTTTGTGAACATATGTTGCATTTTTTTTTTAATGACGGTACTCACTTCACGCGTGTCGTGATTTTTATTTAACAGCATTTTCCATCCTTCCTATCTGAGTTGTTGAGTCAATGAGTGACAGTGGCATAATGAATCGAACATTTAGATTCAAATATTCATCAACAAAATATTACTGGTACTGTTACAAAAGAATTTTGGTTTGACTTGTGCATATAAGTTTTGCGCATGTTGCCTTTCCTGGAACGATATTTGCTTTAGACGTTTTTTTTTGCCAAATATGTGTCCGTTTTTCCTTTGGCTACTAGTGATGCGTCACATAAAACATATTTACAGAAGATATAGATATCAACGTGTCATGGGTAAGTATTGAAGAAGACATACGCAATAAATTTCTGTGGCTGACAGTGGACGAAACAACCAATTTTCGTGGTAATAAAGTCGTTAATGGTGAAGTTATTTCTTCCGGGTTTTGCCGCGGTCGTCTAAATTGACGACATTTCGCTGATCATACTGTCAGCTTCTTCAGAAGGTTTCTAAAGACTGGTGTTGTCGTCTTTTGCTCCTCGTCATATACCTTGGCTCTGCTATGTTTTGCTGCACATTCGTCGAGATCGGTTGACTATGACATTCCAGATCACTGGTTCTTGGTATCGCTGATCTCCATGTATTACTCAGTCGATAGCCGTCCTCCCTATTAAAATTATTATTGTTTTTCATGATCTCCAGGGATTCTCTAATTATTCTTGGGTAATATCTTGTAGTTTTGTCTAACACTCTGATGTTCCCATTATCGATTTCGTGGTTCTCGTTGGTATGAACATGTTCCGCTATTGCTGACTTGTCTGTATTTCCCAGTCTGGTATGTCGTTGATGTTCTTTGATCCTACATTGTATACTTCTTCCCGTCTGTCCAATGTAGCTTTTCCCACAGGTACATTTTAACTCGTAGACACCTTTAGTTAAATGTCTCGGAACCGGATCCTTGTTTAAGGGAAGCACCTGTTGTATTTTCTTTACTGTGCGAAAACGTAGACCAATATTCTTTTTCGACAGTGTTTTCTTGAGTTTATCTGTCACTCCTGCGACATAGGGTAGGCAAGCATACGTTGTTGGTTGTCGTTCTACTCTTGTTCTCTGGGTGCGGCATGCTCTGTCGATGTCTTTTTCTTTATAACCGTTTTTCGTTAAAGCTTCCTTAATTTGCTTTAATTTCTCTGGTCTGCTTTCGTCATCACATATTGTTTCAGCTCTATGAACTAGTGTTTTGATTAACGATCTTTTATGTTGCGGATGGTGATGCGATGCTGCGTTCAGGTAACGATCTGTGAGTTTTATTCCTGTATACTCCATGGGCCAGCTTGTTATTGTTTGTATGTTTTACTAACACATCCAGAAATAAAACTCCGTCTTTCTCAGTCTCCGTTGTGAACTTTATGTTGGAATGCAGAGTATTCAGATAGTCGAAGAAAACAGTCAGAGAGGATATTCCATGGGGCCATATGATGAATGTATCGTCCAACATCTCGGCTCTCTGAGGTCGTAGGACCTTCATTTTTTTATATGCGTGTTTTGAATGCCAGTTTTCAAATATGCAACGGCCAAAAATGTAAAACCAAAATTAAAAAAGTTATTCGAAAAAAAACGGTTCGAAAAAATGATACAATTTTACAACGCATTTTTTTATGCAAAAATTAAATAAAAGCGATTTGGTTTTTTAATAGCATGAAAGTACAAGTCTTCGCGAATAAAATGAGCCTATGATCGTTTCTGTACGATCATTTTTGCCTCTGTAAAAGCTGATTTTTGAAAACGATTTTTAAAACGGTTTTTTTTTTAAATCGGTATAACTCGAAAAAATAAATCTTTTTTGAATTTTTGAAAAAAGGATCATTTTACGCTTGTCTTGGGCTATATTTGTAGTTAACAAGAAGTCTGTTAAAACAAAAATTGGAATTTATACAGCAAAAAAATACGAAAACGCGATTTTTTTGTCGTTTTTTAAATTTTTCTCAAATGTTTATGAACCGATTTTTTTCGTTCAAATTTCATACGACGCGCATTTTTAAGACCTACAACTTTCCAATCTAACTTTCTTGTGTAGGACTTAGTTTTTTTTAACTTTTGCGAATTTTTTTGTTTATGTTCGCCATTAAAACTCGAGTAGCAAAAAACGCTATCTTTCTTAGAATTGTTTTCTCTATACGACCATATTTTTTGTTTGCTGATAATAATTAGTGACCAATTAACATGGGGGCTTTCGCTCATTGATTGGACTATTATATACTGAGGACTATTATATACTGAGAGACCTCTAATAAGCGCAGTCGAATTCCTGATTTTTTTCTGGTCATTTTGCTGTCTCGCCCGACTTTTTAGCTTCAAAATTGCACGGGTTTCAAAAGTTTCGCGGAATTCATAAAATACGGCGGCGGTACTTTCGTTTGGGTGTCTCGGTTTGGAAAAAACAATTTTTCGATGACGTCAGTGGTGACAAGTGTCAAAGTCCGATATGAATCCCGTCATTTTTGTCCATTTTCAAACTCTACGAGCTTAATGGGGTTGCGGGTGAAACCCTACGTCACATCGGCAGAATTGTCGTATTATACCCATTATACACGGTGGAGACTTTAACTGGAATATATTCGCTAGCGGGGTGGTGAATGATTTTTCAAAAAATTCCCGAGATACGTCAACTTTTAAATGTATTTACCTACATTTTGCAAGTAATATGAAAAATATAGCCCTACAGGGGTGGGTGAAACCACCCTCGACATGATTTTTTCAAATGCAACCCTATGCCTTGTGACCCCTCATTGTAAAGCTGGTGGAAAGAGAATCCAACGCACTGACCAAATTTTAATTTTTAGTATGTTTTTAGGGTTGCATACAATTAAAACGTAATTTTATAGTTTAATTTATTTTTAACGCAACAATTTCGTACTCAAAATGTGTGTTGTTTAGTTTTGGAATGTAAACCTTACTTTTCATATGTCCCCACAAAAAAATTCCAAGCAATTTTTTGCCACAACTGATATTTGTTATTTTTTACTAGTTTTTTTACACGGCCGCAAAGAGTAATTTAGTTTGTATGCTGTATTCAGAGTTTGAAACGAAGTGTTATTTCAAATTGGTGAAAATGTCTTATTTAACTGAATCACTAAAAATCGAAATTTTGATGATGATTGGATATGGTGATAGGGCGCGAACTCAATGCGAAGTTGTTCGCTTGTTTCGAGAAACGCATCCTGACTTGCCACCACTAAATCAAGGTACCATTAGTACAATTGAGGCACAATATCAAGAGATGGGTCATGTCAGGAAAGTACCGAGTAAGAGGCAGCCTGTTGTTGATGACGACACGAAGTTGAATTTGTTGCTTGCTCTAGAAGAAAATCCAATCACTCCAGCCTGTCAACTGGCCCGTGATAGTAATCTTAATCACAAAACAGTTTTAAAAATACTTAAATATGAGAAAAAACGCCCATATAAAATGCAAGCTGTTCAAGAGCTACTTGAAGATGATCCAGATCGACGAGTGGAATTTTGCGATTTATTGATGACTTGTATTGATCAAAACCAGTTATCTTTAGAGTTGATAGTTTTCTCTGACGAGGCTACTTTTACATTAAATGGGCACGTATATCGCCAAAATTGTCGTTACTGGGCTGAAGAGAACCCCCTTTGGATGAGGGAACTTCATACTCAGCGCCCACAGAAAACTAATGTGTGGGCCGGAATAATACAAGATAGAATTGTAGGACCATTTTTCTTTGATGACACTCTTAATGAAGCAAGATACTTGCGTTTACTCCAGCACGAACTAATGCCAGTGTTATGTCATTTATTTCCAAACTCCTTAAACCCTAACTTGACCGACGAGAGGTTATGGTTTCAGCAAGATGGGGCCCCACCACACTATGCTGCCATTGTTCGTCAGTATCTGGACAGAATTTTTCCCGGTAGGTGGATTGGGAGGCGAGGTAATATTGAGTGGCCAGCAAGATCTCCAGATCTTACACCACTGGATTTCTTTTTGTGGGGACATCTTAAAAGTAGGGTTTGCATTCAGAAACCCAACAACATAGCAGATCTGCAGGAAAGAATAAGAGAGGAAATCGGAAAAAATAACACCGCAAATGTTGCATAATGTAAGGGACGAAACCTACCACAGACTGGGATGCTGCCAACAAGTGAATGGTGCACATTTTGAACAATTGTTCTACAACAAATATACTAAAAATTAAAATTTGATCAGTGCGTTGGATTACCTTATATTGGACCTCTTTCCACCAGCTATACAATGAGGGGTCACAAGCCATAGGGTTGCATTTGAAAAAATCATGTCGAGGGTGGTTTCAGCCACCCCTGAAGGGCTATATTTTTCATATTACTTGCAAAATGTAGGTAAATACATTTAAAAGTTGACATGTCTCGGCAATTTTTTTGAAAAATCATTCACCACCCCGCTAGCGAATATATTCCAGTTAAAGTCTCCACCGTGTATAGTTCCCAAGACATATGGGAACGTTTTCCGCTGCAATACACTCGAACCCCCTCTTAAGTCGCCAAATCCGTGCATCATTACCTCGCTTAAGTCGCGAAATTTTGCCTCTCTTAAGTCGCGATCATAACCTCAACTTTTTTTGTGTTTTAACTGCAAAAAGAAATATTTAGAGATATACCACAGCACTTGTTATAACGAAAAATGAGCCAACTGAACGAAAAATCAATGTAAGTATACCAGTCGTGCGTGACAAAGTTTAATTTTCCCCTTGAATGAATATTTTAAAGATTAAATATTTTTAAGACACCTAACCTATTTTAAATCAATAAATGAATTACACAATCATTTTTTTTCAATAAAAATCGTACATATTCATGCGAGAGATCAATTTCCAAACGTAGATCTAAAACTTTTACAGGCGGCGACTTAACCGGGACGGTTTCGCGACCTAATAGGGGGAACGTGGTGAAATAACAGAGGATGTGAATTAAGCGAAGGTGAAATAAGAGGGGTTCGAGTGTATTTGCATGACATAGGAGCCTACCCAATATTAAGCCGGTCCCAGACACTGCGTGTATTCGACGAAACTTCGGCATACGGGAACCTTCGCCTAATGTCTGGGAGGCTACTTCACTGAACCTTCGTCATTCGTAAACCGCTTCGGCCGGCTGTCGGTAAAATTGCGCGAAGCAAAGAACCACGAATGTACTACGGAAAAGCTCCCAGACACTTCGCTTGGGTTTGTGAAGGCGTTTAGTCTAGCTCAGTGCCGTTCAGTGAAAGGATTTATTGTAACATGGAGTGGACAAACGATTTAACAATAGAAATTTTTCAAATGTATGAGAAAGAACTGATGAACGCCACTGGATGTAAAAAAGAACAAGAGAAGTGAGCTTTACTACGAAGGCATCCGAAGCCGAACATTCGCAAAATCATCGTATAGTGTGGGAGCTAAGCAAATGCCGAAGCAACTCCGACTCCTTCGTCTCCTTCGCAGAATACACGCAGTGTCTGGGACCGGCTTTAATATAATAAAATAAATGTGTAGTTCACTGCTACGCGCTATAGATTATGCAAGAAATGAGCGCATCAAACAAAAGTTCGAAAGTGTGTTAAAGAGACAGATTTTTAACAAATTTTGAAGATACTGTTGATAGTGATAGTTAGGGCAAAGAGTAATATACTTTTACTCTTTGGTTACGGTCCGGAAAGTGTGCCACAACGCAGGGTTGGACTCGTAATACGTTATATCATTGATGGAAGGACATGAGAGACCAAAAAGACAAAAGTAAAAATGTGATAATAATATACATATGGGGCATTTCACGCCAACTAAGTGAGGTCAAAGAAAATTCTGTTTGAAACATATCACAATCGATAGTACTTGCTAAAAAAATAACTTCCCTGAAATTTTAGATTTTTTGAGCCACAAGGAGAGGGATGGTGAGGGTGAGAAAATACAAATTTTCGTTTCGACTCAATTTCAATCTTTCCCGGTAAGAAAATGAAAAAAATTCAAAAGAAGGTTGCAATGGTTTTCGATGTGTTTTTTTTTTATGCGTAGAATACGATAAAAATATTTTTTCAAAATTATTGGGGGTAGTTTTCACCCTTATTTTGAGGATTGAAAGTTTAAAATCGAAATTTCGAAAAGTATGACGGGTTTTTTTTTAATTTTTTTTCTTTTTTTTGTACTTTCGACTAATTTTTAATTCATAATGGGCGTCGACGAGGAACTGGCCCAAAAAAACGGCCCAAAAGGTGAAAAAACGTGGTTTTAACATATTTTCTCATCCTGTGAGGTAGTAAATGGCAGGTGAATAATATATTCCAAGGTTTTTGGGGTCGCTGATTACGAATCTAACGTCAGATTTTCAAAAACAAAATGGCGGATCCAGAATGATAGTCAACTTTTAAAAAATGGCTAAATTTTGATATTTAAAAAATACCTTCGTATTCTACGGGAAATTTTCTACGTTAAAAAAACACATCGAAAACAATTGCAATCTTCTTTTTAATTTTTTTTCATTTTCTTACCGAGAAAGATTTAAATTTTAGAGTCGAAACGAAAATTTGTATTTTCTCACCTTCACCATCCCTCTCCTTGTGGCTGAAATCTAAAATTTTAGGGGGAAGCTAGTTTTTTTAGCAAGTTCTATCGATTGTGATATGTTTCAAACAGAAATTTTTTTGACCTCACTTAGTTGGCGTGAAATGCCCCATATATACTATCGCTTGTGTCATTTAGAAACATCGTGTTCATTGCTTGAGCATACGTTGCTACAACCAGTAGTCTTTCTGCATTTCTTCTCGTTAAACATGAGCGATTTGGCATGTACATATTATGGAAAATTATCGTTCCACATCTACTGAAAATAAAGCTGCAAATTCAAAATAATTCACATGGACAGAGAACGACACACCACGCACATTATTTTCACGAATTAAGCACAGTTGTTTGTATCACTAACATCAGTACATTATTATTTTTTACATCTACAGAGGACAAATCAACACGTGCCACTACTATTTATATACTTCTAGCCGATGTTTACAAAGTCCATTTACCAGCTATCAATATCGGGGGCGAAAAAACATTACCGCAAAAATCTGTTGTTTCGTCCATTGTCAGCCACAGAAATGTATTGGGTACGTCTTTTTTGATACTTCCCATGACACGTTGATATGTCTGTAAATATGTTTTACGCAATGTATGGCTACAAGACAATGGAAAATCGGATACATATTTTGCAAAAAACGTCTAAAGTGAATATTGTCGGCCATGTTCCACCAAAGGCTAAACGCGCAAAATATTATGCACACATCAAACTAAAACTGTTTTTTTTTAGTTCTAGTTCTAGTTTGGTACGAAATACATATCGACGATTGCAAGGGAATACATAAAATATCCGATCCGCTATTGTAAAATCCTCGTAATTTTCAATAATTTTTTTCAGTCCATTCACAAATGGCAACGACTGTGCCATTATTGCAAAAAACCACACAAAATAAAATTATTTGTAAACACACTACACGAACTCTAAAAGAAATACGTACACGCTGCAAAATACGTATGTACACACGTTTATTAGTTAATGACTCACGACACATAAAATTATTTTAAACTCGACGTTCTACCGTTTTTCCGTCGTGTGTCGGGCTATCGAACTAATCGAACAACTTAAGAAGCTTAAAAATAAGGTTTATACTTTAATTATCATAAAGTTGTATAGTGTCGACGCTGCTTTGTAGCCCTCTTTCCGGACTCATCTGATAGTGCATCTACAGATCCATTACGAGAGTGCAAAGAGTATTATAAGTATGCATGTATTACATCAATAGTTCACTGTATTACATCAGTGAATTTATTACTAGTTACTTCCCTTTGAGGGGTAACGCCACTCTAGAATTTGGAAAAGTCTTTTTTTTGGCTTAGACAATACTTTAGGGTCTCAAAAATGATATTCACTTGGTCTTATAGTGAAAAAAAAAATAAATAAATAATAATAATAATAATAATAATAATAAACGTCTTTATTAATGAAACGAGAGTACATTTCATTGCGGGCGAAGTTTGCAGACTAGGCTGCACTCTTCCACTTAACCCTTTTAAACTTTTGCTAAATATATAAATGTGATGAAAAAAAAAATAAATAAATAACAAAAACATATTTGTTTAACCCGTACAACTAAATAAAAAAGAAAAATAAAGACAAAAATAATAATATAAATCTAAATATATAACAAGAAATAAATAACAAAAAATATATAACAAGAAATAAAAGATAATATAAAACATAAAATTTATGAAATGCGTGTAAACAAGTATGAATAGAATTAAATTATATAAAAATAAGAAAAACAATGTGTATATTGATATAAAAAAAAAGAATGATTACTTAACATTCCCTTATTGATTTTGTAGTAACAGTTTTTTTACATGATGTTTGAAACTTTTTATACCTAATTTTTTTAAATCGTTGTCAACAGAATTATACAAAAGTACAGCATTGTAGGAAAATGACTTTTTTAAATGTTGACGTGTAATATATTGGCATAGTGAGCGTATAGTTGTGCCTAATATCTCGACTGTGAACTTGGTCTCTGGTTAATAATTTAGTCTTAAGGTATCCAGGAGTTGAGGTTATTAGCAAACGGTGTACAAAAGTAACTAAATGGTATTTATAACTGTTGACCATATTTAACCAATTCAGTTGACGAAACTTTTCCGAGATATGATCAAATTTTCTCAGGTTGTTGATAAACCTACAACAGCTATTCTGTATCCTTTGGATAGAAGTTTTAGTGGCACTGTCTAAACCGGAATAATACATGATGTCAGCATAAGAAAATATCGGCAACAAAATTGTTTCACACAGTTTTTTTCTTGTTTTATAGTTTAAAATAGTTTTATTCGCATATAGTATTTT
The DNA here is from genome assembly GCA_029963805.1 of Aromia moschata. Classification (NCBI taxonomy): domain Eukaryota; kingdom Metazoa; phylum Arthropoda; class Insecta; order Coleoptera; family Cerambycidae; genus Aromia; species Aromia moschata. Next base: position 378,861 of record JAPWTK010000413.1, on the reverse strand, counting down.
TAAACATATGTAAGCCTTTTTTAATTAATGAATTGACATGTTCTTTGAATTTTAGTTCTGTATCGATTATGACATCTAAGTTTTTTGCTGTATCAACAAAAGGTATTTTTTTGTTGTCAATTTTAATGTCTAATTTTGACTTTAGATTGTCAATAAATGTGGTGTACAAATAAGTTTCCGCCGTTTGACAAAAGTTGGCGCCACTAGTTATGGTTAAAATTGTCAGATGTAAACGTCACTATCATAAGGTTGGACATCAGGCAACAACATAACCTTAAAATATTAGTGATTTTTTATCAGTATAATATATTCTTTTGTGTGCGAAAATGTCGAGTTCTGAGCCGAATAAGCGTCATTTGCGGGACCTTTTGATTTACTTCTTCAACTTAAAGAAATCTGCAGCTGAGGCGTATCGATTGCTTGTAGAAGCATATGGTGAGGCTGCCTTAAGTGAGAGAAGTTGTCGTGAGTGGTTTCAAAAGTTTAATAACGGTGAATTTGACATCGAAGGCAAATAAATATTGTAGCGGAAGGCCGAAAGTGTACGAAGACGCGGAATTGGAAGCTCAAACCGAACGAAACCATTACTGGAGCTGTCTACCGAACACAATTGATGACAATGAGTCAAGTAGTCAAGGAAAAGCGTGCCCACTACTACTCCAGACACGACAAAGTTATTCTCCTGCATGATAATGCTCGTCCACATGTTGGGGCGCCGGTCAAAACCTATTTGGAAACACTCAATTGGGAAGTTTTACCCCACCCCCGTATTCACCAGACATTGTTCCTTCTGATTTCCACTTGTTTCGATCGATGGCGCATGACCTGTGTGAGCAACACTTCACATCATATGAAGATACCAAAAATTGGGGGATTCGTGGATAGCTTCAAAAGATCAAGCATTCTTCCGACGCAGTATCCGTATGCTACCAAAAAGATGGGAAAAGTAGTGGCAAGCGATGGACAATACTTCGGATAAAACATTAGGTACCGTCCTTTCACAATAAATTCCCAATTTTTTATTAAAAACGGCGGAAATTTATTTGTACACCTTAGCTTAATTTTTGATTTTGCCGCAGCGCCACGGAGCGTGCGTTGAGCACGATGGGACATCCAGGCGGCGCTCTCGCTTTTATACTACTTTACCTGTTAATATAGTAAGTGACCAGATTACTTACAGAGCAAGGGTTTTCTAGAGTTCCTCAGGAGTCCACCAGGGTGCGTAATTGTATAATAAATATGTATGTGTGTCAGTGTTTCAAGGATTTAAGTCTTCATAAAATTTTAAAAGCGTTTTTCTCGAAATCACTTTTTTTTAAATTGGGAAAAAAAGATTACTCGAATACTATTGCATGCATCTATTTGAAATTTTGACAGTAGCTTCTCAATTACATTCTCTATAGAAGTACGTACATGTGATTTGATTTTGAGTATTTGAGTGAGTATTTGTATGAGTATTTTTTTTTTATAAACGATTTGACGTATTTTGTGGCCAAAAATCGAGTTTTTTTTCAAAAGTGCCCCATTGTTATCAAAATTGATTTAAAATAAATCCCTACATACTTTTGTAGGCAATAGTATGTAAATTAAGAACATTTTTTATTAACGATTTGACGTATTTTGTGGCCAAAAATCGAGTTTTTTTCCAAAAGTGCACCATTGTTACCAAAATTGATTTTAAAAAAATCCTACGTACTTTTGTAGGTAATAGTATGTAAATTAAGAACATTTTTTGGTTTTTGTTTCCAGGTCTCATTCGTCGCGAGAAATCTATTCTCCCGTCAAGGTTTTTCAAAAAAAAAAAACACGATTTCGAAAATTGATTCTGTCGCCGCCATTTTGTAACAAAATGATAATAATTTTTTTTACACTTCAACACATGCTAAATGAACTGCCTTACTCCCACAATAAATTATCAAAAATAGGCTTTTTTTTTTCAGTCGCTAGAGTGGCGTTACCCCTTAATACACACGTTACGATACGTACGCCTATGGTGTGTAGCGAATTTCTGACAGCCTTGCTCATAATACCAACATTCGAGGATACACTGTAGGTATAGGTCATATTTTTTTAATGGTTAGATGTGACGGATTCGAACATTAACCGTACTTTTCTTTCCCATGCCGAAATCTAGATTTTATTTTGACAAAAAATTGGATATACCCCGTTTTTTCCCTGGGTAAATAGGTAATTAAGCTAATATTCCGTAAATCTGGATAGTCTTTGGTATATGAAGATATGTGTACATAAATCATTTTTGAAAGGTAATACATATAAATCATTGGCAAGGACAGATATATATTCACTTGTTTCAATCATAAGTTCATATCTTTCATATTCTCAGTGACAGCTTTTATTGTCTGCTCCGATTGGCTTTAACATCTCGTTTATAATGGCGCCCGACAAAAAATAAAGTTATGTCACGGCCTACTTTTCGATTTATTGGCTCGTTACTCAATTGAGCAATTTTTCTGAGACTGAGTATTATTATTATCGCTTTAATGTATTGTATATTTCATTATTTAATGAATAAAACACAATTTCTGTAAAAAGTGTTCCATTTGTCTATTAAGCTACAATTACCTTAATAACTTAATTACCTTAATTACCTTGGTAACGTAGGTACCTTTCGTATTATTAATAAACCCCACATACAGGGTGTTCCACCTAAGGCGGTTTCTTCCGTAACTCTGTTATTGTAAATTTAAGAAAAAAATGTTTCAAATAAAAGTTGCCCAAAATGAAGTGGTGCATACGAGGTGCGTAAATTAAGTAATGAGACCGACAACGCAGTGCCCGATCTAGCAACACTGCGAAGACGGGACTTGGAAGGGCGGTAGGTTGACATGTAATGTACTTTCAGTCCAAGTTTGAATTTGTTAAAGTCACTTGTTTGTGCTTTGTGACTGGTTTCGTAAACCGTTTTTTTTTTAGTGCATGTTAAAAATGTGTGACATTAATTTTAAGCAACGGTGTGTTATCAGTTATCAGGTTTTGCTTCAGATTTGGACACAGCGCAATGGGTACTGGATACTTTTGCAAAACTTCAACACGCCTACGGAGACAGCGTTTTTTCAAGAGCCCAAGTTTTTCGGTGATTTAAGGCATTCTCAGAAGGAAGAAAGTCTATTGAATATGAACCACGCAGAGGAAGGCCTTCATCTTTAAGAATCGATAAAAAATGTCGTAGAATACGGGATCTAGTGCGTTCAGATCGTCCGTTGACGACAAGAATGATCGGGAAAGAGTTAAATTTAAATCACACCAATGTTAATCAGATTTTAACTAACGAATTGGGGATGAGAAAAATCTGCGCAAAAAATGGTTCCAAAAACCTTTCGCAGGAACAAAAGGACAGGAGAGAAATATGTCTTGTTGACTTTTTGGGAATCAATTGAAAATGATCCCCATTTTATGGAACGTGTCATTACTGGTGATGAGACTTGGGTGTTTGAGTACGACCCGGAAAACAAGCGCCAAAGCATGGAATGGCACGCTTCAAGCTCTCCAAGACCAAAAAAAAGCAAGAATGAGCAAGAAGTCGAATATCAAATGCATGCGGATTTGCTTTTTTGATAGCCAGGGAATTGTCCACAAAGAGTTTGTGCCTCCAATCCAAAGAGTAAATCAACACTTTTACAGAGAGGTTCTTGAAAAACTTCGAAAAAGGGTCATGCGTGTAAGACCAAATATCAGGAATAACTGGATGTTGCATGACGACAATGCGCCTTGTCACACAGCCATTTCCGTAGAGTTTTTTAGCTAGTAAAAACATTTCTGTAACTCCTCAGCCTCCTTATTCGCCTGACTTGAGGCATTGTGACTTTTTCTCTTCCCGAGATTGAAAAATCACCTCAAGGATGATGATGGACGTGCTTTGGGACAATAGAAAACATTCAAATGGCTGTAACCGACCAGCTGAAGGCTATGCCAGTATATGAGTTCCAGCACTGCTATGAGGAATGAAAGAACCATCTCCAGCGCTGTGTGGCTTCCCAAATAAGTTATTTTGAAGGAGTCAATACGGAATTGTAATTCTATTCGAATAAATAAAAAAAAAAAAACAGTCTCATTACCTAATTTACACACCTCGTGCTCCACTTCCTGTAACCGCTACGCAACTTTATTTTAAATGGAACACCCTGTATATTTGTACATTTTTGGATACTCTACTAAATTTTAGGTTGACTACATGGTACATAAAATTCACCGTTTTGGAGATATTCAACTGTTTTTGAAAGATCGTGATAATAGCGCTCTAAATATTTGTAAACAGCGTCTAAACATTTAGAGACATGCGGTTTAGACAGATTGATTCGTCATGAATCATTTTAATTGTAGCCTAAAGTTGTATGTTATTCAGTGTCGTAAATACTGGAACATATATCTGACAATCTTCCAATAGAAATATTGTTTTTTCCAATGGAATGACCCACATTCACTTGAACGCAAAATAAATTATCGGGAAACTAAATTATAAATGACATTTTAAATGAAATAAGGTCGTTCATAACTACATCCATCAAACTTTAAGGAAAAATCAATAACAATTATAATTAAAAATTATAAATAAACATTGGCGAACGGTACGACATATCGAAAAAATAACAGAAAAACTCCCTCCCCCACTGCTCCCCCTATTGGTGGACAGGCATCTACAGAAATTAATATCCCCAATTTTAATTGGTGGAATATGATTATGTGTGACTATGAATTTTTTCAAATAACTCGTAAATGGTTCGATGGATTTTCAGTTTGTAACGGATTAATGCCCTTATTGTATACGCCTCGTCATTCTAGCAACTTTTCATCTATTCGTATCTAAAGCCATTCAAGTTAAAAAAAAATTGGGTGTGACTTTGGGTGTGACAGCATTTCCCTTCAAATCCTCTGTGTAAAATTTTAGAAGTACCCACAGCTCCAACTGCGCGTGCTACTTGTTGTGCACAAAAAAATCAAAGATTCTTAAGCATGTGAGTCATAAGTCATAAGCTGTGAACCCAGAATGACGCCATAGTTGTATAAAAAAAAAAGATGTCTGAAATCGAGTACGTCTTGCAAAATATATGCCCTGAAAAAATATCTTCACCTTTCATTGGTAATTTTTATAGGAAAAAAAGTCTTTATTTCTGATTGGATTAAGGGGCAGTACTTATTTTTTGAAAAATCGATTTTCCAAAAACATCGAATTATTATAGAAGATTAGTTTTTTTTTGTTTGTTTGGTTGGATTAGGTCCAGGAATAAATAACAACTATTCGATTTTTTGCCAACGTTTCGGAGCTTTATTTCTCCTTCATCAGGGCTCAATCAATGTTGTTATTGTTGTCATGTAAGGTGGTACGTTACAAACATTGGCGGTATTGTCTATATACATATATAGTAAATGTATAAAGATAAAAACAAAATACTATTAAAAATAGAAATTACTATAATAATTATTAATAATTACTATAGTAATTTTTAAAGTGTATTGTCCTGTTAATTAAAAATACTATTAAAAATAATAATTACTATAGTAATTATTAATAATTACTATAGTAATTTTTAAAGTGTATTGTCCTGTTAATAGTGTTTTGTTTTAATCTTTATACATTTACTATATATGTATATAGACAGTGCCGCCAATGTTTGTAACGTACCACCTTACATGACAACAATAACAACATTGATTGAGCCCTGATGAAGGAGAAATAAAGCTCCGAAACGTTGGCAAAAATCGAATAGTCGTTATTTATTCCTGGACCTAATCCAACCAAACAAAAAAACTAATAGAGAAGAAGGTCGCTAAATTCCCTACATTATAGAAGATACCTTTAAAAATAGTGTACAATATGTTATACAGGCCAAAACGTTCAATAAATATACGCCTCCTAAAGTAAAATGACCTTCACAAAAGTTATAGGTTTTTTCCCTTACAATCCAATGGTGACCTTGAATTTGACCTTGACCACGACCTTGAAGGTTATTTCAAGGTCAAGTCCGTTTTAACAAATGGGACCCCCTATTTTTGACACCGGAAATGAAAAGAGCGGACAATTTTACAATCGTTTATGTCCTTGACCAACTCAGGATTTGCCCTTCAAAGCTATTCCAAGGTCAAATACAATTGAGGCATTGAAGCTTGATAAATAAACATCATGGAAAAAAGTTTACCAATATAACGACCTATCTAGCCGGCTGAGCCAAGACTCGTCCAAACAGTCTCAATTATTAGAATAAGAGATCAAACTGTGCTCCGTTAACCTCTTGACAGTAAGCCATTCGATTATGAAAACTTTAAACGCGTTTTTCTCAAAACCATGTTTTTTGACCTGGTTGGCAATTTTTTAAAAAACTTGATCCGATCCCGCTGAAATTTTGAGGGCTTATTCTGCACATCTGTAGCTATGGTGTAAACTACAATCATGAAAATCCGTTGATATTTAACCCCTTTTTAACCCCCTATTTCACTAAAAGAAAATGGTTAAAAATTTCAAGTCCGCCATTTTGTTTTTTTTTTCACCAAAAATACTTGTTTGTAGTTCAGAAACAGCGGCTGGCTTATATTTTAATATCCATTTTGAATTTTTTGTGTCACACGTTATAGAGCTGAGATTTTTTGCCAACCCTTTTTTTTAGATGGTTGACTTCAGGCAACCATATCACGGCCACACGTGGCTTAAAAATTACATTTTTTTTATATAGTTTGAGTTGTTGACTAATATGTAAAAAAATTAGAATATTAAAATAAATATTACTATAAAAAAAATCTTGAAAATAAGTGTAATAAATGTGTACTGCCCCCTTAATGTCTGTTACGAGTTTTTCGAATAAGTTAAGAACGACTCAATAGATTTTCAATTTGTAAACGGATTAATACCCACGTAGCTTACGCTTCTTCAGTCTATCCACGTTTCAAATTTATATCTAAAGCCCTTTTATTTAAAGGTTAAAAAAATGTTTTAGGGGAGATTCCGCATTTTTGCCAGTGATTTAATCATTAAATTAATTTGTTAGGAGTAAAATTATTTAAAATTTTCACAAATTTTTCAAAATAACTCGAGAACAGTTTCATGGATTTTATACTAGTTTACGGTATTGGCGTTTGGTTAGTTGGGTAGGTTACACCTGCGATACAACTTCCCAAAAACAGCAAGGAATTGTTTTCTACCCATCACCTTCCTGCGCCTTACAACTTTATCCTGAGCCTCACTTTGGCGATCTGTACCTGTAAAAGAAGGTTCACTTAATGTTTCTTCAAAATTCAAAGTAGTTTGGAAAAACGCATGAGAATGAAGTAGATGAATTATTCGTATTTTGCTTTTTCAAATGCAAATATCCCGTATCAAAATATAATAAAGGAGGAGGGTCCCTAAGGCCGGTTTTCGGCGTAATTTATTTTTGGTCAAAAAAAAGTATTTATTTATATATCATTTACAATGGATCTGACCACAAACGAACCCACCCCCATTAATTATCTAAATAATTGAATAATTAAATATTTAAAGGATGCTGCAATAGAGGCAGTTGCTGAAGTGGGGAGTAGTTTAGCGCATTCAAATGATAGGAGTGAGTCATTAGGATGATGCTTTTTATTATTTCAAAAAGATTATTTTTAATCCAAAAACTACTGCGTCAAATGCGGAAAAAGATTACTAAATCGTGCCAAGAATAGGGGTGGTGGGGGTATTTTTTTAAGTTTGAATATAACGTTTTAAGTGGTGTTGTTAATATATTCTAAAAAAGCTTTGAAAACATTGCTAAAATAAAGATACCGAAAAAATGCTGGTTAGCTTTATATTCAGTTCGGGAAGGGGGAGAGGGAGGATTTTGGAGTTTGGTTTGTAGTACAAGCATTATCATTTTTAATAATGTTCATGTAGTTCCCAAAGAACCATTTTACCCACGCTAGCGAGTTACAAGAGTGATGGAAGTGGGTGCTCAGGGTGGGGGGTGTTGGAGGTTGATTTTGTAGTACAAGCATTATTATCTTCAATAATATTCATACAGGTCCCAAAAATCCATTTTACAGTCAGAAGTGATTTGTAGGAATAACGGGAGGGGTGCAGATTTCCGGGGGGGGGGGTAATTCAGGAGGGGGGGAGATTATATGTGAAATCCGTGAGTGGTTAGGGTGATATTTCCTGATAAAATATATTTCTCTTTTGCCAAAAACAACCGTGGGTAAAAAGCAAATTGTTTATTGCGTAATTAAAGGGGGTAAAAAGAGGGGGGGGGTTCGTTTGTGGTCAGATTCATTGTAAATGATATATAAATAAATAATTTTTTTTTACCAAAAAAATTAGGCCGAAAACCGGCCTTAGGGACCCTCCTCCTTCCGAAACAAGAATGAAACTCCACTAGGTCTTTGAATAACTCAAGAGTATTTACTTGTAAACTTTAAAATGCAGTATAATATAGTCATTTGTTTGGTCATGACAATTTAGAGCTCGACATACTCAGTACCATTATTAAACTTTATATTTAAATAATTCGCAAACATTTGAACGCAATATCAATAAAGTATACCTTTTTGAAATCAATGAGACAAGTTCTTGCAGAAAAGGAAAAAATAGACAAGGTGCTCCATTAACAAAATAAAAGAATATGGTTGTTGCGTTTTGTGACTTTTCTATATCCTATTGTTAATTTTGATAAGCTTAAATGAAAATAGAGACATTTTTTCTGAAACTTGTATATAAGTTGTTTTTCCTATTTCTTGTAATAAACCCTGTATGTAAGTGTCAATATATAAATGAAAACCCTGTACAGTGTAAGTTCGATAGTTCGATGCTCGATAATTAATTCTACATGCGCATTTGATAAATCAATGTAAAAATATGTAAACCTATTTTTGGGCCGCAAAATACTAAACTTTCTTTGTTGAAACTTCTTATTTGTCGATTTAAATGTTCTAGTTTGCAAGAAAAATATTTTTATTTTATTATTATTAATCATGAATCAAAAAGAACTAAAATGTCTTTCCGGTTGAAAAATTACAACTTTGAATTTCCCATCAAAGGAACACAGTGAATTTTTCGTTGGCAACAGGTGACCTTTATCAAGAAAGAATGCACTCGACTGATATGGGCATTACCAGGCTACGCGTTTTTCCATAGATTTTGTTCTATTTTCAGCTCTTATTTACATTTCAAGTCTTTTTTCTTTAAGATAATGATTTGAAATACAGCTGATGTTTAATATTTCCGAATATCTGATGTATCTACCTGTATCCCATGCGCCGCGCTGTGCTAATTTGCCATTCCGGAATTTGACATATATGATGATAGAGCTGATAGAGCGTAATCAGCGACTCCAAAAACCTTTGGGTACTAAATTCCAGAGAAGTTAATCAATTTTGCGTTTACTTTACAAACGCTCATGCGCCGTATGACGCTGCCATTTTGGAATATTAGAAATCCGATGACAAATTCGAAATCGACGACCCCAAAATCTCCCGAGTAACAAAGTTCAGGTCAGTTAGTCAAGTTTACAGTGATTTTTCAAACGCGCATGTGCCGAACTAGGCCGCCATCTTGGAAGTTTAGAAATGTGATGACAGATTCGAAATCGATGTAATTTCAGAAATTTGGTGACAGATTCATAATAAGCGACTCCAAAAACCCCTGATACCAAATTTGTCATTAATCTATTGCTTTTTTGAGAATCTCGCCATCAATGTTAAGAGAAACTCCTCGCAATTAAGTCCATTGCATACGGAGTGGATAACATTAACTTAAAGATGTTAAAGTATGTATTTGCTTACTGTAAAGAGGCTTTGACATCAATCATTAAAAGGTCTTTGCAAATTGGTGAAATACTTGCCCTATGGAAGAGAGCTATTGTCATACATATTCATCCTAAGAAAATAAAAGCAGTCAACCTCAACGAGCTACGACCTATAAGCCTACTTCCAGCAATGTCTAAACTACTAGAAACAATAGGTACTCCGACGTCTTCGATCACTTATTAAAAAACAACTTCCCAATATACAATCAGGTTTTAGAAAGTTCCACAGTACAAACACCGCACTAATTAGAATCACAAATGGTATTACCAACAGCAAGGGTAATTCTGAAGTAACCTATATCACTCTGTTGGATTTTAGTAAAGCTTTCGATCTTATCAATCACGAACTGCTAATTTTTAAACTTAAACACTATAATGTGTCAAACCCGTTGATTATGTGGTTTGACAATTATTTATCAAACTGTGCACAGTGTGTTAGACTAAATAATGAATTATCTAACATTCGAAGTGTTGTCCGTTGTGTCCCTCAAGGCAGCATCTTAGGATCCCTACTTTTCATTATATTTACTGCTGATTTGCCAAGAATTTTACAACACCAGTGGATAATACACCTGTATGCTGACGACACGCAAATTTATAAATCATGTAGTCCAGATGGCGCCAACGAACTTATGAGTGAATTAAATATGAACTTGAAACGTATCTATCAGTGGTGTCAACAAAACGGTTTGACTATTAATTCAACAAAAACAGTGACAATGTGCGTAGGTACTAAGCATTAAGTAGCTGGGGCAAAAGAAAATCAATTTAAAATTTTGAAGAATAAAAATTTAAATTTTGAAAAACACGAGCTAGGAAAGATTAGTAGTTGTTATGCAAAATTCAGATCAGTTTGGAGATATAAATATGTACTACCTCAAGAAACCAAATGGAATTTAGTAAACACAATAATATTAAGTTACATGGACTATGGCAGTGTTGTATATTATAACTTCCTCACATCTGAACAAAAAAATAAAAAAAATCACTTCAAAATACTTGCCTGAGATACAAGCACTATGTACAAATGGGCATTCTTAAAATAGAATATAGGTTTTCTCTATTGTATGGACCACTTATATATAATATCTTAAAAAACTCTAGTCCATTTTATTTATTTGTATTTTTAAGCACTAGGTCAAACATTCATAATGTAAATGTGAGAAATGCACATTTTTACAGTATTGTGAAACATAACACCTCAAAATTTCTGCTCAAAATGCTCCTACAATTATAAATAAAAATTATGAAATATTTCAGAAACCAGATTTAAGACAATTTAAATTTTATTACAAAAACTATTTACTATCACTCCAAAGTGTTAATTAATACGAATTTGATTTTTTTTGCTTATCGTTATTATGCTTTTGCTTATTGTAATTATAGTTGCTATTGTTATTATTATTACTGTTATTGATATTTATTATTTTTTATTATTTGATTTTTATTACTTTTCTGTATGCCTGTTCCTCTTTTATATATATTTTTCAAATAGGTTATATCAGGATTTATCTGTTAGTATCCGTGTTAATCTCATTTTACTTTTGTGTTGTGTTTTGTTTTTATTTATCATTTATGTATGTTTTAATTGTAACTAATTTGTGAAGGCAAGAATGAAAAACGGTTTTATCGAATTTCTTTGCCTTTTGGAATGCACTATTTTTTAATCATTTTTTAACTTTTTTTTTTTAAATTCTTATCTCAATCTTTTTTTAACATTTTGCAAAAATGCAGTGTATAAATTCCAACAAACATTATTTATTATTATTTAATGTGGATTTGCCAAATTGAAAAATCTGATCTGACTTCAGATTAGTGATCAGCGATCTCGAAAACTCCCATATCAGTCCAGTAGGCAGGGAGCTAAAATCATCAAAAAGTATTCTAGCGACATGCAGGGCAGGTTTTTACGGATCCCCATGTATTTTCTCCCGTAGAATACACTGAACGGGGTCCGTAGAGCAGCATCCGTGTGGAACATTGTTAAAATAAACAATTTCTGCGAAAATTTTCATATTTTCGCATATAACTCCGTCCCTGTGCATTTTCGGTATATAAAGTACTATTAAGAAAATTTTTCTTTATTAAATTTAGAAAATTTTAAGCCCAACCGGAAGTCTCTAAGTGCAATTGTTAACTAACAATTGGCTAATAAAGCTGAAATGCTAGATGATTAATGACGTCGCGTCAAAAAGGTGGTCGCGTATAAAACGCTATAAAACTGGTCCATTTCAATATCTTTTTAAAATCTCAAAAAGTCTCAAAAACTAGAAGAGATTTGTGACCTTTCTATCCTAAGCCCATCAAAATCATACTGTAAATAAAGAAATGGCAGTATTGTTAATTAAGGCTTCTTGAAAAATTCCATCGTTAATTACTTGTAAAATTGTTAACCGATCGAGCTGCAATTAGGGTAACTTCTAGTTACAAATAGCTACTCTCAAAATTTCAGCCTGATAATTGCTTGATAAACTTTTCGAATAAACAAATAATTAAAAACAAGTACTTTTTCAGCGTTATTAGCCAATTGTTAGTTAACAATTGCACTTAGAGACTTCGGTTGGGCTTAAAATTTTTCTAAATTTAATAAGGAAACATTTTCTTAATGGTACCTTATATACCGAAAATGCATAGGAACGGAGTTATATGCGAAAATATGAAAATGTTCGCATGAATTGTTTATTTAAACAATGTTCCACACGGATGCTGCTCTCCCGCTCATTGTATTCTACGGGAAAAAATACATGGGAATCCGTCAAAACCTGCCCTGCATGTCGCAAGAATACATAAAATTCCCTGCCTACTGGACTATATGCCAAACGTTGCATAAATCTATTCATTGTTTACAAATCTTGATTTTTGACTGTTCTTTTTTGAGGTTAGAAAAAAATGAGACCCGCTATCGCAATTCTGACTTCGAATTCAGCGGGTTGAAATACTATAGAGTACGTTGGTCTGGTCAAAAATATATGTTTTTTTATCGTTTTTAAGCAGTTTTTATGAAAAAGTCGTATTTTTTGTGTGACGTCTTGATAAGAACCGCTATTTTGAGGTCATGTTTGATAATTTCTGCAAAACACCAGACGGTATCAAAAACTACGTTCAAGACGAAAATTTTGATACCCGGAAAAAATTTTTTTTTTTTTGCAAAAATAAAATGGGCAGATGGTGACTGATTTGAATGAAAAATAATGCCCCATATATGTATTTAATGATGACAATACAGGCTATCATAAAAGTCGAATGGCGTACATATGTTTAATATTTTCTCAAATTTGCTCATTTTGCATTTCCTCAAAGAAATGTCTTGAGCCTAAGAATATTAAGTTGAATGATATGTTATTACGTTATTACTTATTACAGTACTCACAGGTATACTCACTAAATTTTCTTTTGTTGTGGAATTGCGGATGTTACAATGCGATTGCCTGACGTAAATACCTTTGTTTATTATTTTCCCACGATCTTATATAAAGTCCACAATACAATAAAAGAAAGGAATGTAATACCGCAGCTTACTTTGCATATTATGATCTTATTGTTTGCAATATTAAATTTCTGTATACCGGAAATATTTGTTTCTTTTTCATGAAAAATGGCATTACCTTTTACTAAGCCCTAAATAATATATTAAATTACCTACTGCTAAAAATGAAATCTTCCTATATTTAAATTAATTTAAAATATGTATGCACATATATACAGGGTGTCCCATTATCAAGGGGTCACAGCGAAACAGATTCTTTGGGTAAAAACATTACGATTTAACCAAACTTACCTTAGTCCAAAAGTTTTTGGTAACCAAGTTACGAGGTGTCAAAGTTATAATTTTATCTTCAATTTCTGTAAATAACTTCTTTAAAACGAATTTTTTTTACAAAATTTGATATTTGGGAGTTTTTTGAGGAGAGAAATTTTAATTTGTCAATCATTTTGATGTCAATTGTAGAGGGCGCTCTCTGCAGTTGCAAATTGAAGTTTTTGCATCGTAGAATATTTATGTTTTTATTGAAAATACCGATTTTCCATCATTTATTCAGATAAAAGGTATATCCTTTAAATGTCGCTCCGTATGTCCGTTTTACGATATACAGGGTTAGAAAGTCCAAGATTTCAAAGCCGAGCATTAAAAGATAGAAAACAATAAACTCTTCAAGTAAAGGGAACTGACAGAGAAATATTATATCCTTAGTTGCCAGACTGATATGTCATTTTAAAACTTTTATGAGCGTTATTCTCTGTCTTTCATGTTTACATCAATAGAGAACCAATAAAATTATGTAGGCGGGAGGCCCCGCCCATAAATTATAATGCGCACGTGTGAATTGAATTCTTGTCTAGACTCTAAAGTACAATAACCGAAATAAGGAATCAGTTTAGCCGTGTCTGCGTAAATAAAACATTCATATTGTAATTAAATAAACGTTTTTACTATAATAACAATAACGATGACGGTATGACGTAAATGATTTACGGGCCAGAATTGTACAAGTCCTAAATAATATTTCCCCTGGTCATTCAAAAAGTAAAAGTTTTTCGGTTCCGCAATACAGTGTGTTAAAGTTGAAAATTCAAAAAAAATATTGTTAATATTTTTATTATCACTTATTATTACATTTTTAAATTCGGGACACCTAACTGTAGAAAAACCAATTAATTTACTTTTTGGCAGTGACGTAGGATGTGGGTAAGTAACATATTTATCCCCCTAAATTTTACGTCGCTCTCCAAACATTAATTTTGATTGTAATTTTGATTTGTTTAATGTCTTTTACGTAGATCTATTTAGTATCTACGTAAAAGTAACTATTACGTAGAGCTATTTACAATACTTTTTTATAACATGCTATACAACTAGTTTGTACTGTTTTTGTTTGTTGTTGTTTTTCTTATTCTGGCATTTTTTTTATAAATCAGAGAACAACTTTTAGTGCAATCAAATAAGGTGAAAAAAGGGGTAAACGTCGGAATGAAAGGTAAATAAATCTTTGTTTTGACATTTTATAAGTTGGCTCAAAATTATAATAGAATCTCGTCTACGCGAGTCAAGATATTCAAGGTCTCAAAACACAGTTTTTTGGAAATATCTCCTTTTCTTTGCTGTAAATGGCATTTGGAAAATAATGTAGAACATATAATTATGTATAGATATGTTATAGAAAAGTTGTAAACATATAATTCTGTACAAATTTGGTCTGGAACAATCTTTTATACATTTAACCATTCTTGAGATTTTACCGAGATATTTCCAAAAAAAACGGTTTTTTGCGACCTTTGACAATTGAATATTTTGACTCGCATACACGAGATTCTATTATACTTGTGAGCCAACTTATAAAATGTTAAAATAAAGGGTTATACAAATGTGTAGCTTATTATCTTTCATTCCAAGGTTGAATCCTTATTTGTATACCTTTTCTGTCAATAAACAATGCAAAAATCGATATTTTCAATAAAAACAAATATTCAAAGGCGCAAAAAACTAACACAATTTTTGATGTGTTCAGAATGCTGCAGAGAGCGCCCTCTACAACTTACATCAATGTGTTTGACAAATTAAAATTCTTCCTCAAAAAAATTCTCAATCACCAAATTTTGTAAAAAAATGAAATAAAGAAGTTATTTATAGAAATCGAAAATAAAATTAATACTTTGACACCCCTTATCTTGGTTTCATCAAAATGATTACAAATGATTACATTTATTATAGTCCTAATTTTAATTGAAAATGATAAATACGCCTGGGGACAAAAAAAGCGGTGCAACTTTATGATTCCATGGGCGTGCATATATCTTTTATAAATTCGAAAATTGTGAAATAATGTTTTTCATTCAAATCAATATAGGAGATTAAAATTAGCCTGCATACAAAACTCTTAATATTTGTAATATAATTTGCTGTAAATAATGCTCATTTAGCCAGACAATCTCAAAAAATTGTGTTAATAAACCTAGCTGAAATACACGTCATTGGCGCCTTAAACACGTAGAATTTCTAAAGTCGTAAATCATTTTAACGACGTCGTAAAAATTTTATGGCACAGTGGACCGAATAAGTATTTGGATGTATTACATATAAAGCAATCCTATAGGATAATGGTCGGCATTCGCTGGTGCATTCGCGGCATCGCGTTGCCGGCTCTTCAAAATTTCCTTAAGTATAGTAAGATACATAAAGTTGTTTTAATTTATAATAATTTTTTCCAGGAATTTTAAACACTTTATTTTAATGCTAACTAATAAATTTATATCTATGTATTTTTTAAAAAATATTTCCAAACTAGCTTTCTAAGAACGTCACGAACTAACAGTTTACTGAAGTATGAAGTATACTTGATATATCTGACAACATTGCTTTTTTTCTACCTATTTTCAATTTAGAATGGAAATAATATTGTGACATTTGTAAAAGTGACATTTGTGACAGCTGACATTTATTAAGTGTTATAGTTTACATACTTAGTTTATTTAGTTTATACACACTAGTTATTAGTAAAGAATTGTATGGAATGACATATTGAATATTCTGGATGTCAAAAGAATTTTCTAGAAATGTAGAAACTATAAATACTGGTGTTGTTGCTAGGATAGAGTGAGTTATGTTTTGAATGTTACATGGTTAAGACCCACGAGTTGTAGATTGTTAAATAAACGTGTTTGGACATAAAAGCGAGTAATTTGAAGATATATTCGTAACATTTTGGTGACAGCGGTGGGATTATCGAAGAATTTGAAGAGGAAAAATTGTATATGGTGAATACGAGGGCAACAAAATACAACGAAGAAACGACGACAATGGATGTAAGTGAAATATTAAAATTCTTGCAACAAGGACGACAAGAAGACCGTGAGGAGGCAGAACGACGACGACAAGAGGACCGTGAGGAGGCAGAACGACGACGACAAGAGGACCGTGAAGAGGCAGAAAGGCGAGAGGAAAAGCGGCGACAGGAGGACGAACGGCGACGACAGGAGGACGAACGACGACGACAAGAGGACCGAGACGAGGCGGAGAGGCGTCATCAGGAAATTTGTGAGTCCCAACAAGTAATAAACACCAGGTTGAATGCATTTTCTGGGAGGATTGATGGCGTGGAACAGCAGATTGACCAGGTAGGCATTAAAGTTAATCGAATTGAGAAGGTGGTTGAAGAGAATAAAGAAGAAATCGAGAGAAAATTAGAAGACACCAGACGGCAAGTACAAAAAGAAATACTGGAAAAGATAGAAGGGCTAGAGCACCAATTACATCGTATTTCAATAGCTGATTCAGGAGATTGTTCGACCTCACCAGCTACTCCGTTACAACATTCAAGCCTTATGCATACTGAAAGGTCAGTACACAAAATGCTTAAGCCTCCTACGTACGATGGACAGTCATCATGGTCCATGTATCGCAGACAGTTTGAGGCTGCCGCAAAGGCCAACGGATGGACTCCACAAGAAATGGCTACTTCGCTAGTCATATCTCTCAGAGGTCAGGCTTTAGAAATCCGGCAGAGCATCCCGGAAGAGCAGCAAAACGATTACGACAGGATTGTAGGAGCATTAGAAATAAGGTATGGACACAAATATCTTCGTCAAGTTTACCAGTCCCAAATCAAGAGTAGACAACAAAGAACCAATGAGTCCCTTCAAGAGTACGAAGCTGACATTGAACGCCTCATCCATTTGGCTTACCCTCAGGCACCGAAGGAATTTTTAGAACAAATTGGCATCCAGACTTTTATTGATGGACTAGTAGACAGAGAAATGCAGCAAGCTTTGCGGCTTGGGAGACACACCACGATCTGTGATGCACTCATAGCTGCCCTGGAATTTAAAGCAGCTAAAGAAGCCTCGAGGAGCTACAAATCTCTAGTAAGGCAAGTTAAATTTGACGAATGCCAGTCACTTGAAGACACCATAAAGAAAATAATACGAGAGACATTAAATGAGAGGAGACCTTCAAACTCACCACCAAAGGAGACGAGAAGCTGCTACAACTGTGGGAGAATTGGGCATCTACAGCGTTTTTGCAGAGCCAAGACAAGGTACCAGCCAAGATCTTATTCGCCAGATCGACAACCGGAACATAGGTCGAGATCCAGGAGCCCGAATGAATGGAACTGGAGAGAAGAAAGCAGGACACCGACGAGTACGCAGGACAGGAATGGTCGCTTCCCTTCCCCAAAGCGAGAATCTCGTTGCAGATCACCAGCGAGAGATTCGGAAAACGACAACTAGTCGATGCTAGGGGGCGCGTGTCGACTACTTATACTCAATGCCCCAAGATTTCTATCTCAGATAAAAGTAGCGATGCAGAGAGAGAACCAGGACGCGCAGGTGCGGGAAATGTCCGATCAGCACCTTTTTGTGGACAGCATGATGAACGAGTCGGTGATATCAAGAAACAAGAACAGGTGCATTTGCGTGGACGTCATGGACAGACTGAAGGAGTTCTACCTGTACTCGATTCTTCGAAAGATACCTGCAATGAACTGTTAATGACAACAACCGTACAAGTCGAAGATGAATGGTCCTCGGAGGAAATGATGAAGAGCCAGAAGAAAGACAGTGACCTCAAATTAATCCGGAACTGGGTAAAGAATGGAGTTCGACCAACTTGGCAGGAAGTTTCCAGATATGGTACGACTATAAAGGGATACTGGGCTCAATGGAGTTCCCTTTGTCTTCGCGATGGCCTACTGCATCGGAAGTGGGAGAGCCCCGATGGAGTATCCGCAATCTACCAGTTGGTCTTGCCTAAAGCAAGAATCCACCAAGTGCTAGAAGAGCTTCACAGCAGTCCATCCGGAGGACATTTTGGAGTAACCAGGACTTTGGCTCGAGTAAGGGACCGATTTTATTGGGTAAACTGTCGCCGAGACGTCGAAGAATGGTGCAAGAGATGTGATCTGTGCTCTGCCAAAAAAGGACCAAAAACAAGAAACCGTGGTAAAATGATGCAGTACTTGAAGCTGAAAATGCACAGCGACAAAATGAAACAGCGTCTCGACACTACATCAACAGCGATTGCGTTTAAGCCTGGTGATGCAGTATGGTTGTACGCCCCAAAAAGGACGAAAGGAAAAAGTCCAAAGCTTCAGAGCAACTGGGAAGGTCCGTACACCATAATAAAGAAAATTAACGACCTGGTCTACCGCATCCAATTATCTCCAAGAAGCAAGCCGAAGGTGGTCCATCTGGAGAGACTCGCAAGGTATACAGGACATAATCCACCCGACTGGTTTGTCGTCGAGGATCCACCGCCTAGGACTGAAGACAGTGTTATTCGGGACGAATAACCTTAAAGAGGGGAGCA
This sequence comes from Aromia moschata, assembly GCA_029963805.1. NCBI lineage: Eukaryota > Metazoa > Arthropoda > Insecta > Coleoptera > Cerambycidae > Aromia > Aromia moschata. The sequence continues at coordinate 359,787 of JAPWTK010000413.1, read as the reverse complement.
ATGTGACATTTGTAAAAGTGACATTTGTGACAGCTGACATTTATTAAGTGTTATAGTTTACATACTTAGTTTATTTAGTTTATACACACTAGTTATTAGTAAAGAATTGTATGGAATGACATATTGAATATTCTGGATGTCAAAAGAATTTTCTAGAAATGTAGAAACTATAAATACTGGTGTTGTTGCTAGGATAGAGTGAGTTATGTTTTGAATGTTACATGGTTAAGACCCACGAGTTGTAGATTGTTAAATAAACGTGTTTGGACATAAAAGCGAGTAATTTGAAGATATATTCGTAACAATATATATACAGTTGAATACACATTTAAATTATTATCCTCAAAAAAAAACCCATAAGCAAATTTTGTTAAAAAAATTAATCTTTAAAGAAGTGATTAACGAAAATTGATATTAAAATTATATATTTGATACTCCGTATCTTGGTTACCAATAACTTTTGGACTAAGGTTTAATATTTACGTAATACTTACCCAAAGAATCTGTAGTTTCGATGTGGACCATTAATAATGGGAGACACTGTATATAGGCAAGTATAATTTTATATTATACAAACATTACATTATCTGCTTTTCTGTAATTGTCAACTTTTAGTGCTGCAAAGCTTATGACTGTGCCTTGAGTATCCACTTTAAATAGATTATTTAAGTATATAATGAATAGAATCGGCCCGAGTATAGTACCCTGAGGTACTCCGTATTATATTGTAGCAAAATTACTTTTAATTAAATTTAAGGCTGTTCCTCTGATACCAATACTTTCTAGATTTTCAAATAGTAAATTGTGATTGTATCGACCTCTTTCGCTAGATCTAGAAATATACACAACGAAGGCCTGGAGTTATCAAGAGCTACATATATCTTTTTAGTAAGCAATGTAATTGCGTTTTCCGTGCTCTTTCCCTTTCTGAAACCAATTTACCTCGGTGACAATATATTATGTTTGTGTAAAAACTGTGAAATTCGTTTTTTTCACAGATTTTTGCTACAGTAGTAATAAGGGATATTGGTCTATAATTAAGTGGTATAGTTTTTTCTCCATTTTTATAAATTGGCTTAACAATCGCTATTTGTAGAATCTCTGGCCAAATACCTATATTCATACTTTTATTTACTAAATACATTAGCGGACACACGATGTAGTCTGAAATTTCTTTAAGTGTCTCTGCTCTAATATTGTCGAAACCTGGTGATTTTTTATTTTTTAAATTTTGGATACATTCCTTTACCTCCTCGACAGTACATGGATACAAAAATATAGAATTCATATTAACTGTTTTTTTTTCTCTACGTAGTTCATTTTGGGTTTAATTTTACTTGATAGGGTTTGGCCTACACTAATAAACTTTTCTTTAAATTCATTACAGATATCAAATGTATCATATATAATCTCATTACCTCCATTTTTTATTTTTGTTATTACTCTATCTTGTTTGTTGGTATTTTTTATTTTTATAATTTACTGTCTTCCATAGTTGTTTCGTGTTGTCTTTATTTTTGTTAATCTCATTTTAATAAAAATTATAATTGGCTTTTTTTATTACTTGTATTAACTTATTTCGGTAAACTGTATATTCTTTTCTAAGATTCTCATTGTTAGGTTCTAGTTTTGATTTAGTATACAATTCCTCTTTCCTCGTTATTGATTTTATTATACCTTTAGTTATCCATTCTTTTCTTTTATAATCCTTTTTTAACTGTATCAATAACTGTATCAATACTAGATAGTGATCGGTTATTCCTGTCTCTATTATTAGTGGCAGTATTATTTCTTCTAAAATATGTGAATTCTTAGAGCCTATGAATATATGGTCTATTATCCATCTATCAGACGATTGATGGAAAAAATAATTTTCAACTGCATTACAAAAAATATTCTTCTGTAATAATGTTAGCAAATGGAAAAAGAGATTGTTGAATTTTTGAAGGGTTGAAGGGTTGTTGAATTGACGTCGACACGAAAATAGTTGATAAATTTGGAATGGTTTAGGAATAGCAGTAGTATTCAATGTTATATCAATAATTACTCCCGTCCTACAAAAAATGGCAAATTACTGAATTACTAAAAATTTACACAATTACTAAAAATGTAAAAAATATTTTTTTACAGATTCTGACGATAATGATAATTGTCAAGATGACGACGATGATATAAATAGTATAGATGAGGGATCCTCCGATGATTCAGATGATTAGTTATTTTCACATTTTTTAGATGAAAACAAATTTTGTAATATTTTTTTAAAAAAAACAAAATAAGAAATAAAATCTACATAATTTAAAAACAATGAGATCATGAAAAAAAAATTAAGGGGGGGTACGGTTTATTCGAAAAGGCATTTTTTTTTCCAGACGTTTTCATAAATTTGCTGCCAATCAATGTAAATGACTTATTTTTTAACTGTTTTTTTTTTTTGTTATAAATAAATACTTTTTTAAAAATATTTTTTAATCATTTATGCGTATGTATACACTTCCGAATTACATAAGGAATATGTGTGCAAAATTTCAGCAAGATCGGTTGAATAGTTTTTGCGTAGATTTCTACGCAAGTTGAAAAAACACAAGTTGTGGGAAAACGCGTTTAAAGTTTGTAGAACAGAAAACTGGAATAGATTATAAAAAAAGCATGGACTTAAGATTTCGCATTCACACAATATTTTCAAAACATCCCAATGTTGCCAGCTTTCAAGGTCTTCCAATAGCTAGAAAGTGGGGGAACAGAAAGAAAAAGCGAGAGCGCTCCCCTCCGAATGCTCAGATTTTCGTATACTTGCAGCCGCGACCCTAAAGGGGCGTACAAACCTGCACACGCATGCGGTGAGAAGTTACGCATATGCGTGCGTACTCAATCCATTCGCGCTCAGAGGATTCGTTGAAACATTTATCGCCGCATATGCGTGCGTGCTCAAATCGCTCCATCCATGCGTGGTAAAAATGTCTAAAGAGTTGGTTATGGTCAGTGCCGCATTTGTAGTCATTAGTAGTTTATTAAAAAAAGAAAAAAGATAAGAAAAATAGACGATGGTGGATGACGCATTTATTTAAAAGAAGAACTCGACATATGAGCTCCGATTTATTAGTAGATTTGGCTTTAGAACCAAATACCGGACAATTTCAAAACTGTGTACGTATGCCATTATAAGACTTTGAATACCTAATGTAATGAAAAAGATACAGTGTTAAGAAAGGCCATATCTGCTAAAGAGCGCATAGCTATAACATTAAGTTTCCATATTTAATTCTTTTGAAATTGTTTCCCATGTATCCTCTGTCTTCGTTTTTGAACAATAGAACTTATTTTTTTTGGATCCCGTAATATAGGGATTTTTCATATAGATCTATTAATTCATACACTGGTCATTTGACCACTCCATTTTCCAGTGTCCAGCCACAAATACATATAAATATGTCAACAACTCCGCACTAGTCTCGCTTTTAAACTAGAACGGCACAAAAACCCGTCCAAATTGAGCGCGAACGCACACGTATGTTTCTTTGATGTGCGCCAAAAAAACCGACACCAGTCTGGCTCACGGTATGCGCGTTCAAGTCATTCGCGAGAGGTAACGCAAACGCCGTCCAGATTTGCATACGTATGTATATGTGTAGCTTCTCACCGCATGCGTGTGCAGGTTTGTACGCACCTTAACGCGCGCTCGTCGTAAAAGGTACCATAACTCTGGAACGAGTTCGAATTTCATTCTAAAATTTTACAGGAATATTGTTGGAATGGTATACAACCATTTTATGACACAAAAAAACAAACATAGATTTTTTTCGAAATTCTAATTGGTATACCCCCTTAAGTAATGTTATTTTTTATTATTTTTGTCGGACTAGCGACACATCTTTTCGTGTAGGACAATGTTGTAGTTCGGTAATTGACTTACTAAACTTTCATTTGCTATCATTCTCCTACAGTTATCAATCAAACAAATGTGCTCATGAACTCGACAACTTTCGAACGTAGGACTAAGGAATTATGCCAATGGATTTGTAGGACGATATTACCATTGCATTACCCAATTATTTAGTAAGCAGTAGTAAAAAAATTCAGTCGGTTATTAATCATTTTTTCTGACCTGCTCATTTTAACATGTTGATAGTGTAGGACCCTTCCACAAAACTGTCAAATTTGTAGGACAAACGTTTTTCCGAGTATTTTGTATCAATATCTTCGAATTCAACTAGAAAGGTAATTGTTATTAATCAAACTTATATTATCATGCGGTTGACACGTTTTCCACTTTAACACTTCGTAAAATGCCACTGTTGAGAATTGTCATTGACAGGTCGTGGGCGTCTCATCAAACTGAAGCTACTTACGAAAAATCAGCCCGTTATTAATCATTCCAAAAACAGGGTCACGTACTGTGGACTATAATGGTCATTATTTAATGTGTAAAATTTTTATTGTACTATCTCGGCGAAAAAAAAAGTATTTGAGCAAACTTAACGGCATTTTAAAGGTGAAGATTAGAGATCCCTCACATGATTTTTTTAGAAAAAAATTCTCGAAGCTACATAACCTAAATATGTCAGAAAACCGTGCTTTTTGCACTTTTGATATTTGACTGATTATAAAAGAACACCGGTACTTTTAGTGCAAATAAATACTTAAATAGGAGAGTTGCTACAGCTGTCAACGAGAATCGTTTTCATATCCCACAGCATTACTTTTTTGCCATATAACAAGTGCTCCCACACAATTAGTTTTTGATTAATTTCGGCAGAATGGAAAATATTCTCCGCACGTGCGAGGAAATTGATTGCCATTACTCGCTTTTCTGTAATACAGGTTTACAAAAAAAAAGTTGTCTCGATCTGGGGTCAGACCATACGTTTTCTTATGTATTTTCCGACACTGATTTCGAATCTATCTTTAGTTTGTTCTATCACGTCAGGATTTTGAGATATCCTAACCTAAAAGTGCAAAAACGCGTTTTTTTGACATATTTGAGGTTATGTAGCTTTGCGATTTTTTTTTCCTAAAAAAACAATGTGTGGGATCTTAAAGTATAAATATTCCTCTTTAAAATGCCGTCGAGTTTTCTCAAATATCTTTTTTTTTTGTTTTTCGTCGAGATATTGAATTTTGAAAGTCTGTTCATATTTGTATATCTTTCCGAATACATTTAATTAGTACGGAAACTTTATTTGAGCAAATTTAAGATATTTGAGCAAACTCTACGGCATTTTAAATGTGATTTAAAAAAGATTTGTACTTAGAGATCCCATACATGATTTTTTGAGAAAAAAATTCTAGAAGCTGCATAACCTCAAATATGTCAAGAAACCATGCTTTTTGCACTTTTAGGTTACGATATCTCAAAATCCTGACGTGATAGAGTAAAACTAAACATAGATTCGAATTCAGCGTCGAAAAATACATGAGAAATGTATGGTCTGACCCCAGATTCAGACAACTTTTTTTTTTTTGTAAACGTGTGTAATTATCAACGTTCAGTTATCAGACGATTGATTGAAAAATCAATTTTCAACGGCAACACAAAAAAATGTTCTTCTGCAATAATAATGTAAATTATAACATTATTATTATAACAAGCTGTAATATTAGCAAATGGGAAAACAGATCATTGTTGTTGATCTGACGTCGACCAAAAAATAGTTGATGAATTTGGAATGATTTAGGAATAGGAGTGGTATCGCTGTGATATCAATAATTGATTTATTTTAAAAGAACATCGGTCCTTTTGGTGCAAATAAATACTTAAATAGGAGAGTTGCTGCAGCTGTCAACGAAAAACGTTTTCATATCCCACAGCATTACGTTTGGCCGTAAAACAAGTGCTCTCACACAATGAATAAAATATGCGGAGATGATCCCATTATGTGATGTGTGGCGGTATATTGTATGCATACGGTTGCGTGCTATTAAATCAAGCCCTAACAATGGCGGTGAAATCTTCTAAGCGAAAAGGTTTAGTAATTACGAATAAATGTGTTTTCAGCAGATTAAATATATGTTTATAATTCTGCAACTGAATTTTGTAATCGTCCCGTCTCACCGTATGGCAAGAAAGAGGCCCTAAAAATTGACAGAAAATCTAAAACTGTATTGTTTTATTATTTTTGGGGTGAAACATTTGGAAAAAATTTGTTATAAAAAAATCTAGTCTATATTGAGATATAGTCTATATTGTAGAATAGTGTACAATTTTATGTAAAAAGTGGTCATTTTCTAATCGTGAACACAATTTTATTATATTATACAAAAAAGTGATTGGCTATATATATATTTTAATAAAGTATACTGATAAGAATTATATTATTTCACGATTTTTACAAAATGAATTTCTAACTAGAATAATTACACAGGCATACAAAAAAAATAAAAGTCGAGTGTTAGAAGGCAGTCCTTCCAATGCATTTTGACCCGGTAAACACGAATCCGATGTCCGTTTTGTCCGATTGGGTCTTGCATTTTTCCTAACCTCAAAAAACATCTTAAGAATGCCCGAAAAATCTCAAACATGTAAATATGATCACGATGATGAAATATGAAAAAATGAGCTTTATATTTGTCTGTAGTAACATGCTGCAAAACATCTGTTTACGTGCTACATCAGTACACACGGTAAAACGAAGTTCACTGCCATTAACGCGGGATTTATAAACTCTTCGCTGGCGCTGGCGTCGCGTTGGCGTCGGCGTCGGCGGAGCGACCTTGGCGTTGTTGTTGCGTTGCGGCGTTGTTGCCATAGCAAATCAAACATGCCATTTATAAACTGTTGTTGGCGCTCGCGTTTTCTTTTGTTTCACAAATTAAGGTCATGTTAACCTAATGTATTTTGTTTGTGTTTTTTATTTTGTAAACATGGATTTGACAAACAATAATACCAAATTAATGGGACTGTTGACTGTTACATTATGTTTATATATAAAATCTTGCCCCACGATGATGTCAAAACGTGGAAAATGTTCGCGGTGTGCGCGCCACGAGTTTGCTACGAACGCCCAACGCTGAAACATAAAATTAACTTATCTCGAACGCCGGCAAGCGCCAGAATTCGACGCCAGCGCTGTTTATAAATGACTCTACCTAAAACTACTGTTTTAACTTTGGACGTGAACAATCCACAGTTAAGGTCAGTTCCGCAATTTATCCAACTCTCCAACGTAACATGCGACGGACGTCATCGTTAACTTGCAAAGTAATACACAGGTGTTCGTTAACTTTTTTGAAATACTACAGCTAATACAAATTGGACAACTCCAAAAAAAAGCTTGTTTTCTTTGGCAACGCCACGGTCTACTTAAAAAAATTGTATTTTTCATTGAAATTAGCAGTTTGTGAGCTTATTGTTAAGAAAAACTTACCAAAAGTGATATATAATTTAAATGATTATAGAAAATACTTAATTCAACCAAATAATACCGAATAAATATTTGGATGTATTACATATAAAGCAATCCTATAGTATACTGGTCGACATTTGCTAGTTGCCGGCATCGGTGTTACTGGCATCGCGTTGCCGGCTCTTCAAAATTTTCTTAAGTATAGTAACATACATAAAGTTGTTTTAATTTATAATTATTTTTTCCAGCAATTTTAAACGCTTTATTTTAATGCTAACTAATAAATTTATATCTATGTATTTTTTTTAAATATTTCCAAACTAGCTTTCTAAGAACGTCACGAACTAACAGTTTACTGAAGTATGAAGTATACTTGTATAGTGAGCTTAGCAATTTTAGAAAATATATCTGACAACCTTGCTTTTTTCTACCGATTTTCAATTTAAAATGGAAATAGAGTACCTCTTCATTAGGTTGCTGCATGCTCAATTCCATAGATCCTAGATATAGGGGTTTTGGGATTAATGGGTTTGACATTGAGGTTATGGAATTTCAGAGCGGTGGCAATTCATGTGCATGTAGTTAGCAAAACAACTTTCTCGAATCGGGTCGGATAAAAGCTTAAAATATGCTGTTTTTTGCCGTTAATTAGTTGTGAAAGAATCAATTTTGTCGCTCTCTTTTTTAAACGGGGTGTTTCGCTAAGTAAATATTTAGTTAGCGGAACACCCACAGAAAAAAATGTTTAAATACACAATTAGATCCTCTGAATTTGCCGTTTATTTGTCGTAAACGAATAGTAGTAGTCATTAAATTTTACGAAGAAAATTGTGGCGGGAAAAAATAAAAAACATTTTCGCGAAATCCAACCATTAGACGCGCTTTTCCATTAACGCCAATAAGACACACGTACAAACGTGGATAATTTTTAAGACGAGAATTGCGTTGTCCGAATCTCAATTGAGGCCCCTAAATGCGATTTTGAGCCCAGTAACGCTTACACCGAAGGATTCCGTTTTGCAATATTAATGGAAAATTTGCCAAAAATCCATACGTTGCACAACTAATTCGTATCGTCTGAACAGCAAATTCCTGTTGTGGTTCTGCATTTTTTGGATGGCGTTTAAGGTCCTGACCTTTCAGGTCCAATGAACTTGTTTATTATTATTATTTTTTTAATTTAAAGAAATCAGAGCGTGCCACAACTAATTCGGGTCTTCCGAGCGGCAAATTCCTTAAAAACTAAAACTTTTTAGTCTTAAAAACTATCCACGTTTATACGTGTGTCGTATTGGCGTTAATGGAAAAGCGCGTCTAATGCTTGGCTTTCCGAAAATGTTTTTTATTTATTGCGCGCCACAATTTTCTTCGTAAAATGTACTACTACTATTTGCTTACGACAAATAAACGGCAAATTCAGATCATCGAATGGTGTATTTAGAATTTTTTTTGTGGGTGTTTCGCTACCTAAATATTTACTTTTTACGACACGCCGTTTTTTTTAAAAAAGCGATAAAATTGATTCTTTCACAACTAATTAACGGCAAAAAAAACGGCAAATGTTAAGCTTTTCTCCGACCCGATTCGAGATTAGAATTCCACGGCTATGAAGTTTAGAATTCATGCTTCTTCATCAGTTGCAGAACACATATGTACATATATAGGGTTTTTTGAGGTTAAGATTTTTGAGGTTATGGAGTTTTGAATATGTGTGTCGTAGGGTTGAAGGTTAGGGTTATTGTTAGATCATTCTTTGTAACATTACAGTCACCAGCTCGTCAAGTATACACATGGTGTCTGATTTAGCGTTTTTCATAGGGATTTTTGTTCCTAGCGGAAAAGCTGCTAAACACGATGTCGTTACTTGTTTTCCTCCATTATTATTAATTATGAAAAAACATAACCTTAAAATTGACATGAAGCAAGTCTTATCATATTTATTGGGTAATATCACTGCCATTGTCTATCTGAATCAAATACATTTTTTTGAACATGTTTCAATAAATAAATAAAACCTTAAATGCATCAAACGCTACGAGTATATTGGTAATACTCAGCTTTCAATCACTCAAAGTATAATAAGTAGGTATTATATTAAATATTGAATATGACATTATGATGTCTCCGGAACATAGATTCTGAAAAATTCTTGTGAAATCACTTAAATAAAATAATTATTGCGCCATCTATAGTATTTTTTTCATTTTCACTATTGATATTTGTAGGTTTTGATTTACTGAATACGATAGTCGAGTTCATTTTACCCAATCTCGTTTCGTTGTCAAGCTATGAAGACTTCGATACAGGCCAAACAAGATTTTGTTGCGGTTTTAGGTTAGGTTTTCTGAAAACTGTGACGTAATAGGGCAAATCAGACAACGGTATTATGTTCAGCATGTCAAAAACCTTCCGAATCACCTATTAGGGTTAAAAAAATACCTTGCAAATCTGTGTATCAGCCGAATAATAACTACCGACCCATTCTAATCTCACTAAGCAACTATTAATTACGTTTTAGTTAATTAATTAATTCGTTTTTGTTTATTTTTCCTTTGTATTTTCCTTTGTATCTCTCATTTGGTGTCCTAAAAAATCAACACACGTAATTATAAATGAAGCGTGCATTTCCATAACGGTGTAATTGCCAAATTACAAACTTTTTCAGGAGGAAGGAAAAACATGTTTATACAAAAAAGTGTATATATTTGGTACTTTAAAAATTGAAATAAAATAGCTTTAGGGATATTATATGATAATAACATATCGTAAAGCTATAAGTAACAAAGGGTCCGTTAAAAAAAGAAACTTAAGTATAATGCCAAAACGTTGTAACCAACGGAGATGCAAGTGAAAACGTTGTATGTGCCACGTTTTTAACTACTACTTTCTATAGTAGATATTTGACCCGCATGTGCCACCCATATCGGCTTTGAACTATTTATTTTAAAACTCAACAACCATCACCACCAAAATAAAAAAGAACCGGCACATTGAAGCGTCTGCATGTAAGAGAATGGCACTGCGAAACTTACAACTTTATGACTTGCACAACTACTATATCCCCAGTTTTCCCGCGTTCGGTAAGGGATTGAGCGCCAAGTAAATTTTAGGATATAAAACATGGCACTTACAACTGATTTATCAAGAAAAATCCATATGGGGCGTATTGCCATTTACAACGTTATGGAAATGCACGCTTCAAATAATATGACGTTACACACATACAATTTGAACTCATACAAATACAGTTTAATTTCAGTTATATTGCACTTTAATGTTAATATTAGCATATGTTGTAACGTCGAGTTATAGCTGAAGTGGAGAACATAAATACGTCTTTAAAATCATGATATGATCTTGTAAATTATTAGTATTTCGAGTAGTAGGTATAGTTTAAATCGTTATCGTTAAAGTAGACTGTTTTAATGTACAAGATAGTTTTAAATTATGTGGTCAAAATTATAGGATTGTAGAGCAACTGAAACGACAAAAACCTTATTTCACCCATCACAGGCTGAAAATGTTTTTCTTCGATATCTTGAAAGGTGTTGACATAAAATCGTGACATAAAATCGCGAAATTTAGTAATCGTCTAAACTATTTAATTATTATTTCCATGAGGTAGTCCAAAGTTTGTGGGATTGGGACACTTGGGTAACTCTGGTAATGGGAAACTTGGGTAACTTGGGTAACAGGTAATGGGTAACTCTTTGTCACCTTTCATTGCAAATCTTTTTATGAGTAAATTCGAGATAGAAGCAATGAAGATTGCCAATTTAGTTTTCCAAGCGCGCGTCGAGAAAAGTATAGTAGTTCGGTGTTTCGTGGAAAACGTCGTTTCTTTATACCTTTATAACGGGAAAGTAAAAAAAGGTATGTTGCTGAAAAAAAAATTTGAGGCGTCGCGACACGCATAAGGGGGATAGCCACTGTGATGGGTCAAATTTTTTTTTTAATTATTTTTTCTTTAATTTAAAGTTTATACTTTTATGTGTATACAATTTTAGGTCAAAATTTCGAAAATTGACTGAGTTACATCATTTTAGTGAGAGCAGGTAGACCGACTGTCTTGCTCGGCATTCCAACTAGACTGCCACGTCTCAGTCCTGCTAATGCATATTTTAGAACAGATGAATCAGGGTTCATTTCTTCGGAGAATATCTTTTGTTATATTAATCAGGTTTCTATAGGTTTTACAATAAAATGGCTCTTTTTATCGAATTACTTACCTAGAAGTTTGGTAGATGTACAGTCGTTCTTCAAGTTTCTTAGTGAACACGTGTTGCTACTGTGTTACTTATATTGAAATATATCTTGTATTTATAGTTGTAAAAACTGTAAAATTAGACCCTCACGAAACGGTAGAAAATTAAATCGACCGCGTAATAGATTTGAAATTGAAAAAGGTGAAGATGTAGGTTCCAAACGGCGTACGACTGCTTCAAAAGAAAAATATTGTTTGTGTGAAAAAATAGTGATGTTTATTTGAATATTAGTTATAAAATTTTGACACCACTGGAGGATATAGAGGAAGAACCATCATGTGGCCCAGGACTCGATAGTCTCATGTAAGTATAAATATTTTAGAAGATACATGATTTTATAGTAAGAAAAATGGACTGAAAACTTTAAACGCGTTTTTCTCAAAACGACTTTTTCAAACTGGTCGCATCAATAACTCGAGCATCGATTTATCAATCGATTTTCAACTTTTTTTTTGTTTTATTCGCCTTTGCAATAGCTAAGGTTAAGCGTAGCCGATTTTGAAAATTTTGATTTTTACTATTTTTTAAGACTGCTTCAATGCAAAAATAAAAAGGCAAAAAAGTGAAAACATTTTCAATCGGTCGCCATTTTCTGAAAATCAAAATAAAAAAAATCGGCTACGTACAACGATAACTACATTCATACAGATTCTAATGCAATTTAATTTTTTTTATTTAGGATATCCCGTTTTCAAAAAATCGATGCGACCGTGGAGGGAGAATTTTTTTTAATTAAGACTACAGTAAGGCTCATAACTATAGGGTGGGCCATCAGATGGTTTCTTTTTAAAAATGCTATTAAAACTACATCGTTGAATATTTTTAAATTATTGTTGCTTTATTCAAGACAGTATGCTTTCCCATTATTTATTAAAAACAATTTCAGTTAAATGGCTGCCGCGGCTGGCTTGGCAGTAGTTTATTCTTTTCACCAAATTTTGCAGTACATTTTCGATTATTTGTGGTCCTATTGCACGAATAACTCGATTGATGTTTTCCTTCAGTGCGTCAATTGTTTGTGGATCGTTGGAGTAACAACGGTCCTTAACATGTCCCCATAAAAAACAGTCCAACGGTGTTAAATCGCAGCTGCGCGATGGCCAATTAATGTCTCCAAAACGGCTGATAACACGGTTACCGAATTTAGTGTGCAAGAGATCGATTGTATTACGGTTTGTGTGACACGTTATTCCATCCTGCTGGAAACAAAGCTCGTCCAAGTCCAAATAGTCCAATCGCGGCCACAAAAAATCAGTTAACATGTCTCTGTAACGCATTTCATTTACTGTAACGCTGTTACCATCTTCATTTTGAAAGAAGTACGGACCAATGATGCCACCACTCCAAAACGCACACCAAACAGTCACTCTTGCAGGATGCATTAGCTTCTCTATGCCCACGTGTGGATTTTCGGAACCCCAAATCTTACAGTTCTGTTTATTAACATGTCCTCCAAGATGAAAATGAGCTTCGTCCGAAAAAAATGATTTTTCGATTGAAATCGGCGTCATTTTCAAACTCATTTAACGCCCACACGGATAAGCGATAACGAAGTGGATGGTCATTTTCCTTTACCTCTTGAGTAAGTTGCAATTTGGAAGCTAAAAATCCGATGTTTTTATGCAATATTTTCCTCGGAGAAGTGCGACTGACATTAAGTTGTGCTCTGTGACAAGTTCAGGTTCTTGGGTTTTCATGCACACTTTGGGCAACAGCAGCAATTCTTTCAGCTGTGCGCACCGGACGAGCACGTGGATGACTTCTGTTATCCACAAGCATGCCAGTTTTATGAACTTTCCTTAAGAACTTCCTTGCACCAGGCGCTGACGAAGCTTCATTTCGACCAAAAATTGTTCTCAATTTTCTCACTGCTGCAACACAGTGAAAAATTTCCCGAAAATCGCTTACTTTTTCGACCGTCACAGTGGCTATCCCCCTTAAGACATACTTTTTATTCTTATCTTAGTTTCGAGTGACAGTAAGTAAAAGTGATTTACCATTCACAAAAATTAATTTTTCTCAACCGTTTTTGAAAAACATTTCCTACGATAAATCGATCTCTATGTACGCATGCGATCTCTATGCAAGATTGTCAGCGTATGACAACGACCTCCCTTCTGTAGTCCTCTTTTAATTTAGCTACGTGAAACCAAAACCACACACGTACCGTACATACCAAACGTGTCCAATACCTTCTTCACGGGGAACAAACGCCACCGCGCCGGATGCCTCACCGCCGTAAACTCGCCGGGAGAGTTTAAGGATGCGAATCCACTGACAAGTGAGGTGAGATTTATTGCGACAGTTTATGTCTGAGATTACTTCTATTTGTGTAAGGTACGAGACACGATATCCATTTTAAACTGGATACGTTGAGAAGGGTTTTATAAAAGTTCTCAGATCGACTTTTTTCGGTTTACAATGAAAGGATTTTTTTAGTGGTTCCTGTCTTAGGAGGAGTTACTAACGGTACATGAAATATAATTATAAGACAGTATACCCTCGTAATAACGAACAGTCAAGGGAAATCCTAAAATGTCCAATATACATATAGAGGTGTTAGAGGTGGGAAAATGAAAAAAAGCTTGACCATTTTATTCTCATTATTTTGAAGAAAATAGCTTTTGAAGGTCAACTTTCGCTCAGGAATTTACCGTTCACATACTCGTAATTAATCGTGACATCATCGAATTCACCGTGCCATATTTTGCAATTTTTTTATATTGCATTCCGCGCTACTTAGCAAAACAGGTATTAATCTTAATTAATTCGTCGCAGAAATATAAATTGTCACTTTTCTGTCGTCTTCGTGTGTTTTTTTTTCGTTACAACCAGTAACGTGATTTTAAAAATACATTTTTGTTTTTTTCCTCCAATTTTTTTTATTTGGTTCACACCATTTGTTTACGGTTAAAAAACGGCAAATTCCTATGTGCATACTTTTGACAAAACAAATTATTTTCGATGTTCTGCTAACTTCACATGAAGTTTATTTTTTAAAAATGAAAAACGGTTAATTTAACATTTTCACGATTAATTTACGGCTAATTAACGGCAAATTATTAGCCTATGCATTTTTCGATTCTTCAAAGTTGTTCTGCTAAGTTCATGCAAGTCGAGTAACACCTACTTCAATCTCTACGGAAATGCACGACGCACTTTCCGAGTCGCCGTTCGCCGTTTCGGATTTCAAAAAGAATACACAGATTATTACTGTGGTTGCAAAGATAGACAAGGAGATTTTAAGGATTACAAAGAGATTTCAATAAATTCAAGAGATTTCTGAGATTTCAAAGAGATTCCGTACGAGATTTCAAGATTCTGTAGGATTGCATTACATTTGAAGAAATTTTATGATTTCAATAAGATTCTCTTGGGATTTAAAAATATTACAGTGGGATTTTAGGAGATTTCAGGGCAAACGTACGAAGATTACATTAGTGATCCGCCACTCGTTTTCTTTATCTCTCCATGTTTGAACAATACAGTATAGCCGTCTCTCCTTTGCAGTTTTTCCTCCTGTACACTTATCATTTCTTAATGTAAATGTTTTTATAGGAAGTGTACGGAAAAAAGACCTGTTATTCGGCATTAAAAATATCCCTTTGAGCATATTCCTTCAATAACGACTGCAACCTTCCTCTCTAGTCATCAACTGTGTGCAAGTGTACGTACGCAGATTTACCACAAACCATTTTAAACTAAATTTTATATCCCTGACAAATTTTTTCCATTGGGAGCTTTAAAGTCAGTTAGCTGCAAACTTTAGTCTGTTTCTAGTGACGTTTCTTTTAGTAAAGCTCCAGATATCAAATAAAAAAAAATACGTCACATAACAAAGTTATTCGACTGTTCTTAGACTTTGTACTAAATCGTGTGTATGTGGAAGTGAAATTCATAATTATAATTGGGGCAATAGCTATATTCTAGGTAATGTTCGGTTAGAGTTGGGAAGACTAGTTTTCCTTGCCTTGCTATACAAAAAATCATATACTAATGATGTGGCCGAGGACTTAATGACCAATTTGATTAAAATAAACAACTTGATTTTAATAATAAAATAAATTTATTGAATACAAGTTCACTTCTTTTATATTTTTCTAATACTGAATTATCTTCTTGGGTTGAATCGATTTTGGGTTTTAGTGAACAGACAGTTTTATCTTAGCTGTGTTCATACTGGAGACATTAGGGCTGAAATCAAGTTGTGAACAGTCGGATGACTTGCATCATTGTGTTCATTGCTCATTGATAGAAATGGCTCTTTTGAAACCAGACATTTATTACACTTTAATGTTTACACAACCAAAATAAATAGATTTTATATTGATTAATTACATTACTTATAAGATAAGTAATATCCAGTCTTTATGTAAACCTTTTAGTTTTCTCTCGTTAGCTGATGCATTTCAAATAATGTATATTCGAACTAAGACAAAATGAATGGTAACCTTCTTAAGAAATTCTATTGGGTAATAATTAATCCATGACATGAGCGAGTGTTTTGGCCTTTTCTATGAGAATATAAAACAAAATGGGGTAGGTGAAAGGAAACGTTAATTATCTCTTTGATGTTCCATACCAGACGATGATCCAGATAATTAATAGATTAATTAATTGATGAGTGCAGGCTCTTACTAACTGGAGGAAAATAAGAAAATCGTCTTTTAAACGGAGACTATATTTATTGGGAATTAAATAGAAATAATATTTCATTAAAATATTATGTTCCTAAAAATTATACGTTGCACCAAAATATACACAAAATATGAAAACCACTTAAGAAATGATATTCATAATTTATAGAATCAAGATACTTTGAGAAAATGCTCGAACATATTGTATTTTTTTTATTCTAGTGTCTTTTACTGTAAAAAAAATGTTCCTCCCGCTCCTGACTGAGTTATGATTAGGGCTGTCGTAGAGTTACGTTAGAGAAACGAACATTTAGTTTATCAATTCTACAAATATTGTCTATTCTAAAGTAATAAGCATAATACTGTAGCAGCCTTGACAATTAAATAAGGTTATAAATTTGAAATTAAGAATATAAATACGTCTTTTTTTTGCTCGGGCAACTTTGATGAATTTTTTTTTTGGATTGCTCGTTATTTACATATCTTACATATACAGTGAGGTCCATAAGTAACGGATAAATTCATTATCTACGTAATTTACAATTTATGAGTAAAATCCTGAAACACATCAATTTTTAATTCTAGAATGACATTTTTTGAGCATAATTTTATACCATCCCCTCCAACCCCCTTGGAGTGACAGCTACCCCTTTAAAATTTTTAAATGGAACGAGGGTGCGTGTGATAGCTCATTTGAAAGGGTTTTTAATTCTCCATCCAGCAAACATTTTTTTAATTTCTATAACTTTTTTATTGAAAAATATTACATTTTTTGATGTTACTAAGTAAAGAAAAAGAACATGACACAGAAGAGAAGAACAGTTTAAATCAAATGTTCAAACTGGGCGCCCGTTGCTTCTTGACAATAATGAAGGCGTTGCTGAAATTCTTCTAAAACACTGTGTATTGTTTCCGGGGTAATTTTTATTTGATTTATTTGGTCTGTTGAAGTAGACTGTCGATTTTAAGTAACCCCTATAAAAAATAGTCAAGCGGGGTCTAATAGGGAGAACGAGCAGTCCACTCAATTTCACCGCCTCTACCGATCCATCTATTGGGAAAAACTTGATTCAGATAGGCTCTTACTTCCAATGAAAAATGTGGCGTAGCTTCGTCCTACTGAAACCAAATATTTTTATTAATTTCATTGGGGTTGTCATCATCTGGGAAAAGCATCATCTTAACTCTGGAACTAAGAAATTTTGCAAGAAATCCAAGTAACGCGCCCCAGTTAATGTGCCATCAAAGAAATATGGTCCGATAATTTGACAATTTATAATTCCAGCCCAAACTTTCACCTTCTCAGGATTTTGAGTATTGGCCTCCAAAAAAGAATGTTTTTTTTTATAAATAAAGGGATTATCTTGGCATCTATTTGCCATGATTTCGCAAAATTCCAATCGGCGATCAGGGTCATCGTCGTTAAGTTCTTGATCCAAATGAAGTTTATATGGGCGGTATTTTTCGTTTTTTAGAAGATGCAATATGGACGTTTTACTAACATCATTATCGGCGGCAACGTGTCTTGTAGGTTTATGTGGATTATGTTGAACATCTAACAATATATCCAATT
The DNA here is from genome assembly GCA_029963805.1 of Aromia moschata. Lineage (NCBI taxonomy): Eukaryota > Metazoa > Arthropoda > Insecta > Coleoptera > Cerambycidae > Aromia > Aromia moschata. Next base: position 341,969 of record JAPWTK010000413.1, on the reverse strand, counting down.
CCTGTTCACCGTCTAAAATGCGTTTCCTACCAGATTTAGGAATATCTGTGACATTTCCAAATTCACGAAATTTGTTTTCTATCCTACTAACCGTAGACTGGGAAATGCGGCGGTCAGGATACTTAGTATTGAATATTTCGCATACCTGCTTCTGCGTTCTTGTTTTATCACCACATCCTAATAATATCAAAATTTCAAATCTTTGGGTATCCGAAAGACTCATTGAAAATAATGATCAACTTGACGATCAGCGATAAATAACATAATAGAATAATAAGTTTTCACAGATGTAGTAAATAAAGAAATTTAAAAGTATATTTTTTCTGATATGTAAAAAGAAGCCCTTTTTACTTCTTTTTTTTGTTGGGTATTTTTTCGCAGCGTATCAGGGAAACCGATACATCTAAGTTGAATGTTGACACAAAATTAACTAAAAACGTCAGCTTTGACAGATTATGACATACATTTCATAATAATAATAATTTTGAAATTATCAAATTTAATTTTCTTGATGAAAAATATACAAAATTTAAAAAACCTTATATTGTTGAATAGATAATTAAGAACCCTTTCAAATGAGCTATCACACGAACCCTCTCGTTCCTTTTAAACATTTTAAAGGGGTAGCTGTCACTCCAAAGGGGGTTGGAGTGGGAAGTGTAAAATTATGCTCGAAAATGTCATTATAGAATTGAAAATTGACGTGTTTCAGGATTTTACTCATAAATTGTAAATTACGTAGATAATGAATTTATCCGTTACTTATGGACCTCACTGTATAATTATTTGAATTCTTCGAGACACACTTAAAATCAGATTTAAATTAGCTCAAGAAGCTACGCACGTGAGGCCATGGAACATTCTATGTCTTTGGACCCATGACGTCATGCGTCACATACATGATGCTCGATAGAGTTTTCCCTACCCCAGATGTTGCCCCTTCAGGTTATATCTACGTCGGGCCGGCGAACAGATGTGGTAACCGCGTGACGTGACGTATGACGCAATATTTTCCAGGGGCAATCCCATAATAAAGACATAAAATGTCAAAACAAACCGCTGTCAAATTTGGGTATAATCTTTATGGCCTTTGCTACACTTATGACCTTTATGTTCTTTATGACCTGCATGACCTTTATGAAATGCATGATCCATATGATCTGTATGATTTTTATGACCTTTATGACATACGACTTTCGTGACCTATGTGATTGTATGATCTTTGGTCATATAGGTCATATGACCATCGTGACCAATGTGACCTTTATGACGCAGGTGGCTTATGTAACCCATATCAAATTGGTCATAGTTGTTGTATTTGAAATTGACGTAGTACTAAACATGAGAGTAGAGCCTTATTAATGTGATATTTGAATTCTTCTACTTCAAAAACTTATAAAATTTGGCATGTATATGTATTTGGTATGCATATCTTCATAATTCACATAAAAATGCAGGCCCCCTGTTTGATCTATTTTGGATACTTCTTCCTCTTCCATCCCCACTTTATTAAGCTAAAAAACATTTGTAGGCGACATTTTGAAGGTTGCTTAAATTCTAAACGTTTGTACTAGTATATTGATGTTTTTTTTTGCTCGTGATAGGATGATAGCTTGTGAAATTCTGCGTCTAATAAGCCCTAAGCGTCTGCATCTAATAAGTCTAATAAGTTAAATTACTCTATTTCCATTCTAAATTGAAAATAGGTAGAAAAAAGCAAGGTTGTCAGATATATTTTCTAAAATTGCTAAGCTCACTATACAAGTATACTTCATACTTCAGTAAACTGTTAGTTCGTGACGTTCTTAGAAAGCTAGTTTGGAAATATTAAAAAAAAAAATACATAGATATAAATTTATTAGTTAGCATTAAAATAAAGCGTTTAAAATTGCTGGAAAAAATAATTATAAATTATAACAACTTTATGTATATTACTATACTTAAGAAAATTTTGAAGAGCCGGCAACGCCTGAGCTGCCGGCGGCAGCGAATTCCTGGGAATGCCGACCCAGTATAGTATTGGATTGCTTTGTATTTAATACTCCTTAAATACTTATTCGGTCCACTGTGCCATAAATTTTTTACGACGTCGTTAAAATGATTTACGACTTTGGTAATTCGACTTGTTTAAGACACGTGTATTTCAGCTAGGTTTATTAACACAGACAATTTTTTGAGATTGTCTGGCTAAATGAGCATTATTTACAGCAAATTATATTACAAATATTAAGAGTTTTGTATGCAGGCTAATTTTAATCTCCTATATTGATTTGAATGAAAAAAATTATTTCACAATTTTCGAATTTATAAAAGATATATGCACGCCCATGGAATCATAAAGTTGCACCGCTTTTTTTGTTCCCCAGGCGTATTTATAATTTTCAATTAAAAATAGAAGGACTTATACGTTGTTTTCAATAAACTGTGAATACATCCAAAAATATAAAAAATTCAAACTCCTTAATCCAAAGGACTCATATTAAAGGAAAATCTTCAGACTATCTAACTGAGCCATTTTGAAAAAAAAATCCTAGACATGAAAAATTTCTCAAATTGAACTAAAAACAATGAAAATTTAAAACTTCCGTCCTTACTGTAGTTTTCGTAGATACCACTGTTCATGAAATTTTAATAAAACACAGCGAGTTCTAGAGGGATATTAGTTCTAGAATTTATTTAGGTGTGGTGAATTTTTATTTTTGGTTCAACTTTAGATAGTTTTCATGTCTAGGAAGACAATTTTCAAAATGACTGAGTTAGTCAGTTAAATACTCTGAAGATTTCCCTTTAAGTCGAGGAACTTTGAAAAGTAATCAATATTTTCCGAGTTGTTCACGTATCTTTTTAGCGATATCCTTTCACACAATCGACATATCACCTTCAACTTGGGCTTATTCGACGTGGACGTACAGGTGTTTCACCAGCTGTAATCCTGTAAGAAGTAAAAAAATCAATACAGTCATACAAAAGTTAATCTAGAAAGGACCCCGCACACACCTTATGGAAAATGGTTCTCGGTCAATTTTTTTTGAAAGGAGAACGGATTCCCAAAGTTTCAAAAAAATTGACCGAGAACCATTTTCCATAAGGTGTGTGCGGGGTCCTTTAATCAATTTCGGACCTCGTCATGATGTGTTTCACTTTTCAAGTTGATACCTCAAAGTGTTCTCGAGTTATCGTATACACAAAAAAGGTTAACAGACAGATCGACAGACAGAAAGTTTGTTTCACTTAAACTTAAAATCTCGACGATTTAGAATCTTTTAGACTTATTTAACTAATAACTAATAACATTAAAAAAAAAAAACAAAACTCACCGATACCCCATTACGTGGATGTGGAAGTAATATGTCAAACTATACTCCAAATTACGGGCACTTTAATATAGGTATATTAGTCCAATCAACGAGTGAAAGCCCCCATGTTAATTGGTCACTAATCGTTATCAGCAAACAAAAAATATGGTCGTATAGAGAAAATAATTCTAAGAAAGATAGCATTTTTTTGCTACTCGAGTTTTAATGGCGAATATAACCAAAAAAATTCGGTTTTTCGCAAAAAAAAAGTCAAAAAAACGGTTTTTTGCAAATAAAAAAAAGCTTCAAGTCCTAAACAAGAAAGTTAAATTAGAAAGTTGTAGGTCTTAAAAATTCGCGTCGAATGAGATTTGAACGAAAAAAATCGGTTCATAAACATTTGAGAAAAATTAAAAAAAAGCGTAAAAAAATCGCGTTTTGCGTATTTGTGCTGAATAAATTCCAATTTTGTTTGAACAGACGTCTTATTAACTACAAATATAGCCAAAGACAAGCGGAAAATGATCCTTTTTGCAAAAATTCAAAAAAGTTATATTTTTCGAGTTATAACGATTAAAAAAAAAAGACGTTTTTCAAAAATCAGCTTTTACAGAGGCAAAAATGATCGTACAGAAACGATCATGGGCTCATTTTATTCACGAAGACTTGTACTTTCATGCTATTAAAAAACCAAATCGCTTTTATTTAATTTTTTGCATAAAAAAATGCAAAATTTTTACACGAAATAGGTTTCAGACTTTTACCTTCTAAAAAAAAATATTTAAAATCAAGTTGACATAATTGTTTGCGAAAGTACAGCGTTGGGTGCGGCACGCGCTAGCCAGCGCACGGCGACAGAGTGGAGGGACACTCCGCTTGGGCGCATCGAAAACTAACCACGATTTCAAATCGATCGCGCTTTTCCTCCGCTTAAAAAAATATCTCGGCTCCCTGAGGTCGTAGGACCTTCATTTTTTAAATGCGTATTTTGAATGCCAGTTTTCAAATATGCAACGGCCAAAAATGTAAAACCAAAATTAAAAGAGATAAGAAAAAACCGGTTCGAAAAAATGATTTTACAACGCATTTTTATGCAAAAATTAAATAAAAGCGATTTGGTTTTTTTAATAGCATGAAAGTACAAGTCTTCGCGAATAAAATGCGCCCATGATCGTTTCTGTACGATCATTTTTGCCTACTCTGTAAAATCTGATTTTTGAAAACGTTTTTTTTTGAATCGTTATAACTCGAAAAAAAAAACTTTTTTTAATTTTTTGAAAAAGGATCATTTTCCGCTTGTCTTGGGCTATATTTGTAGTTAACAAGAAGTCTGTTCAAACAAAATTGGAATTTATACAGTAAAAATACGAAAACGCGATTTTTTGACGTTTTTTTTTTTAATTTTTCTTAAATGTTTATGAACCGATGTTTTCTTTCAAATCTCATTCGACTCGCATTTTTAAGACCTACAACTTTCTAATTTAACTTTCTTGTGTAGGACTTGAAGCTTTTTTTTTATTTGCAAAAAAACCTTTTTTTATTATGTTCACCATTAAAACTCGAGTAGCCAAAAACGCTATCTATCTTAGAATTTATTCTTTATACGACCATATTTTTTCTTTGCTGATAACAATTAGTGACCGGTTTTCTCCCCGTTAATTGTGCTATATGTAAGCCTCATACGGGTATTTAATATTTATGTATTTTAATTACAAATTACATAGTAACTACAAACTAGTATTTTAATAACAATATACAGCGGAAGGAAATGAAGAAACAAACATACGAATGTATTTCACTGGCTGTCACACGTTTTAACACTCTTGCTACGCTACATACATACATTCATACATACATACATATATGCGCGATAGCTGAAATTTTGTCAGCGTATCAAATACAGGGTGATCGATTTATCATAGGAAGTGAGTTTTTGGCAGAAATGGCTGAGAGAAATTAATTTTTGTGAAATGTAACTTTTACTTACCTTCTCTCAAAATTAAGGCAAGAATAAAAAATATGTCTTAACGACGCTAAGCGACGCGATGCCTCAAAAAAAAGTTTTCAATAACATACAAAGGTATATTAATTAAGTTCTTTTTCTATTTAACATTTTTTTTGTATCTTGAATATTGAAAAAGTTATGGTCGATTTATTATTCAGTGTCTTTCTCGTTAACTGCTAGCTAAATGAATATAATTTCTGTATAAGAGTATATAAATTTACTTGTTTATAATAAAAACTAAGACGGTCGTGACGCTTCAATTTTTTTTTTTGCAATATAACTAGCTGTTTGTTGACTTCCCGGTACCGATTTCCCGGTTAATTCCTCTATAGTAAATATACAGTGCGTCCATAAAGTGACGCATAAATTCATTATTAGCTAAATGAACAATATTATTGAAAATTCCCGAGACAGGTCAATTTTTGATTGCGATTTACTATTTTGTCACATAATAATTTAATATACAGGGTGTCCCACCTTCGAGTAATGACGCCACCACCGATTTTTTTTAAATGGAATACTACATTTTTTTTTCAAGTTTCGGATGACCCTGGCCGAGCTGGAGTCCAAAAATGTATCACAAGTTGCTTCTATCTATTACAGGGTGGACAACAATACATAAAGTGTTTATGAAAAATTTCATTAGAAAGTTATACGTTTCTGTATTTTTAGAAAAGTCACAATAAATGCTCAAATTGTTCTCCGTTGACTGCTAAACAATGACCGAATCGGGCAATACATTCGCTTCTGACATTTTGTAACATAGCAGGTGTTATGTTTAACGTTTCTTGCCTGATTCGATCTTTGAGCTCACGGATGTTCTCGGGTCTATTAGTATAAACTTTAGATTTCAAATAACCCCATAAAAAGAAATCTAGTGGAGTAAGATCAGGTGATCTAGGGGGACATTCCACTGATCCTCTTCTTCCTATCCACCGATCTGGAAAGGTTCTGTGTAAAAACTCGCGCACAGCTATAGCAAAATGTGGTGGTGCACCATCCTGTTGAAACCAAATTCTGCCGTCTAAAGTATTGGCTATTTCAATATCAGGAAATAGCCGGGTCAAGTCAGGAATTAATGTATATTGTAAAAAATTCAGATACAATGCTCCTGTCAAATTTTCATCAAAAAAGTATGGACCAACAATTCTATTTCTCACAATACCAGCCCACACATTGACCTTTTGTGGATGTTGCGTATGGTATTCTTGCATCCAGTGTGGATTTTCCTGAGACCAGTAGCGGGTGTTTTGCCGATTAACATGCCCGTTCAAAAAAAACGTTGCCTCGTCAGAAAATAAAATATTAGCAATGAAACCGTTATTTTGATTATTGTGGTCCATCATGTACTCGCAGAATTCAGTTCTTCGGTCAAAGTCGTCTTCAGCCAATTCATGGATGAGGCGTACTCTATAGGGATGGTATTTTACCTTTTTAAAAATATTCGATACTGAAGACTTTCCAATATTCAAATCCTAGATACTTGCCGTACTGTACAATGTGGATTTTCTAGTGCCGACAAAATTACGTCTTGTTGAACATTTTCATTAATTTTAGGTCTACCTTGCCTTGTCATCCCTCACGTGTCCTAATTCTCTGTATTTTCGCTCTATTCTGCTTACTGTAGATTGTGAAACAGGTTCACGATCTGGGTGCATTTCATGGAATAATCTACACACCTCTTGTTGAGTCCGCATTCTGTCGCCAACACCAATCATCATTAGAATTTCAATCCTATCCCTTTCATTTAAAGGCATTTTCAACAAAACGTTTTAAATAAATTAGATTTAGGTTTCACTTAAAGTACCTACTTTGAAGCGTTAACAATACAAAAGTGAACTCTAAATAGCCGTTTTTAATATGGCAAAAAATGACAATGACAATCAAAAAACAAATGACAAAAAAATAACGAACCACGTATCGCGCCTCGCGTCATTCGCGCGTCTTGTCCAAACTGGTGTTTATTAAAGTAGTTGTATTTTTGTATCACAATAACGTTAATTTAATTTTTTTTAGTGCGTTTAATCAGCAATACATAATTTGTAATTTTTGTACTGTTGTCCACCCTGTAATAGATAGAAGCAACTTGTGATACATTTTTGGACTCAGCTCGGCCAGGGTCATCCGAAAATTGAAAAAAAAATGTAGTGTTCCATTTAAAAAAATCGGTGGTGGCGTCATTACTCGAAGGTGGGACACCCTGTATATTAAATTAGTATGTGACAAAATAGTAAATCGCAATCAAAAATTGACCTGTCTCGGGAATTTTCAATAATATTGTTCATTTAGCTAATAATGAATTTATGCGTCACTTTATGGACGCACTGTATTACAACATTGTAAATTGCATTTTTACGACGCTATTGCTCGTTCAGCATATACAAAAGTAAATATGTTTTCAGTTACAACAAAAAAATATATAAAACCTAGGTTTCAATAGTTGAAATATTGTATAGTTTATAATATACATATATCTTAAAATATATGTAATATTTTATATAATTATAATATAATAAACAATATATGTACATACAAATGTCCTAACTGAAGTCTTTACAAATAAGTAAATAAAATAACAACACGTAAAATTAAAAGTTAATTATTTAATGACTGTTCAATATGGGCACCACTGTTATTTAAGCACAACTTGTAACGTTTTCATAGTTCATTAGAATTTACTTTTCTGAAAATAGTTCCACCTAATTCCCACTTATTCTAAAGTAACAATCAGAGAGAGCATCAAGAAAACTAAATTTGAAATAAAATCAGATATTTTTAAAACGTAATAAATTTAAATCCTGGGAGTTTTTAAAGTTGAATGCGGTTTATTACTCAGATCTTATTCAAATTAGAATATGTCCTTAATGGCGTGACATTTAGAAATAGACTAATTAGGTTGACAATATTTTTATATGGATGTTTTAGCAGACCAAGTAAAATTTTGAGAATAGGCCATAACTTTTGAAATAACGAAAATATAAAAAAATCAAAACATTTTACGAATCATAAAAAAGGTATATCGCTAAAACAAAATCGAGGCATCGCAATGCTTAGCATCATTAAGCTGTATTTTCTATTTTTGTCTTAAAAAGCAGAAGCTTCTGGCTTTAGTAAACGAAAGTAAATTAATGTACTCCTTCAACTAATTCAACTAGCAGTTTAGGAGAAAAACAGACAGTGCACTTAACAATAAATCGACCATAACTATTTAAATATGCAAAATACAAAGAAAGCATCGTTAAGACACACATATTTTTTATATAGGGTGTCCCAAAATTTACGCAAAATTTGAGTTAAATAGAAAATACAGATTTTTTCAATTGTATTTTTGTTTTTATTGAAACATAAAGTACATAGGATAGAGTTATGTATAGAATAACACATACCTCCACGGTTTTGCTGGCACATACGCACTCTTTTGTCGAAATTTTCCATGACCATTTTGCATAAATGTGGCTGAATTTCGTTGATGCAGCGTTGAATCTGCTCCTTCAATGCATGTGGGCTTGTTGACATAGATCTTTGACTTCAAATAACCCCATAGAAAAAAATCCAATGGTGTTAAATCAAATGATGAGAGGGTCAATTCTGATTACCGGAAACATGAGAGTACACGACCAGGAAATGTCTCATGCAGTAATTGAACTGTTTCACGGGGTCTTGTTGAATCCACATGTCGTCCACATCAACATCATCCAATTTAGGCAGAAAGAACGCGGTTATCATATCGCGATATCGAGCACCAGTAACAGTAACTGCTTGACCAGCCTCATTTTCGAAGAAGTATGGTCCAATGACGCCTCCAGCCCAAAATCCGCACCAAACACTGACACGTTGTGGATACATTTGTTTTTTGACAATCACATGTGGGTTCTCTGAACCTCAAATGCGGCAATTTTGATGACTAAACGAAGCCATCAAGGTGACAATGAGCTTCATCGCTTAGGATGATTTTGTTCAAAAAATCAGCATTCACTTGTGAACACTGAACGCTGTTGTTCAAACGATCCATTCAACGAACTCTCTTCGCTGTGCATGGTCATTAGGATGCAGTTCTTGTGTCCATTGAACTTTGTAAGAATGGAGACGCAGATCTTTAGTGATTATACGCTGTAGAGAGCTTCTTGAAATATGCAATTCTTATCCACGACGCCGAATCGATGTTCCTGGACTTTTACAAACACTCTCACGCACTGCTTCGATATTATTATTTGAATGGACGACCCGTGTGTTTAGCGTCCCCGATTGATCCAGTTCCATTCATTATTTTTGAAATATCGTTCAACAATGAAAATGGGCCAGTCCGCCCCTGCCTCCCTCGATACCAGCCGACCGCGTCGTCTGATAGACGTATGTGGAAGCGCCTGGAGAGATCGCGGCGGCTCGCGAAATCGAACGGCCCGGAAGCTACTAGATATGTCCGCAAGGAGATATAACGCGGGGTTTCGACGCGGGACAGTTCAGTTCCTATTTGAATACCGGCGCGGCTTTCCGTACAACGCTCTAATATAAATTGTATAAAAATAAATTAGTGTAGTTAAATAGTGTTAGCCCGTAGTTGTAATAATTAAATAAATAGTGTTAGTTTAAAAGTGCGAGTTTAATTTTTCACACCTCACGAACCCGAAATAAATAAAACGTTACAATATCTAACATAATTCCGGAAATTAATTATCACAAATTCACGCCAAAACGGTTAGGAAAATTAATAGAAAACGGCAAATCGCGTCCTGTAAAAATTACACTGCCCGACGCTAAATATGTAATAGATCTTCTTAAAAATAATAAGAAGCTTAAAACTATGCAAAAGTTTAAGGATATTTATATTGGAACGGATCAAACTGTTCTACAGCGCAACCACTTCATGCAAGTAAAGCTGGAACTTAATAATCGCATTGAAAATGGAGAGACTAACTTGTTCATTAAATACATCAATGGCATCCCTATTATCAAGTTAAAAAATGTTTACAACTGCAATACTGCAACATCTAGCAGTATTGCAGTTAACCCCAACTTAACAATTTATTATCAGAACTGTAGAGGTCTTAATTCCAAAACCCATATGTTCCGGAACAATGTTGCAATTCATAACTACAAAATTATTGCTATCACAGAGCGCTGGCTCAGGGAAGGTGTGTTCAACAGTGAGCTTTTTCCAGAAAATTATGTTGTATACAGGAAAGACAGAAGTTTTGGAAATGTTGGGGGTGGAGTTATGGTTGCTATAAATGATTCCCTTGAATCCGAACTATACAACATTACATGTCCTGTGGAAAAAATAGACTTAGTATGCGACAAAATTAATTGCCAAGACAGATTGCCGTTGTTCCTATTACTGGTATACATCCCACCTAGTTCAAGTTATGATGAATTGGATGATTTTCTGGAGCTGATTGAAAATCAACAAAATTTGGGAAGAGTAATTATCTAGATTTTAACCTTCCTGATCTACAAAAATACTACATGGAAAACCAATTATCAAGAACAACTTCTCGATTTATCGAATTTATTAATTATTGTCATCTAATTTAAACACTTTACCGCACAAATGGCGGCAAATTCAAATATTGCGTGAATAATGGGACTCCCTTTATTCGCCTTAATTTTGTGCGAAGATGAGTAAGAGTAATTTACCCTTCACAAAAAGTAACTTTTCTCTGCTGTTTCTGAAAAAACTTACTTTCTATGATCGTCACCATCTCAAATTGATCACCCTGTAAGTACATGATTTTCACCCTGGCTCTATTTCAGCATCCTTGGAAAATCCCTCGCCTCTTTCGATCGAGAGACCGCTATGAAGAATTATGGCACGACATCAGCCATAAACCATAAAGTAGAATTTATCACGTGTGGTACAGAGTGGATAGATCCTTTCCGGTGGGATTATAAAGTGCCAGGATTGTTTTAAAAGGCATAAGTTTCTCTCGTGACAAAATTAATGTTGGAGGATAAAGCGTATCATTTATTTTCGCGGGCTTAAAAAGAATGTTTTCTTAGCATTTTTCATATCGTAACAAATTCTAATATCGCACCGTGGCCGCGGAAAAGATATCGCCTTTTTTTAAAGTTTTACGGGAAAGGGTGTTCCACGTTTTCTTTTCAGCATCTACGTTGGATGTTTCGGTAAAACCTGCGTTAAATCTGAGCCATAGCTAGTCATGTTCAGGCAAGTCATATTGTCTGAAAAACATGTAATAAATGTGATGAAAACATAAGAAAAAACCGCTGCTTGAGGAATCATTGCTTCTGCATCGGAATTTTTCACATTTAGTTAAATCAAATCTCTAAAAATACTAGGACCTCAAAGGCCTGATACAGTACAACCTCGATGTACAGTATCCGAACATGTCCGAACATGCGTTAGTTCGAACCTCCGATAATCCAAACAGTCTGCACCCGAAGTCATAATCCGAACAAACGGTGAGTACCGTTTTAAGGATTTGTTAGGAATTTTCACTAGGACAATATGTACACACTAGGGGCATTAAAGTTTGCTTTACAATAATTAAAAAATACAGCAAAAATGTTGCGTATAATGCTGGTACTGTAAACTTTTTTAATATCTATGTATATGAAAAAATGTCCTGATTAAAAGTTTTTCTTCAGTTTATTTGCCATGTTTCTGTCAACATGAAATTATTTTGTTTTTTTTTGCGTTTGGTTGTTATGGAGACCAAGTTTTGTTTTAAATGACAACTCGTAGATTTTCTCTCAATATCGGTAAAATTACCCTTTTCTCTTTACACGAAAAATTTGATATGATTCCATAAATATATTTTTTCGCAAAAAAAATGCGTTTAAATTAATTTTTGTAAAAGAATGTGTGTAATTGCTACTAATATTTATATTTTGAAAATGAAATAACAAAGCAATAGTTTGCGAATTAGGTGTTGCAAGTGACCTATATTTTCCGCTAAACAATGCCCAAGTCACTAAACCCTTGAATAACATTTATTAGGAAGTCTTCATGAATGTGCCGGATTTCATTTGAAATTTTCTTTTTCGTCTTCAATGATATTTGGTTGATTTACATAAAGTTTACATGTTAAATACCCGCACAGAAAAAAATCTAAGGGATTTAGATCCGGGGAGCGCTCTGACCATTCTATAGTACCTCTTGTGCTTTTAAGTAGGTACTCTTTAATATTTGTCGTCAAATGTGGTGCACGTTCCAACAGGATCGTGATGGGGTTGGAACATGATTGGTTCATGGTTAATAATGTTATTTTGACCTGTAAACGACAGTCTACAAGGTGGAATATTGTGATTTTTTTAGCAGATCTAAATAATTTTCAGAATTTAAATTCTATCTACGAAGAAAGGTCCAAAAATACGTCCTCCAACAACACCTGCCATTAACTTTTTGGAGAGTTTATGAACCATTTTGATAACTCAAAATGGTTAAGATCCTGATCCTTGAGATAACTCAAAAACTATACAGTTTAGGTACAGATAATTGTAGTATTTATAGGGAAATAATGAAAAAATGAAACGAACAGTAGTGTTACGAACGCTGGGCCAGTCCGCCCCTGCCTGCTTCGATGAGCTAGCCGACTGAACGTCGATGACGTACGCGGGCAGCGCCCGCGTCGAAAGATCACGGCTTTTGCCCGATGGTTCGGGAATCGCGCGGAAGCTTCTCGCCGAGACGCGATACTTCTATAGGTGGATATAACGCGGGGTTTCGACGCGGGACGGAACAGTTCTATTTGAAAACCGGCGCGGCTTACAACGCTCAAAATAAATTGTATAGAAATAAATCAGTGTAAATAAATAGTGTTAGTTTAAAAGTACGAGTTTAATTTTTCACACCTCACGAACCCGAAATAAATAAAACGTTACATTGGTGTCAGGTGTGGGGTGTGGAAAAAACTGAACAATAAAGACATTTAAATAAATAAATTCGCGATAAATAAATTAAGTGAAATGGCTTCGAGACAGGTATTTTTGAAGGACCTTAAAGTGGCGGATTTGAAAAGAGAACTCGAAGAACGGGAGTGCGAGACGACAGGGAAAAAGGCCGATCTGCAAAATAGACTTAAAGAAGCTCTGGAAAATGAAGGTGAAAATCCCGACATATTTTTATTCGAAATTGCCGGTGACATAAATTCGGCGTTGCAAAGTTTAAAAGGAAGCCTGGAACAGAAATTTGAGGAAACGTCTGGAAACTTAAGAGGGATGGAACAAAAACTAATGGAAAATCATACAACTTTAGAAAAGAAAATTACGGAAAATTCTAGTTGGCTCCAGAAACAAATGGACGGCAAATTTGGGGAAATAGAAAATAAATTAGTTACCGTAGAAGAAGAATTCCAGAATAAGTTTCTAGAAATGGAAAGGAAATTTGCAACGTTGGTTTTAGAAGGTGGGGAACAACAACGCATGATAAATACCACTCTGAAGTCACCTGGTAGCGACATCGACAGGATGACTAATCCCCAGGCAAGTAGTCACATGGAAATGTCGAAAATTCGCATGAAACCACCACAGTTTGATGGTAAGAGCTCCTGGGTCAATTACCTACGGCAATTTGAGGCTGCAGCGAAGGCAAATGGTTGGTCGTTGGCAGAGAAGGCTACAGCGCTGACGTTAGCGCTACGCGGCGATGCCACGGATATATTGCAGACGCTTTCTCTTGAAGAGCAAGAGGATTACCATCAACTTGTCCGACACCTGGAAATGCGATATGGTCAGTCTCATCTCGAGCATGTCTACCATTCGCAGTTGAAAAACCGCTATCAGAAAAATAACGAATCGCTGCAGGAATTTGAAGCGGACATAGCGCGGTTAGTTCGTTTGGCGTATTCATCTACGCCGGAGAACGTCATGGAACGACTAGCCGTGCAGGCATTTTTAGATGGTCTGCGTGATATTGAGACCCGTCAAGCTCTGACTCTCGCTCGTCCCAGCAAGTTGGTGGATGCTTTGGCGCGAGCTTTGGAATTCGAAGCTGCTAAAGAAAGTTGCAGACGTCAAGCTACGATCCGCAAGAGGGAGGAAGATCTTGAAGAAGGAACATGTAATGAAGCAGAGATTAGGCGAGTCGCCAAGGAGATATTGGATAAGAGGCCAATTCGGCGTTGGAATGGTGCTAAGGTACGTCACATTCGTGGTCGCCGTATTGAAAGAAGAAAGCACCGCCATCATCTGAAAAGGATGTCGTAATACGCAGACTAACGGTGGTGAATGATGATTGGCAGCCGGATGAGCTTCTGAGAGATCAAGGGAATGACCCGAATCTGAAACCAATTGTGAATTGGAAGAAAGAAGGTCGGAAACCCACTTGGGAAGAAGTATCACGGTACTCGCCAACAGTAAAGTCATACTGGGCTCAGTGGAATTCCCTCGTCTTAAGCGACGGACTCTTAAAACGCGTTCTGGAGAAATCAGATGGTACCGAAGAGCGAAAACAACTGATAGTCCCCAGAAACAGAGTGCCAGAGGTATTGGAGGAGATCCACAATGGAAGCACTGGCGGACACCTAGGAGTAACAAAGACGCTGGGAAAAGTTAGGGAGCGTTTCTACTGGGTGAACTGCACTACTGACGTGAAGGAGTGGTGCAAGAAATGCGTGGTGTGCGCTGCAAGTAATGGTCCGCAACGGCACCCGAAGGCTCCAATGCGACAATACAACGTGGGTAGTCCGTTTGAAAGAATTGCCATCGATGTAGCAGGTCCGTTTCCGGAAACAGATAATGGAAATAAATACATCGTCGTCGTGATGGATTATTTTAGCAAATGGGTAGAAGCGTATGCCCTTCCAAATCAAGAGGCTTCTACTGTGGCGGACGCTCTCATCAAGGACTGGATTTGTCGATTTGGTGTACCTCTGGAATTACATTCGGACCAGGGGAGAAATTTCGAGTCGATTCTGTTTCAGAATGTGTGCCGTACACTCGACATCCGTAAGACAAGGACAACTGCACTGCATCCGCAGTCAGATGGAATGGTGGAGCGAATGAATAGGACCATCAACCGGTACTTATCCAAAGTAGTCTCTGACCACCAGAGGGACTGGGACCAGTTTCTCCACCTGTTCCTGTTAGCCTACCGGTCGTCGGTTCACGAAACAACTGGGCAAACACCTGCAAGCATCGTCATGGGCCGTGAACTGCGTCTACCCTGTGACCTGAAGTTCGGCTGTACACCAGGGGACGACGTGGCTGGAGAGGACTACGTCAGTACTTTACGCCAGAGAATGGACGACATCCACGAACGAGTCCGTTCAAATATCCAGGGCGCCAGCGACCGCATGAAGGAGACCTACGACATCAACGCCAACGATGGCAGGTACCAGCCCGGCAACCAAGTCTGGTTATATAACCCACAACGTCGTCGTGGGTTATCTCCAAAACTTCAAAGCTCCTGGGAAGGTCCGTATGAGGTCGTCACCCGGATTAACGATGTAGTCTACCGAATCCAGAAGTTGCCAAGAGGAAAACCTAGGGTGGTCCATTTCAACCGTTTAGCCCCTTTCGCCGGAAGCAATGACGAACAAGCTGAAGCCAGAGTTCGACACGTCAGTCCACCAGACGGCGAGCTCTCCTTCGAGGAATTCATGTCGCTTCATTCCAACGGCCAGAAAGCTCGCTACGGTGTAACGCGAGAAGAACCACGTGACCTGTTCCAGACTCCTGCTGACTTCTGTCTTGCTCACTGTGTGGCAGCGGACCTCCGAATGTCCCGAGGGATTGCACTTACCTTCAAGAAGGCGTTTGGACAGTTGGAGGAGTTACGCAGACAAAGACCAGAGGTTGGACGAGTCCTTCAAATCACGGCGGCCGAGCAGGAGAAAGAGAGTCCGTTTTCTATTTGGTGACCAAGCAGCTATCGCACCATAAACCAACTTATCAAACTGTCTGGGACACACTAGTCGAGCTGAGGGATGTGCTCTTGTCCCAGAGCATAAGCAGTTTGGCGATACCGAAGATAGCCAGCGGACTAGATGGCCTGGATTGGAGGGTGATCAGGAGTATGCTAGAAGTCCTCTTCCGGTTTACTGGAATTGAGATTCTGGTATGCTGTTACAACCCCAGGAGATCGCTCAACGAGAAGACTGTGGACTGCTTCTTCTACCAGACCTCCCGATGCAAGAATGGGTCATTCTGCAGGTATCGACACGGACCAGAGGACGATACAATTCGAGACGAAATGTCTTTAAGGAGGGGGCAGTGTTACGAACGCTGGGCCAGTCCGCCCCTGCCTGCTTCGATGAGCTAGCCGACTGAACGTCGATGACGTACGCGGGCAGCGCCCGCGTCGAAAGATCACGGCTTTTGCCCGATGGTTCGGGAATCGCGCGGAAGCTTCTCGCCGAGACGCGATACTTCTATAGGTGGATATAACGCGGGGTTTCGACGCGGGACGGAACAGTTCTATTTGAAAACCGGCGCGGCTTACAACGCTCAAAATAAATTGTATAGAAATAAATCAGTGTAAATAAATAGTGTTAGTTTAAAAGTACGAGTTTAATTTTTCACACCTCACGAACCCGAAATAAATAAAACGTTACAGTATTATAAAATGCAGTATCTCCTAAAACGTTTAATAGGCCATTCACCGTGAAGTACCCTGTATATTAGGGTGATTAAAAAAAATATTTTTTTTGCAAACAGGCTTAAAAGTTCCGTTTTGGTGTAAAAATACGCCAGTTAAAATTTGAGCTCTTAATATTAATATTAAGATAGTCTGCATCGCACTTTTCTATTTTCCATAAGAATAACATGGGAAATTTTTTTTGCACCTTCTGATTTTTATTCCTAGCTAATAGTGTATTATATGGAAAATTTTATATGGAATATTATATGGAATAACATATTTTTGTCGAGAATTGAACGCTCTATAAAAAAGGTCTCTCATGATTTTTTTGCTAGGTCTACTTTTTCAAAAGTTATTCGAGGCCAAAGTTGAATTTACCGCAAATTTGACCGTTTTTAGTGTATTACAACAAAATTAATGGTTTTATCGAATAGATGTAGCCAACATTTTATGTTAATTTTAAATTTGGTCTTTTAGAAAATGTTATTTAACAATTTTTTCGCTATGAAAAAAAAAATCAAACACAAAAAAAAATCAGTTGAAATTACTAAAATTTTTTTTATTTTTTGAAAGAAAATTGCCTTAAGTATTGCATTTAATTTTTCTCTAATTTTTCCGTACTCTGAGTACATGTTTTAAACATCATCATTATTAACTCTAAATTTCAAAATTAAAGTTGAGCAATTAGGTTGTCTCATATTTTGACCAATCAACCGATAAAAAGGATTACTATTAGACTCTAAATGGAGTTGTGGGGGAAAGTAATTCAGTTTGGTGACACTATTGAAGAATGATATTTGTGTTTGTCAGTGATATTGTTTTTCTAAAATATAAATTATCATGAAATACTTACTGAAAATTATTTAATAATAATAATAATTTAGATAATAATTTAATGTGCAGAATTAATGTGCAGAACTTTTTAAAGCATTAAAAGTAATAATTAATGACGTAGCTGAGAGGAGTGGCGTTAATTGAGGAGTATAAAAATTACCTCACTGAAGATGAACAACAACTGCAGTATTTATTACAAGTAGTTCGTGAGCATTGGCAACGTTATCCAAACCAAAAAAACATAAAAAAAATCTTCAATATAACAATTCAAAGTGAGTGTGAAAAAGTTTTTTTAAAATTAAGTTATAAATATAAGTAAAAATAAATAAACTTGTTAAACAAAACCACTTATCTTTTGATTTATATCTAACATAAATTTTTTCGAACGACAAAAGGAATGTTTTTTTGCCTTTAAGTTGAACAAAAACCAAAAGAACTATGATTTTGAAGCAAACTGCTACTAAAAATTTTCTTAAGTGTTTTGATTGAGTTATTATTGCAAAAAATTTTTGATTAACATTTTCTAAAAGACCAAATTTGAAATTAACATAAAATTTTGGCTACATTTTTTCGATAAAACCATTAATTTTGTTGTAATACACTAAAAACGGTCAAATTTGCGGTGAATTTGACCTCGAATTTGACCTCAACTTTGGCCTCGAATAACTTTTGAACAAGTAGACCTAGCAAAAAATCATGAGAGACCTTTTTTTAGAGAGCGTTCAATTCTCGACAAAAATATGTTAAACATTTTTCCATATAATATACTATTAGCTAGCAATAAAAATCAGAAGGTGCAAACAAATTTCCCATGTTATTCTTACGGAAAATAGAAAAGTACGATGCGGACTATCTTAATATTAATATAAAACGGAGCGTTTAAGCCTGTTTGTAAAAAAAAAATAAGTTTTTTTTTTAATCACCTAATTCATTCCAAATTCATTTTGTTCATCATTTGCATTCAAGTATGTTTTATAAAGATTTTTCTCTATGTATGATTTCTGTTATATAAAAAATAGTTATTTTTGCCTGCCACGGATGGGTCGGTCTGTATTGTACATAGCTCGACCGTAGTACGTAAAGTCAGCTCGATCTCATGCGGCCATAGCTGGCTACAGTCATTCTGCACGATAACGTTTCCGTATGAAAGCCATTCTCATCAGGCTTTGCTATCGCGTTATTTGTTCTATGCCCCCGGCAAACATTTTCATATTGCAAACAAATATTTTGAAGATTTTTGTCATTGAAACTCTATGCGTGAATTCTTTGATAGACTCACCACTTGTTTTTTTTTTTAACAAAAAATGTTATTTCCTGTACTTCTCTAAATAAAAGAGGTACAAATTTCAAAATCCGTAAAATTTGTCCGTTTTTGGCACATACGTCACAATATAATACATGTAATAAAGCAATTAATATTAGATACAGTAGCAAAAACAATAAATTCACACTTTATAAATATATTTATATCCTATTAATTAGCTTGCTTGGTTAACAATACTATCACGTACTGGATAAGATTCGTAAAAACTTTGTAGCATCAGATAAGTTTTAAATACGTTTTCTAAATAAACTACCTTCGTATTTTCAGTAACAAATGATGGCTTGTAATTTCCAACAGTATTGATATTTAATGTGGGACGAAAATTACACGTCTACTTGTATTAATTCGTTGGAAAAGGTAACGGAGGGTTAAATACCCTGTAAGTAATTGAGAAATAATAAAAGCGATGCTGCATACCTTTAGGGTTCTACTAGAGACATAGCTCGATACCAAATTAAGTTTGGTAACAAGTAATTTCCACAGGCCTCATACATAACTTTTAATGAATGGCCTTGATCAATCACTTTATATGCATATAGTTCACAATAATACAATCAATAGGTAAGTAATAGGTATTTGTTAAATGTATTAAACGTTTTTTTGAGACGTGTATTAGTTTCTGGAAAGTTCAACTTCCCACACAGGTTAAATAATAAATATATAATACTCGTAGCTTGCTTGGTTAATAGTACTCTCATGTACTGGATAAGATTCGTAAAAACTTTGTAGCATCAAATGAGTTTTAAATACGGTTTCTAAATAAACTACCTTCTTATTTTCAGTAACAAATGATGGCTTGTAATTTCCAACAGTATTGAAATTTAATGTGGGGCGAAAATTACACGTCTACTTGTAGTAATTCGTTGGAAGAGGTAACTAATATACAGTTTCAGAAACTTACTAGGCATAGGTTATATATAGGGTGATTGATGGAAACCATTCGTTCAAAGTATTAGGGCTTGTAGAAATAACTGATTTTTGAAAATTTGGACTTAAGGTATTAGGCCTATGGCGAACTTTATTAGTTTTTTTGGTTTTTTGGTTTGTTGTATTTTAGGTCCGGGAATAAACAACAACTATTTAATTTTTGCCAACGTTTCGGAGATTTATTTCGTTCTTTTACTTCTATTTCCTTTATTTACTTCTTCAGGGCTTAATCAATGTTGTTCTTACTGTCGCATTAGGCGGTATGTTACGAACATTGGCAGTTCGTATCTATATACATTATGTAATGAACGTAAACGCTTTAAAAATTACTATAATAATGAAGGTTTTTTTTGATACCCTTTATTTTTAGATTGTTATTGTACACAGATTTCTCATGAGATTTTCCTATACCTATCTTTTACCGTTTTTGAGTTATTTCCGGTTTTTGAAATGTTGTTCATTAGCGCGATAACATTTGAATCTATCTGTATTAGTCATTTTAGAAAATTAAATATCGGTATTAGCATTGTGGCTAGTGGAACCCTAAAGCTATGCAACAATGCTTTTATTATCTCAATTATATACAGGGTGTTTAAAATAGAGTCCAATTTACCAATCTACCATGTAGCCCAACTTCAAAATATCATAACTCAAATTTTGTAAATGCAATGACCCATATTTTACTTCACATTTTAATGATAAATAATGTGGAATTAAATTATGCATCGATCTATATTAGCATTCTCTATAGCCTATAGCCTATTAGCATTCCCTATATTTAATAGTTTTTTTTGTTATTTGATGCTTAGAACAAAACGGCAGTGATACTATGACGGTTAATTTTTTAGATATATTACAGTATCTATTATTTAAAACGTTAATATGTAATTTAAAAATGATTGATTGAAAATGAAATGACCAGTTTTTCATTATACTTACTCATACATGTATTTCATATATGTAAATTTTGCTTTACCTAGTCACAGAATGTACAATACGAGTAGGTGGGGTTCTGTATTAAAAACAGAATGGTATTAAAAAAAATAGTTTAGATGGTTTGAAGTTGGACTAAATGGTAGTTTCATTTTAACCCTCAAACCGCACCCTGCTGCTAATTCGCACCAGTAAATTTTTAATCTATTTGGCAATTTTCAGTCAAGCGCCTAGGGTTTGCCTCTGCTACGACAAATATGTTTCCCCAACCCCCATTCCGTGTCGGTGTTGATACTCATTTGTGCTACAGCTGCTGAGTGAGCGACTGATTCGATCTAAAATTCGAATTGGTGCATATTCGCACCTGTGTGCGGCTTACGTCTGCGAAATTGTGGTCAAGACAGATTATTCGAATTCGTGATTTTTGCTGTAACAGCGTATTTTTGTCTTTTTGTATTTGTATTTTTCAATAAATTGTTGAGTTTTCAATGAAAATGTATTTCTCCTTGTATGAACTATTACTTTCTCTCAATATCTGGATATGTACTAAAACTAATAATAAATTAACGAGTTTTGAGTTTTAGATCAGATTTCAGAAGTAGGTCTAGTTACTCATAAAACATGTTTTTTTTTTTTTGTTATTTTTGGATGGAAATTTATTATCCAAAGGTATGACACTTTTGAAGTAATTGAAAAAATACTCATTATTACTGTACTATTTTCATATATCCTTTATATCAAATATAACCTTTTTACTAAACAATAACTTTGGTTCCAACGAAATTTTGCACACATTTGAAAAAAAAACACTTTTTTTTCGTAAAAAGTGAAATTTTTTGTGTGAAAAGTGATAGAGGAATTTTTTAATAATATTTTTTTATGACTAAATACCGTTTGCGGTCAATTTAAGTTATGCCAATGGATTCAGAGGGAAATTTAACCCCAAAAAGTGTGGCTATCGAGTAGTTTTGAGATTATCTTCATATATATCATCAATAAAAATTGTAAAATCCTAATTCGCACCTGTGTGCGGTTTATGTGTGCTGGAATGAAGTGTGCGGTTTGAGGGTTAAGTCCAAATGCTCAAAATTCAGTAATTTCCACAGGCCTCATACATAACTTTGAATGCATGACCTTGATCAATCACTTTATATGCATATAGTTCACAATAATACAATCAATAGGTAAGTGATACAAGCGGTTTATTTTTAGATATATGTATGTAATAGATACGAGTATATGATACAGATATGTGTAATTTATGGAATATATACATAGGTATTTGTTAAATGTATTAACCGTTTTTTTTGAGACGTGTATTAGTTTCTGGAAAGTTCAACTTCCCACACAGGTTAAATAATAAATACATAATAATTGTATCATATACAATGACGTCGTAAAGTTTGGAATAAATTCGATATCTCTTCTTAGAAGAGTTTTTACAATAAATGGCTGGGCACGTCGATTTTATTTTTCAAAGAGACGTTTTTCAATAAACGCTTTCGAGTTATGACACCATCAGTATTTTTTTTAATGACAACCTTAATTTGAATCAACGGATTTGGAATCAATGGAAATAGGAATAGGTTCTGCGTATAGTGAAAAAAAGGAATATGTCCAAAAGGAATAGTTTGGATTCATTGGATTTGTTTGGCGTCTTGTTTTAGTTTCTGTATGTATAATGATACATTCAAGAAAATTAAAGTACCCCGATGTCCGACAATCTTGTACAAATACAAACATTTTAAGGGGGTGTTCTAGTCTAGACGCATGAATTTCGGGCGGTTTTTGAAGCTCTGTACAAACGAAATAAAACATATTTTTACTATCCATTTTTTTTATCATTTGTTTAATGATATTTTAAAATAACATAAAAAATTAACCGAACAAAAAGACTCAAAATTGACAAAGTTTTAAGCTGGCAAAATGGGGGGGGGGGCCTAAAAAAAGGGTGTCCTGGTGTGCATGATTTCAACCCTTCTGGTCATCTGAAACAAAAAAACCGAACGGGTTCTTAATTAATATAGATGCCCCTATAGCCCGAACCTTGGAAAAGTCAAACAAAAATTTTTTCATAAAATGGCGGCCGTTTGAAGAAAAAAAAATGTTTTTTTGCATGTTTTTTTAACAATTCCGATTTTTTTTAAAAATAGTAAAATTAAAAATTTTGATCTGAGCGTGCTTGAGGCGATAGAGGAATGTATAAAGAACATTCACACCAAATTTCAAATAAATCGGTTCATTAGAACTTGAGATATAGTGCACGCCAACTCGAAAAAAGTAGTTTTGAGAAAAACGCGTTTAAAGTTTTGAGACAAGTTTCCGGCAATTTTACTCAGTTAGCACGTCCACGTTGCTTGAAGGCTGGCTCAAAACTAATTTGAAATAAATACTAAGACGAAAAGATTCCGACTAAATATGTTTAGTGTTTCGTAAGTACTCGGGCAGCGTCTACCGTCTATTGTTCATTTGTTCCGGTCGGACCGGAGCCGATGCCGCGTCACAAAAATGGCTGTAACTCATAAAATAATTGAAATTTTGAAAAATCCTTTTAAGGGCATATTCTTGAATGTCTAACCTTTGAAATATGAAACAAAAAAAATTTCGATTTTTTCAAATTTGTAGACTGGAATACTCCTTTAATTCTCAGCAATTTTTACGTAAATTGCACAAAACAGGTACCAACTAAACCTACTACGAATCAGATTTCTGTTCCCGTCATATAAACTGCGTCATACAAAAGATTAGAAAAGAATATTATACCAGAAATAACTATCTGCTAAAGCAGGGCTGTTTCCCAAAGGGACAAATTTGAACATCTTTTTTACATTTCCTGTTAACTCCGTCTCCCCCAAATTTCGTGGTCTCAAAGTCTGAAAGTGGTCGGAAAACGAGTAACGGTCATTTTCTGATCATTTTTTGTATTTTTTTCAACATATTACTCTCGGACTACTAATGTTTTTCGGTACGCTGAATTCGACAATTGGAGTCCAGAAATGTGAAAAATCTTTAGATCATGAGATAGGTCCAATATTTTACCATTTTTGACCATAAGTATCACTTAAAAAAGATTTTTTTAAACCTCAGAGTAACCATTTTTATATATTTGACCATTTTTACCTATTATTATATTTATCGACATGGTAAACTCTATTTTTTGGTTCTTGAAATTAAAATGTCAAAGAGTGATGATATAGGGCCAATATTTGTCAAGTTTTTGTCATTTTTAGCATTTTTTTGACCATAATTTTCAGTCTAAATTTTTTGGTTGAAAAATTGTTTGAAAAAACTGAAAATTACTGTCGAAATATGCCAAAAAAATGGTCAAATAGTGGTCTTATTTTATTATCGTTTGATATTTTAATTTCTAGAATCAAATATCGCATTTTCAACAGAATATCCTTTAAGGCAAAATATAAATTTTAACTGAAAATTATGGTCAAAAAAAGGTCAAATATTGGCCCTCTCTCATGACCTAAGATTTTGTAAATTCTGGACTCCAAAAAATCGAATTCAGGTTATCAAAAAACATTAGATTGGTCATTTATTAATTCATTGACATTTGTTTCCATGTCATACTAGACTAATTTCGCATTGGTTTTCGAAATCTTTGTAATATGTTTAGATATATATATAGCTCTATATTTTTCGTCCTAGCGAAAAACTTTGTTTATTATAAATTGCAATATTTTTCATAATAACATATAATATACAGGATGTTCCATTAAAAAAAAATTATTTCGTCGAAAAAAATGCGACGTTCTTTTCTTGTCGAATTGTTTTCTCAACCATCTCGCCTTAATCTGCGTAAAAAAAAACTATTAATTTGTTAATTTAATTGATCTTGTATCTCCAATAATAACCAAAATGGCAATGGTGCACACTTAGTTTAGATCAGGCTGTATAAGATTGCATTCTAAAGGGTGATCCAATTAGCGCTTTAGGATTTGAACATGAAATAAAACTTAAAAATTGGTCGGCAAGTAAAATGTTCTTTTTTTATTCGAAAGAGCATCTAATTACAATTATGTTTTGAAAATAATATCGTTCAAATGTGCACCACGACTTTGTTGACAATAACGCATTCGATCAGTCCAATTTATCATTACGTTTTCACACATTTGGGCCGGTATCTTACGAATAACATTTCTGATGTTAGTTTTTAAATCCTCAACAGTTCTTGGATTGTTGGCGTAGACCTTCGACTTCACATAGCCCCATAGAAAGAAGTCACACGGAGGCAAATCACAAGATCTTGCTGGATTCACATGACCATTTCTTGAAACAACCTTATCACCAAACTGCTCTTGCAATAGCGCCATGGTTTCGTTGGAGGTATGGCAAGTAGCGCCATCCTGTTGGAACCAGAATTCCTCCAGTTGGCTTTGAACAACAAGGGGGAAAAGAAATAATCGTTCAACATTTGTCGATAACGAACTCCGTTTACGGTGACACGTTGTCCTTGCGCATTCTCGAAGAAATAAGGTCCAATAACACTACGGGCATGAATGGCACACCATACTGTAACTTTTGCTGGATGCAACGGAGTTGTTACATATGCATTAGGTTGCTCTTCGCTCCAAATTCTGCAGTTTTGCTTATTGACATAGCCGTCTAACCAAAAATGCGCCTCATCGCTAAAGATTACAGTAAGATGGAAAAATGTATCTTCAATCAGATGTTCTAGCGCCCAAACAGCAAAATCGCGACGACAACGATGATCATTGGGCTTTAATTCTTGAACCAGTTGAATTTTGTATGGATACAAACATAAATCCTTCCGTAAAATCCTCCAGGTTGATCCATAAGTAAGGCTCAATTGCCGGGAACGACGTCTAACAGACAAATTTGGATTATTTCGCACATTTTGTCTTACAGGTTCAACACTGGCTGAATTTCTCACATATCTGACACGATTCTTCCTTGGATTATCCACCAACGTAAACTCATTTTCAAATGTCTTTACAGCATTGCGAATTGTTTGTTCACTTGGTCGATGATGTGGACCATAACGTGGACGTAATTTGCGCCAAGTTTCCTTTACAGAGTTTTGTCTTTGATAATAAATTTTAATAATTTCACAACGTTCTTGTGGCGTTAAATGTTCCATGTTGCTTTAATAAGCTTACTGAACTGTCAAACAACAATAGTTTCGACAATTGACTTGACATGGCCTACGTTTCACTTAAAACACTAATCGGAACTTGTGAAAACGTAATGATAAATTGGACTGATCGAATGCGTTATTGTCAACAAAATCGTGGTGCACATTTGAACGATATTATTTTTCAAAACATAATTGTAATTAGATGCTCTTTCGAATAAAAAAAGAACATTTTACTTGCCGACCAATTTTTAAGTTTTATTTCATGTTCAAATCCTAAAGCGCTAATTGGATCACCCTTTATTACTCTGAATATATTTTTAAAGAGAAACATCACTGGGTTAATACTAATAAATTAGTACAAAAAATCAACGTTGTGTGACAAACTTCACGGAAAAACGTCGGTTTTATGCTGTGGCACAGTGAAATAGATCGATCTCTTGAATTTTTATCGTATGCGCTTGGTACGAATAATTATGTAAATAAGGCAGTGATTTATTTAATATTATACGATGAGAGAAGCAACAGCTTCATTCGCTATATTAATATAAACTGCTCGTCAAAATTAGCGTCACTTTTTAGATTAGCGCCATTTGCGTTCTATTCGAGTTAAAGACTTGCGGTTTTTAATTTTTTGGTAGCCTATAGGGTTGGTTTGAATACCCCAAAGGCGCTACGTTATGACTTACACGGTTCGCCGTCCACACTCCAAAAAGCAACCCCATGTCGAAATTTAAATTCGCAAGATTTTGACGACAATTTCAGATTGACTAGGAAGTACGAGATCGACATATTAAGACATTCTCAATAAGTTCTGTGTATTTGGTCGTTATCCTATTTTTTCAGCTCATTTTCAGACCCCCCCTAAGCCACCCCTTTGCATTTACGCAAAGTTGTGCGTGGTTTGACCTCTGTTGGGCGCCTAGTTTGAACGCTGCCTAATAAATTGGTGTGGGGTGCCACAACTCACTATCACCTTTCGACAACTCAAGCACCCCTCCAGGCCACACCCACACCGTCAATCTACTCACCTCATCTGGTTTCGCCGTAGAAAGCTGCGTGGGATATCGTTTTGTCTCGAAGTCATGTCATGGCATTACGTGAAGGCTCTCGAAGTTGGCAGAACACACTGCGGATGTCCGATTGTGCGCCAAAAGTGATATTCCAACTCCAACACACCCCCTGAAAATTTGCCGCTCTAGCGACCAAATACACAGAATTTATAGAGAAGGTTCTACTGTGTGGCGGGATGGAGTTTTGACCTGACAGCGTCCTTCTTAGTCCATCTTGTGGGTCTCTGAAATTGACGTCAAAATCCTGCGAATTCAAATTTTGACACTTGGTTGGTGTTTGGGGCTGGACGGCGAAGCATTTAGGGGGGACTGGGGAGGGTTGAAAATGCAAAAATTGGCTCGTGTTTAATGGTTTATAACAAGGCCGCGAATAAATATAAAACTTTTTTTATTGTTAAGGGTATTAATTATAACATTATATAATGAGAAAATTCATTGAAAGTCGTTTCCAGAACAATAATATCGGCGTCCCAATGTAATAAGGAAAACTGTCGAATCCACGGTTTTACCACGATTCCAGTCGAACGGATAGAGGCTTTGGTAAATTCTAAAAATATTTCTTCTCCTTGGGCTTCCCTCTATTGATTATACCTAACAAATTAAAAACAAAAATAAAACTAAAAAAGTGGCGTCCAGAAAACAAAAAATTAGGAAAAATTCGAGTTATTTGTTATTATAAAATTGTAGCAATATTTTTTTCAATGTGATTTTAGGTATAATTCATGCGTCAGCTAGTGTTTTACAACTCCTGTATAAATTTCAAGTTGATATCTTTCGCGGTTCTCGAGATATCGTGGTAAAATCATCAAAAAATGTAGTTTCGAGAAAATCGCATTCAAAGTTTCGGTACAATATTTATGTTAGAACAGTCGTACGGAAACAGAAACGTTTCGACTTTACTATTAGGTTGTCTTTAGTGTGTCGTTACAAATTAATACTTAATTCTACTCTATATATTGCATAGAGAACCCTAGAAATTAGAATAATGTTCAGATCGTTCGGTCGGGACCGACCGCGCGAATATCTGCGTTCGGCCGGCCGCGCGCCACACCACGTTTTACGTTCCCTTGACCTCAATTTTGGGAATTTTTCAAAAAAACAAACAGGAAGATCACAGTAACCGGAAGATCACACATTCCTAAAGGATCACAGTATCGGAATATGCAAAAAATCGATTTTTTCGAAATTTCAACCCTCCCTAGTCCCCTTAAGTCACAACGTATCGCCTTCGGGCCATTCAAACCAACCCTATAGACTACCGAAAATTAAAAACCACAAGTCTCTAACTCGAATGGAACGCAAATGGCGCTAATCTAAAACGTGTTACACTAATTTTGGCGAGCAGTTTATTTCTCCCGAATCTGGTCGGCTACCATAGTCTATTAATAATTTATTTAATAATGATATGACAACTTGCTGTGATACATTAGTGACTGCTTAATTCATAACTTCCCACACAATTATCGTGTTAATAATTTATTAAATTACTGTGAGTAATGTCTCGTTCACACCTTTTATGACTGAAAACTTGGAGTGGGTACTGGAACCTTCGGCGTAGAAACACAAAACTGGACGTGTTCCACGAAACACCGAACTTCTACACTTTTCTCGACGCGCGTTTCGCCAACCAAGTTGGCATCTTCAGGAGAAGATTAAAACTAAATTCTAGCCTACACACTTGCACTATTTATACCAAATTTGTTGCCACGGTTCACTGAACCGTAACTGTCTTTGTTTATCAGAGCAAACAGTGGACTAGTGGGTATCGGACCATTGTCCTTATTCATACTATTGTTACACTTAATGATTTTGATTTGAACTTTCAAAAGCATCCAACTGTCTACTGTTTGTTACATTTCTAATTAATTTAAAATTATTTATGTCTATCCTATGGTTGTTGTCAAAAGCGTGTTGGGCAACACAAGATTTTTCTGTTCTGCGATATTTCAAATGAGCCATGTGTTCTTTAAATCTATTCAAAATAGATCTTTTTGTTTGCCCAATATACTTTTGATCACAATCTTTACAACTTATTTCGTATATTCCTGACTTTTCGTTATTGTCCATTTTGTCTTTGGGGTTACCCAGAAGCGTCTGTAGTTTATTTTTAGAATTATAAACCAAATTGATATTAATATTTTTTAAAATTTTATCTAGTCCGCGGGTAAATTTAGGTTCATATGGTAACGAAGCAAATTTCGAATTGTCAGTATCTCTACGAAAAGTTGTGGAATTGTACAGGGTTCTCTTAAATTTATGCTTCCTTATTAACTTATCTATTAAATGGACTGAGTAACCGTTACTCTTAGCTATATTCTTAATTAATTGTTTCTCATGTTCAAACCTCTCTTTACTGAGGGGGAAATTTAACAAACGGTGAATTAGAAAATTAAAACTTGCCATTTTATGTTGAAAAGGGTGGTGTGAATCGTTGGGAATATATCTAAGAGTCGCGGTTTCTTTCTTATATACATCAAACTCTAACTTATTTTCACTATTTCTAATAACTAATACATCTAAAAATGGTAGCTGCTCATTGTGTTCCACTTCATATGGAAATGAACTTTTAAACTATAAAATTTACATATAAATTTTAAACCATACCCACTGTTTGCTCTGATAAACAAAGACAGTTACGGTTCAGTGAACCGTGGCAACAAATTTGGTATAAATAGTGCAAGTGTTTAGGCTAGAATTTAGTTGTAATCTTCTCCTGAAGATGCCAACTTGGTTGGCGAAACGCGCGTCGAGAAAAGTGTAGTAGTTCGGTGTTTCGTAGAAAACGTCCAGTTTTGTACTGAAAACTTATGAAACCTATTGAAACTGGAAGCAATTAAATGAGACCAGTGGTGGCTCGAAAGTAACAGTACTGTCGGTTCTGTCTTTCTGTTTTATTACTTTGAGTTTCTGTTTAGATCATACAGATAATAATTGATCACAGAACATAGATCATTCAGATAATTTCAACACAAGCTGACAGTTCGTTGCAACTAACTGAAATTTGGCCGAAACATATATCGTCTCATCCGCCATAACAGCAATAAATGGCGCCGCAATTTCTTTAGTAATTTCTTCATAGTATGAGTACATCTAACATGCAGCTTAACAATTCGTTTTGAATATATTTGAATGTACCTTTAGAAATGCCTAAATTTAACGCTAAATTTAACGAATCCAAATGGCTCAACCTTGAGGAACGGTTTCAATTACACCTAGCTTGTCTAATCTTTAAAATCAATAGTTCCAAGGTACCAAAATATCTCTATGATAAAATTCCAAAAGGTAGCGATATCCATGATCGTGCCACCCGTCACAATGATCTTTATTCCGTACCCACACACTGTTCTGCTATGTTTCAGAGGTCCTTTACTTATAATGCTACTGTTTTATTTAATAGAATACCTCCATATATTAAATCTTTGCAGAATTTTACTGCATTTAGGAAACAAATCAAGGTCAGTATCATGGCGAATAGAACCTGTTAGTTTTCTTCATTTTCATGTTTATGTGTTCATATCTTTTTTGTTACCGTTGTTAAACTTTTTGATTATATTACCAGGATGGTTAGGTGGAAGAGCAACTCTGTTGAACCTCGCCATCCTCAATTATTATTATTATTTGTCATTATTTTCAATGTGACAATAAAGACACATTATTATTATTATTATTATTATTAAATACCTGCACCTCTAGAAATGCGCAGCGTATATAGTACTATTTCTATACTTTTAGCCGCTGTTTGCAAACTCCGTTTATTAGCTATCATTATCGGTGGCTTTAACGACCTTAGTACCGCAAAATCTGTTGTTTCGTCCACTGTCAGCCACAGACAATTATTACGTATGTCTTGTTTGATATTTCCCATGACATGTTGATATGTCTTCAATTATTAGGTAATGGAAAATCGGATACATATTTGGCAAAAAAACGTATAAAGTAAATATTGTCGACAACATTACACGATATACTACTTTCGCAAAACATTGTGCACAAATGGAACCAAAATTCATCTTCTAACCGTACCGGGTATAATTTTTTTGATGGATATTCGAATCTAAATGTCTTTTACACAAGGATTGCAAAGAATACATAAAATATGTGGTCCGTCTATTGTAAAATATTTGTAATTTTCAATAATCTTTTTAAGTCTATTCACAAATGGTAACCACTGTGTCATTATTACAGAAATCCACACAGAATCAGGTAATATGTAAATACATTGCACGAATTCGCGAGTGACTTTTGACAAAACATTGTTTTCAATGAGGCGGTCGACCCGTTTACACCGCCGGTGCCGGTAGGTAGCCATCGGAACAGCTCGCCGTCTTACGGAGAAAGTGTATTACATAGTCTTGGGTTCCCGCGAAGCCTTCGTTCGGGATAACATTCTACGCACGGACAGTGGCGTGGGTATAGAGGGGAAAGAAATATGCGCTTAAAAAAATACAGTTCATACTTTATACTGCATAGACAGCATACTTTTCCGGACCTTAGTCATATGATATTTTGGGGGTGTTACCCTCGCTTAAGGGTTGAAGTGACAGGGCACTGAACACTTTAAACGCAAATATCTCTAAATCGGTCATTCGGAGCGACATTTAAACGAAATACTTTTTTCTGTCAATAAATGATCGAAAAATCGATACTTTCAATAAAAACATAATTATTCTAAAGCGCAAAAAACTTACACCATTTTTATGTATTCAGAATTCTGCAGTGTCTTCTACAATTTGCATCAAAGTGACAAATTAAAACTCCTTTCCTTAAAAAACACCTAATCAAATTTTGTGGAAACATATTGTGGCCCCTTAAGGATGCGACACCCTGTATACATTTAAGTATTATTTGTGCACGTCATTTTTATAATAATCTGTGATTTCATAAAAACTTTGTACCGGTACCATATATTATGTAAATTAGATACGTTGTGGTAACTTGTGCTATTTTGTGAGTCGTATTATTAATATTGCTACGTGTATTTGTATCATATAATCAATCAAAGTTCGTATGATTGATTCTATATAATTTTTTTCTTTATGGCCGGCGGTCATTTTCACACTCAGAAGGGTTCAGCTTGCATTAATTAGGGCAAATGCTTTTTCTTTCTAGGATTATTTGATACAAGGTGGGAAGTGTGAAACTAAGTTTTCGACCTCGAAAGCCGGGGGGAGACTTTTGGTAGGCGAAAAACCACGAAATTTTCGCGCTTTTTTTAGTTTCTTGCTTATATCTCCTAAACGACTCAACCTACAGAAAATTATATACGTTCCGAAATTAAAGTAGAATTTCCTACAAAATGCATTGGTCAAAGGTAATTGTGTGGTCCATATTTTACCGAAGTTTGAAATCGACGAAATTAGATGGGTTCGCCGTTCCAAAATGAACACATCAGTAGACATCACCTTCGAAGAACTAACTCTTCCTCGTGCTGTGTCCCGGAAAAATTTTTTGGGTAATGAGAGAAACAAAAACAATCTAATCCAGATGTTGAAAACACATTTCGAAGTGAATTGCATAAATATGTTACAGGCAGCAGAGGATGCTGATGTTTTCATTGTGACAGTGGCGGTGGGCTATAAGGTGCGCTGGTGCGCGCG
This sequence comes from Aromia moschata, assembly GCA_029963805.1. Classification (NCBI taxonomy): domain Eukaryota; kingdom Metazoa; phylum Arthropoda; class Insecta; order Coleoptera; family Cerambycidae; genus Aromia; species Aromia moschata. The sequence continues at coordinate 309,337 of JAPWTK010000413.1, read as the reverse complement.
CACTACCAACAATTTAGCATTAATAATTTTGTTTAGTAATTAATGGATGCATTCTTAATTTATCGCCTTGCCGCATCCCTAGCGTTAATACCATCTGAATATTATTTGGCCGCAGCGTTACGAATCCACTAGACGCTAGGTCTCTATCTCCAACGCCACTGGTTTCCGATCGCGGCGCGGGAGTCGACACGCGCAGTACGAAAAAGCGGCACGACGATCATGCTTCCGTGCAATACGAAAAAGCGAACGCTTATAGTTACTGCTCGCCCCTCCACAATTAGGACGCGTAGTGGGCGAATCCTATAGATATGATGTGCGGAGTTTAAGAGCGCACGAGAGTGATCGATCGGTTAGTTTGTGAATTGTTTTCGTACATTGCGATTGCTGTTTTATCGCTCACGTATTATTATAAATATAAACTCGGTTACAATCTAGTTTGGAATAATGAATTATATTCAAAACTTATTAAAAACTCCATTCTCTAACTTGAGTTTGGAGGAAAAAGTGCAAATTAAAACTCTAGGTAGCCCACTCCACAAATTAATTTAAAATTAGCCGTGAAAGGAAAAAAGTAAACAATTTGTAAGAACATTTAATAATGACTGATTTAAAAAACATTTGTGGTTAAGTGGATGCGATGTATTGAACGCAGTGTTTTGTTTTCCGTGTGTTTTGTTTGGCGGAGAAACACCTTGGACCAAAACTGGAGTAACGGATTTAAATCACATAAACGAGAAAATAAAAAAAAACATGCAAATTCTGCTGGACACATGAATAATGTTTTGAATTTAGCCATGCTAGGCACTGCAAATATTGCGACAATGCTCGATTCTGCTAATCGACGAGCAGTGGCAGCATACAATGAAGCGGTTTCAAAAAACAGGTATGTTTTAAACATTATTATTAACTGTATTCGTTTTTGTGGAAAATTTCTATTTAAAACGAATAAAGACATTTTTGCGCAACACCATGTGCCAGGAAAGACTGTCGGCTTTGGCTATGCTCTCCATTGAAAAAGACTATTACAAATATCGAAAATTTTAACAACAAAGTAATTGAAAAATTTGCACGATGTAAAAATCGCAGAATTGAGCTCATTTACAAAGAAAATTAGGTAAGTTTTCAAATTAATAGAGTTAATAAGAATAACCTTAATATGAGATAAATATTTATCTCATATTAGGGATATTCTTATTATTCTTATGATTATCGTTATTTTTATGTATGGTGCACCCCCACTGCATTGTGACAACAGCTTTGTCTCAATCTCCCAATTTCGATTGTGTATTTATAATCAGCGAAGATGTTGACGTTCTTGTGTAGCTAGCTGGGATTCCTAGTTCAACCAAAATGAACTTATACATGCTGAAACCAGGAAAGAGTGGAAAACCTGGCACATTCTCCTCAACATCACTGTATAAGTATGATCCTGACTACATTCTTTTTGCTCACGCCTTCTTCGGTTGTGACACAACGTCATTCCCTTTTGGACATGGCAAGACCAAATTATGTGCCCTCCTTGAAAACAACCCTGCATTAAAGGAAGCGGCATCTACTTTTTATGAGGCAACAGCGTCAACGCCAACGATTATCAAACTTCCGTAGAATGCTGACCACACGACATACAATTGCATTTTGTAGAACGTTTTGTCTACTACAATTTCGGAACGTACAAAATTTTCTGTAGCATGACTCGTTTAGGAGGTATAAGCAAAAAACTAAAAAAAAAAAAATACGAAAATTTCTTGGTTTTTCGCCTGCCAAAAAGTTTTCCCCCCGGCTTTCGAGGTCGAAAACTTAGTTTTACATTTCCCACCTTATACCAAATAGTCCTACAAAAAAAAATCATTTGCCCTAATTAATGCAAGGTGGAGTGTTTTTATCAATTGGACTATAGTATCTTTAATAAAAAAAAGGTATTGTTAATTACAGCAAGTCACCAATTTCGAGATAATTTCCTCATGTGTGAAACTCGACGTAAATTGCTTGTTTTTTTCGTTTCTTTTTTTGTGTAAAATCTGTGTGAGGATATCAAAAATAAAACAATTACCGAGTTAGGTAAAAAATACTTAAAATCTTTGATGAATAAGTTTCATTATTCTGCTTGGGTTGCGCACTGTATTCCGTATTCGTATACAGGGTGATTCAGTTAACCTGTTCATTAAAAGTTTATGAACTTCCCATTGAAATTTATTTTTGAAAATTTGGAATCAGGGGTTAGCAGCGATGGTCTATTCAACTAAACTACTTGTGTTTTTTTTGACACTTCCGGTTATACCGGAAGTAGCTATTAACTTCCTTATTTTAAATGGAACACCCAGTATGTTAATACATTTTGAATTACCCTCTAATTTTAGGTTGACTTTGTTAACAATTCCCTATACCTATCTTCAGCAGTTTTTCAGATATTTTATTGTTTTTTGAAGAAATTAGGTTTTGTAGTATCCTATTGAAATGCTCGTCACCGATTCAAAACAAAAGTCATAGTAGCAAACTTTGGGCTGCCCTTGGACGGAATATTAAGGTTTCAGGTGGTATGTAATTTGATGTTTTATTATTTACAGGGTGTCTAAAAAATCGAGTTCATTCTGACAAATTTCAACTGCTCAAAAGTTAGTTTTCTTAAATGGAACACTGTATTTTATTGTATCTATGTAATGGAGAATTGAGTGATCTTTCATTCTATATTAGGATTTCCTATAACTATCTGCTACCGTTTTCATGCTATCGAGGTATTTTTTCTTCGATACCATAGTTTTCCATTTTATTAAATTACTTCTGACCAGCGGGCAATGAAAATAAAAACAGTTTATCATTTATATATATTTTTATCATAAACAATGTTACAAAATTATTGAAAAAAAAAATCAAGTTCATTTAAAGTGGTATACAAAAATCTCTAAATAAAATTACCTTAAAATGAATAAAAGCAATTAGGTCTAATATTTATAATTATTAATATAATATTTAGAAATATTAACAATTAGGTCTAACATTTAGTTATTATTGTTATTATGTTTTATTGTTTAGGCTATGGTAAGTTCCAAACCGTTTAAAACATGCTTTTATTCATTTTAAGATAATTTTATTTAGAGAGTGTGTACCACTTTGAACTTGATTTTTTTTTTTAATAATTTTGTAACATTGTTTATGATAAAAAAATAATATAAATGATACATTGTTTTTTATTTTCATGGCCCATTAGTCAAAGTAATTTAATAAAATGGAAAACTGTGGTATCGAAGAAAAATACCTCGATAGCATGAAAACGGTAGCAGATAGTTATAGGGAATCCTAATATAGAATGAAAGATCACTCAATTCTCCATCACATAGAACAATAAAATACAGGGTGTTCCATTTAAAATAAGGAAGTTGATAGCTACTTCCGGTATAACTGCAAGTGCCAGAAAAACACAAGTACTTTAGTTGAATAGACCGTCCTCGCTAACCCCTGATTCCGAATTTTCAAAAATAAATTTCAATGGGAAGTTCATAAACTTTTAATGAACAGGTTAGCTGAGTCTAGTTAGAGTCTAAGTCTAAGTAGAGTCTAAGTAGAGTCTAAGCTACTATCTACTTGGTAACATTATAAAACGTACGTATTTATTATTGACTGTTGATCATACTGTCTTATGAACCTTTAGTACAAAATTTTGACGGATATACACTGCGCAAGGTAAATCCCATTTTGATACATAGGAGTGTTTACGCAAGTAGCAATTTGTAACAGCTTTTAAAAGTTGAGAACTTTTTGTTTTCGCGACAACGTTTAACTGAAGAGGGCAAGGGGAATACTGAAGTGATGAGTCTATCTAATGTAATAACACCTTATAACTAGGGTTCAGAATGTTTGTCTTTACGCGTGTTAAACTGCGTTAGACTATCCTGCGCTCCCGCACCGGGCTAGCGTACTATTGCTCATACGCGGGTCCTGGCGCGTTGCCGGGCAAGGGCAATGCCTTACGTAGCACGGGCAAGAAATACACGCGTATATAATCAACAAAGCGCTTAAAAAATACGATTTATACTTTCATTATCATAGAGTTTTATAGTCCCGACCAGGCGTTATGGCACATATTTCCGGATCCTACGTATAACGTACATATTAACCAAGGAGTTTTACAATAGCCGGTATTAGTTTGTGTGTATGAATGTGTTAGCAAGTTGGGTTAACCTGCATATTTGTGTTATACAGGGTGTTTGGCTACTTGTGTTACAAACTTTGATATCGCACAGGAAATTTGACGCTGAACAAAAAAGGACCTCTTCAACGTGGTTCTATTCCTTACCGTTTTTGAGATATTTCGATTATTCAAATTTTTCAAAAAGTTATCACATATGGATGAAAAGCGTTTAGAACATCGTTTTACCGAACGCGACAATAAATTTGAGGGTACTTTTGGATTCTACGTTAAACTTGTTACGAGAAATAACCCCGCTTGATACCAGAAAAAATTTGAACTTAAGGCAGTAGGTATCACTTGAATTTCCAAAAATTTCGAAATTTACAAAAATGGCAAAGCTGTGGGAAAACGGATTGTCAAAATGGTCATTTAGGTATGGAACTTGTGTCTCAAATACAACAATATACTTTTACAAAATTTTGTAAATTTTGAAATTTTTGGAAATTCAGATGATACTGCCTTGAGTTGAAAATTTTTCTGGGATCAAACGAGGTTGTTTATCGTAGCAAATTTAACGTAGAACCCAAGGTATCCTCAAATTTATTGTACCGTTCGATATAACAATGTTCTAAACGTTTTTCGTGCATACGTCGTAAAATTTTGAAAAATCGAAATATATCAAAAACGGCAAAGAATCGGACCATGTTGAAGAGGACTTTTTTGTTCCTGTCCTGTCAAATTTCCTATACGATTTCAAAGTTTGTAACACGATTAGCCAAATACCCTAAATTTATGAAACGTTTGGTAGCCGTGCACATAAAAGTTACTATTTTTATCATTTCCATACCAAAATAAAAGAAAACTGACAAATTCATGTACATAGTACATTAATAGTTTTTCTTACTACCTATTGATTATATCTACCATGATTACTTTTATCAATAGTTAGAATACATTAATAGAAATAACCCTCAACAAAGTGAGATTATTAAAAATTGACTATTTTTTATATAATTTCCTGGTTTTGGCGAGGAAATAACACTGTTATCGATAGTTAATCACAAAGGCAGTAATCACACAAAGAAAGAACGATAACGCAAATGTTATAATTTACATATTACAGCTGTTACCTCGTGAAAATTTACCTCATATTTATTCTAAAACATAGGGAAATGCGGATTGACCAGAAAGTTAAATGACGAATTTCAAGAACATAAGATCATGCATAAATTGTGATTTGGGAACACCACGCTATTTATTGCGTCGTTTTATGTTATTTACTTCTTGATTGTAACAACAATTCTGCTTGTGCCACCCTCTTAAATGTTTTTCGCACACTATACAATATATCACGCCCCCATCCACTTTTCAGTCCGGTAAGAATCTATAAGTTAATGATGCGGATAGCTGCATTTTATTAATAAGCATAAAAAACTACAAATAAGTACATCACCTCACTGACGAAACCACCTGTTTTGTAAAAATCGTACATTAGCGCGTTCCGCACCCGGTCAAATAACAACTGAGCGACATAGACCCGACTGAGCGACATATCCCTGTAAAAGTAGGCTATTTTGAGATCATAACGTTGCATAGGTTACATACTCTTCAGGTAGACTTATGTTCTTATATTTTACTAATTTTAACTGAAAGTATGTACTTTTTCATAAATTATTCCTTATATAAACAATCTCTATTCATTGTCCGAATCTGTCTTTTATATTTTAGTGCAATCTTCTCTGTACTTTAGAATAATCTTCATTAGAAAAGTAGATAAATATGGCAAATGTGTAGGAAACACCTTTGGATCAGGGAGTCCTGAAACTAGTATTCATTGCTATGAGACACTAAACAGTGTCATCGGTAGTAGAAAAAATAATTGGGTTTTAAATATATGCAATAAAAATATGCAATAAATAATCTTGTTTTATTTCCTTTTAACAATAAAGTCGATAAATTATTTACATACTTTTAGTACGACAACTTTGGTATGATCGGAAAAAATTCTAAATTTTTTATATCGAACGGTTTGAAACGATGGTATTGACGAGTTCATTTTATGGTTTTAGCATTTGAAAAACGCGATTCTAAGTGTTTTTTGTGTTTTTCGTATGCATCCGACGAACAATATTCAAACTCAATTTTTTTGAAAAATTGTTGATTGATTGAAAATTGAGCCCATTCATATAGTTTTCGCGATGTTATTATAGTTTTATTTTGCAAACTTGCGCGGTAAGCGCTTCTTTTTACACACCCTCCAATGCCGTCACAAGCTTTTTATATTTATAAAAATCGATTCAATTTGCTGAATTTGTTATACCACGAAGAAGACTTTGGTATTAAAGCTGAATGGAACTTTTTTGCTACTGCTTATGGCAAAGGAGCTTGCAACGGCATTGGTGGGTGTATAAAAAGAAGCGCCTACCGCGCAAGTTTGCAAAATAAAACTATAGTAACATCGCGAAAACTGTATGAAAGGGCTCGTGAATTTTTCAAAAAAATTGAGTTTGAATTTTGTTCATCGGATGCATACGAAAAAAGACAAAAAATACTTAGAATCACGTTTTTAAAATTCTAAAACCATAAAAGGAACCCGCCAATATCGTCGTTTCAAACCGTTCGATATAAAAAAATTTAGAATGTAAGATTTTTTCCGATCATACCAAAGTTGTCGTACTAAAAGTATGTAAATAATTTATCGACTTTATTGTTAAAACAAAATAGAATAAAATAAAATGAGTAAATTTTTGGGGTTAGAATAGTGGGTTAGAATCGGAAAATCCTGGCCAAAAATCGAAAAACCAAGTTCGTTATATTCTGTTTTAATTCATATAGCTTTGTGAAGCAGGGTTTCCTGCGTATAATACTGAAACGACAGCTACCTAGGCTTTATACCTGCCGTTCTACTTCGGTCGGAAGTTGGCCACCTTCGAGTGCGTAACGGTACGTGAATCGGTCCCGAAATACTCAACGTTCGTGTGTTGTGAATTTTTGTTACCACAAGGTGTATTCCGACTTAAAAAATGGAGGCCACTCTTGAAGGGATGTAAAATATTATCTATGCATTGAAATTCAAATTTTTGTATTTCTTATTATGGAAAATAAATGTTAACTCCTATAAACAAACGCGCATGTTAAGGTAGCGAAAGAAAAGTAGGAAAATAGTTTGTATCTACGGAGTTCTAACACTAATTCACAATTTAACAAGTGGGAAATATTAGTGGAATAAGAAATTCGTAAAAATTGGCTGCTTGAAACTGCTTATTTCAGTGAAAAATGCAAAAATAGAAAGGCGCGTCCAATAGAGCGCTCTCGGGGCAATTCTAACTGTACCTGCGTCAAAGCAGGTGTTCATCCCCCATACAATAGTAAGTTCCAACCAAGGGGGGAAATGTATAAACCTGGTGTACACTATTGACCAGTGGAAAGAGAAATATGGGGTGTCTCAATGTTCCGTGAAATATATATTTTTTATTTTATACTAGTTAACGTAATCCAACTTAACTGAGGTTGTCTGCGATCAATTTTTAACGCAAAATAATTTTAGTAACCTAATGTAACTTAACTGAAGACACGTTGCGTGCAATTGTAGGTTCCAAAAAGTTCTTACCTTTGGCCCTCAATTTCTTCAGGGAGTGAGATTAAAATCTTATTAATGAAAAGTATAAATAATCTTATTCGAATCAAAATATGTAGCTTTTTTAAGAAAATTTTACTTCCGGTTCTCCACCTATTTTTTTCGGTAAGGAGATTTAGCTGAAATTATATAAGCAGAAAATATCAATGCTCTAATTTTGGTCATAATAAGTACCTTTTTATCGCAAAAAAATGGTTACAGGCGGTTGCTACCGGTCCGCCATTTTGTTTCCCTTTCGAGGAGAGTATTAAATTGAAATCTTATTGACAGAAAATATGAATACTCTAATTTGGATTTTTAAAAAGTTGCTTTTATCGCAAAAAAGCGGTTACTTTCGGGCCGCAATTTTGTTTGTTTTTTTTTTTAATATAAAGTACAAATTTGCAATCAGCGACCCAAAAAACATTAAATTCGAACATTACCTTACCTAAAAAACATTAAATTTTTTTAGGTAAGGTTTTTTTTGAAAATGCGACTATTCAGCGAGTATTTTATAAAACATTGCGAAGTTTTAATGGAAGATACAACAATAATAGGAGAATACGATAGTATATTCACTTTATGAAAAAAAAATATTTTTTTATAAATAAATATTTTTTTATAAATACATATTTTTTTTTCATAAAGTGAATATACTATCGTATTCTCCTATTATTGTTGTATCTTCCATTAAAACTTCGCAATGTTTTATAAAATACTCGCTGAATAGTCGCATTTTCAAAAAAACCTTACCTAAAAAAGTAATTTTTTTATAACTTTTGCAAAATAAAAAAATTTGCAAAAACATTATAGGATATTACTTTTGAAATATAAACCTTCAATATCCCTAAAAATAAATATAAAATTCAACACATCGATTTTAAGTGGCCCACTTCAGGAATTTTGATTCTTTGCAATTTAGTCTTTCTTTTATTAATATTCTTTTTTTGCTTTTTTTTTCTTCCTATGAAGAGTTTTCTTCAATGTGACATGAGGGTTTTCTCTTATTTTCGTTTTGGTAACACTGTTTTTTTTTTTCTAGGGGACGTAATGTTGTGTATTGTTATATTGACAGTTGCTAGGTCTGAAAAAAATTTTTTCAGGCACTGAATTTTTTTTTTCATGGATTGGAAGTAATTCTGCGAAATTTTATTTTTTAATGACAAAACATAGCATTGTTGTTATACACATCTTCATAAATCATAGTTGGTAGTTTATATTCATTACGTCTAATTTTTAATGTCCGATGTTGTTTTCATTTTTTAGAATCATCTAAAACCACAGAGTCCCAACTTCCATTCGAATATATTCGAAAGTAAAATAATTGTGGGCCTTCTTTGAGAACTTTAATTTCTCTAACAGGTCTGAATTTGAACGGAAAAATGTTTTTGTATAAACGGGAAAAGTGAAATGTCCACTTTCTAAATCAATCTTGAGTAACTTCAATAATATCAATAGGTGTAGGCTTTGCTCTAGATGAAATATTTCAACTCATTCATTTGGAACCACAACGCGTGCTTTTTGATTTACAAAGCCGAAATTTTTATCGCAAATACCAGCTACAGTAAACTTTCTTGGTTAAACCTTTCAAATTTTATACATAATCTTTTCTTAAGTACTTATTCTTTCTCTCAAAATCCACTTTTAGTTTGTCATAGTAATCTAGTAAGTAATTTCATATTAAACTTTCAAACAAAAAATAAACATTCAAACAAATGTCTGGGTAGGTATTTTATATGTCCCTGTAGATAATAGTTATAGCATAATATACATCGTTGTATAAACTAAATTCTTTTTATTATTTTTCTATAATCAATTACCGTTTCATTATGTCTATGGTTCATCTATAAGTTGTTCGAATAATATATATTGTTTTTGGTTTTCCTCTTAAGACTTACCTGTCAATTTTTCGATGAAATAGGTGACGAATAGGCATGAAGTAGTTTACCTACAAAATGGTGGTTGGTGTTAAGAAAGCAAAACATCATACATATAAATACGAATATTGGAAGAATAACAAAAGATATTAAAAAAAATAAAATCAAAGTTTTTTTCAGCGACAAATTATCAGTTAGAATTGGTAACTGATACAGGACCACATCGCACATGTTGATGAAGATATCAAATTACATCAACTAACATGTGTCCTGTGATGTTAACAGATAGTAAAATTGTGAGCAGGTGAGATTATGGTTAACGAGAATCCTATTGAATAGTGGCTTGTATTACGTAATGTGACGTGATGTTCGACCACGCCCATATTAGAGAATCCCCATGATAATTGGTTCACTAACTTTTAAAATTTTTTAATATGAAGTTAAGCTATATAAGGTATATGTAAGTACTCACCTTATCAAACACCCCGGTAACGACTATCTGTAGACTGTTCTGTCTCTATTTGTTCAAAATCTGTAAGAAGTGATACGTTTATAAGGTTTTTAAAGAATAATGAAAAATTAATATTGTGATATGTTATATGAAAAATCGGAACTGATCAATACTATTTTAGGTTGACTCTAAGACATGTATTTTTTTAAACTTTGACTGACACTGAGTAAAAATCGCTATAACTTAGTCGGGCTTGCTTGTATAAGAGGGGGTGTTAGCGGAAATCTAAAGAGCAACGTTGGCAGAACTAACTGTAACTCTTAACTCTGCATAATAACTCTTTATAAAAACCTTATATTTACAAAATGCATTGATGTACGATCAATTGCGTATCGTATAATAAAGTTTACTGTTATCTTTTTTCAACCCAATTAGTGTGAAATAATTTTAAACAGTTAATATTACTCTAAAGAGCTGTGAAACAATTTTAAAATTTCTAATAGGAATATTATATTGATATGACAACAGCGAACGCACGCAGCGAACGAAGGCAGAACGAACGGTCCAATGGTTCACACTAAGCTCCACCCACTAATGCACTCTCCTTGCCCCGTCACGGATCTCCGCGGTTGTCGGCGGCCGCGCTCATACCGTCTGTAATTTAATTATTTTAACTTTTTCGTTAATGTGATAAATATCCATTTTTATTTTTATGAATGTATATAGTGCTTCAACAATACACTCGTAATAACTTACTTTTCTAGTCAGGCACTAGACCAGTATAAAATATAAAATTGTATTTCAAATTTTAACTCAAACAGCCCTACCGACAAACCGGATGCCTTTCATACGCCTGCGCTAGCGATTGGATCGCGATTGGTTCTCACCTTATGTTAATCTACTTACAAAGAAGTTAGATTATCAATTGCCCTTCATTCGGCTATGTACGCATTAGGCTGCCGCTTACTGTATATATAAGTTACGGTACATACTATGTTCAAATACGATTACAAAATATTTTTTATTAATGCTTGTATTCAAATCTCAAGATTGTAAATTTTTATTAATAAAAAATTGACATCGATTACGCATTTGTTAAAATGGAAAAAATCGGCAATCGCAATTTGACAACAATTTATTACTAACTTTAGATATAGCAACATTTATGTCTCTTTCCATAGAGCACCAAAAATTGTGACTACGTTGAAAAAATAATTTATCTCGCTTTCACTATCAAGACAATTTGATTTTTACGGTACCTTGTTTTCCTTTAGAATTTGTCGAATTTGATCAAACCATTTTTTTGAAAATATTTGTCTGTGTGATGGTCGCTTTTTAGGTTATTGAGAAAGTATTTCAAAATGAAATCTCACCTCTTGTCTCGCGCACTGCACAGATATATTCTAGCAGTTTGACCTATCATTGTCAAATTGCGATTGTCATTTTTTTTCCAGTTTATTAAATATGTTTCGACGAAGTCAATTTTTTATTACTAAAAATTTACAAATCTGAGATTTGAATAAAAACCGTTAGAAAAGAAAACATTTTGTAATCCAAATTGGTACAGAGGAATTTTGACGGATACGGAAAAACCTTGTGATATATTTTCGGTCAAAAAATGGCCAATATAATTTCTTTAAATCGTTCTAGAAAAATCATATCAGCCCAAGCATGGCGAAAGTTACAGACTTAGAGTAATCAGATAAAAATATTAGATTTTCATTTAGTTTTTCATTAACAAGCTATGGCTTGTACACGTAAGAATCGGAACACATTGTATATATTATTACTTTTGGGATATTAAATTAATGTTTTAAATGTTGGTAAAAAACAGACTTTTCAAAATTATTTTATAATATATGAAATTAAAAATCGGAAAAATATAAAAACATTCAAACTTTGTAATATATTTTTGTAAAATGACAAATATTTGTAAAATCGTGACAAACGTTTTCATTCAATAACCTCTTCCCATAATTTTACCATAATCTCGTTTTTTCGTAATTTGTTATTTAAAATTTCAACTGATTTCAATTACAACTGAAATATTTGATTTTTAAATTATGATAAAATGTGCCGAGAACCTGTAATCAGTTATTTCAGATCTGCAACAACTGGAAAACTGGAGGTCCCAAAGTAGTTAATGAAAAAATATTACGTACTTTATTATCTAGACGTGATAATCCACTTTTTTCTAACGTTGTACGGGAATATTTAAATATGCTTCTTGGGTATTGATTTCGTCTACTAATTTAGTTGTTTCGTTTAATTGCAATAATTGCGCACTAATTCAAATCCTTTGGTCGACTTGAACTGAATGGCCTCCTTGGTCACCAGACCACCAGACCAACGATATGATAAAATTAACAGACGTTAAATGCCTTTTACTGTTTTTTTTTTTTTAATATTAGAAATATCAGATTCTGCCAGAGGATGGCGTTATCTTAAAAAAATATTGTTCAGCTCCGGATCACGGTAAGCGTCATCTTTATCTGTTGCCAATTCAAAAAGTGTGAAATAAAAAGGAGACCCTACCTGTTCGAGGATTTCATGTGAACTATTTCTGAGTGTATTTTTCAAGGTATTTATTTAATACATGCTGTACGTATATACTGGGCATTCGCGAATTGAGTGTAATACCAGATCAATGTAATACCAAAGATTCCTCGACCCAAAATAAAACGGTTAAGATCAAGTTACATAGGTATAGCCAAAGTTGTTTCATTTTTGGGACACGGCATTAGGCCTACAGTTGACGTTTTTTAGTGCTATACAGGGCACTCGAAAATATAGAAACAGCTGAAAAAGAATGTCGAGTGTATAATGGCCACCGATTTATTTTTTGATTGTATAACCTACTTGGTTACGAACCGTTTTTACCTCTCACAAAATGATGAATTGATGAGGGACTTATCTAAGAAAAAATTAATTTGAAATGATTGCGTGCTTACGCTACCATTAAACATACAATGTAGTAACCAGAAATAGTAGGAGACTTTGCTTTTGTCTAATGCAGAAATCGTTTAAAACTTCGTATCGCCTGTAAACCATTTGTTTGTTGTTGTTGTTGTTGTAAAATCATTTTTTAATTTAAAATGCAATGCGAGAATAGTTCCTTAATTTGGAAATGGAGTTTAACCATAAAATACATATGTTGCCCGTATTTCGTTTAGGTATGCAACATTTTGCATTCACCGCAGTTAACATCGCCAAACCTTTTTAAAACATAAAAATTAGTTTTCTTGGTGTTCGAATAATCGAAAGAAAGGCGATCTAAGCAAGACGCAATCATCTGAAAATTATTTTTTTCTCAGCTAAACAGCTCATACAATCAACATTTTAAGTTATAAGGATGTATAATTTTTAAGGGGTATATAATACAGTTAGACGTAGGCATTTGGTATTTTTTCTTTTAACAATCCACTGTTGTTAGTTATTGTCTAAAAGGACACAATTTGTTTGATTTTCCACGGCACATAATTTTCCAGAATAGTAATATCAGGTGACCTAGCAGGCCAGTCAAGTGAACCACTTCCAAATGTTATATTCAGATATTCCACAATTAGATAGACATTAGGCAATTTAGGTTTTCGTGGTAGCTGCTGGAAATCTCTAAATAGTACTCTTTCCTCAAACACATTGTTCGTTGGTACCAACAATTAATATCAATAGGTAGTAGAGGGAGTTTATTAAATATTTTGAAAGACTTTTGTTGGCGATACGTAAGTCATACGTATAATACATATGACTATGTATATATATACGTATAATATATATGACATACATAAAATAAAGGTACTACTCTTATATAATGTCAGGAATCTTTATTTACCATTTCCAGTTTTCTAAGCATAATACCGAAAATTTAGTGACATCTGACGAAAAATTATAATTGAATTACAAATTAATTACAACTTTTTTTCGCACAAAACGTATATCGAGACGCTGCAGTCCCGATCGTTCCATTGTCCGTTTTTAAGGATTTCAATGCATTGTTCATTGCCACCTGCATTGTTAGGTTCACCATTTGCCCAGTTGAAGTATTTCAATGGTTCTTCGACAGAGTCAAAGGCCCAAGTTACTCCATCAAACAGTCTGCTGGCCAATGACCAAAAAGGTCCTCTGATAGCTAAAAAATAATGTATTGTGATCATATTGACAAAAAATAAAATCATTGTGCCCTAATGAATCGTCGTTTTTATGAAAGCATATTTACAGGAAAATGTTAAAATATGTAGACTCACGTATACTCAGTCACAAAGTAAAGGAAGTCACAAAAAAGGAATCTTATTTTTTATTGTAAAAGTCAAGTTCAAATGGCTGTAATCGTAACCCGTAACTCACAAGAAAGATTTTAGGAAACTTTGCAAAAATCAAGAACCGACGGTAGGTCTTCACATGTTCGAAGTCCAATTTATCCTAAATATCATTTGTTCTAATTCCCATTAGATTTGCAAATTAATGTTCTAATCTGCAGTAAGTGATCTACTTACTTTACTGGGACACACTGACGCACAGTTCGAAAACCAAGTTTACAGTTTTGCCTTCACGTACCTGATTGCTTGCTAACGAAGTAGGTAACAAGGTTACTCTTGTGTTGGTTATCGATCCTGACAGAAGTATAGCCATTGGATTTGCACACCGCTTGAGCTGTATGGAAGTTACCCTGCAAATACAATAACGATTGCTGTCGGATCAATTACGTACACGTTTAGAAAGTTTTCAAAAGACAGTGTAAAAAGATTTCACTTTCAGATTTCAAGAAGATTTCAAGATTTCACAAGTCATGCTTCGTCTAGCGGTCATAATAACGACGCCTCTACATTCTTCTATGTACGACCTCACGGTAGCCTTTGTGGCAGATATTTCGTTACATACGTACTGAAGTTTCTGAATAAGGTACCGAAAAATATCAGTCAGTTTCTAGAAAAATATATCGCAACGACGCAGTGTTGTGGAAAATTTTGAATAGTTCATTATAGACGAAACAACCGACGCATGCTGACATTCAGTGACAAATTTTTTAATTGGTGCATTAACTCCTGACAGTGGTGGTGGCAGCCATTTAGTTGTTTCTAAGATATTAGACGGAACCAACCGCAAAACGGTTGTAGAGATTGTGAGAGTGCTTTCATTGTTTATGCTCAGATCAAGACAATACTAATGAAAGCAATGAAAGCAACGCCATACGCACAGTATAGAACTTGAAGAACTACAACTACTAAGTATATGAGATGATGCCCGTTACATTAATGACAGCTATTCCACAGTAATTACCGTTTAATGAACAGTTTGTGGTTTTAGAAGATATTAAACAACACATAAACAACACACCTGAAGTAAGTACTACACAGGCCGACAATATTTAACCCAGAAACCAAAATAAATTTTTCCAAAGGTTTTTGATGCGTTGAATCCGAATCCGAGGTCCAAATCTCTCAATTGGCTCTGGTTTTGAGATATCCTAACCTAAAAGTGCAAAAAAGCGATTTTGGCCTATATTTGAGGTTATGTAACATGGCTATTTTTTTTCACAAAAAACTATGAACAAAATATTAAACTACATGCCTTGCCCTTTTAAATGACGTCGAGTTTACTCAAATATCTTTTTTTTCGCTGCGATATCGCGATTTTTAAAATTTTTGTTTTAAGTTTGTGAATTTCTCTATAATTGAAAACTTATTAAGGATCGCGTGATCAGATCAGAAAGAATATGACCTTGGATTCTGAACGAGCAGGTCTTTTTTACATAAGAAAACATTGACCTGCTATTGAATTTCAAACATTTTCAGTGTTTCTTAATCAAAAAACCAATCAACTGTTTGATGTACACGTGGTACTTAATATAGAGAAATTCACAAACATAAAAATTTCAAAATGCGATATCTCAACGAAAAAAAAAGAAGATATTTGAGCAAACTCAACGGCATTTAAAAGAGCAAGGCTTGTACTTTAAGATGCTTTTCATAGTTTTTTGAGAAAAAAAAATTGTGATGCTATATAATCAAAATATAGGCCAAAATCGCTTTTTTTGCACTTTTAGGTTAGGATATCTCGAAAAATAGAGCCAATTGAGATTCGGATTCAGCGAATCAAAAACCTTCGGAAAAATATATTCTGGTTTCTGGGTTAGAGGGTTGGCCTAATTTTGTCGGCCTGTGCTATCATTAAAAAAATTGCAAGGTTTTTGTATGAAAAATCCTGAACAGCCACAGCCGTTTGGAACACGAAATTTTTGATTTTTAATTTATTTTTATAAAATATTTCAGTCATGTGTAGAGATAAACGGTTCAAATTTGGAATGAACCTTCATTCTTAGCCTGCAAATAAGTAATCAGCTAGATTTTTATCTATTTCACTTAAAACTGAAGGGTATTTATCTGAAACTTATTTCGTTCTTGGGCCATAATTCTTTGACCGGACAAAATTCTTTAAATCTGGTTTCATCATGTTGAGGATAATAAAAAAATAAATAAAAATAACCTTGTTCTCGTTCAAAGTTCGAAAAGTTAACCATTTTCGTGGTTTAGTTAACCTGTTTTTTTTTTGTTTTATGAGCGTTTAATTTTTTGATAAGGTGGCTACGGAAAACAAAAGTTTATCGCTGAAAGTTAAAGTTTTAAATACCGTCGAAGAAAATTTCCGTATTAGCACCAGAAGGGTAGCCTCCCAGGTAGAAACATCACACCAAAAAGTATGGCGAACTATTCGAGATCAGTTATTACAGCCATTCCTTTTACATAATATTGAAGCTTTACAATCAGCTGATTTGAATTAGAGAGCAGCTTATGGTGAATGGTTGTTGTGACAAAATCGAAGAGATAATACATTTTTAACAAAAAATGCTCCTTACGGATAAAGCAATTTTAACCAACGATGGTGTCACAAATTAATACAATAAACATTTTTGGGCGGAAGAAAATACTAATATAATAAAAGAAATAATAAACTGAAATAATAATCATCAAGTTTTCAGTAAACGTATGAGCAGGTGTATTGGGTGAAAATTTAATTGGACCATTTCTTCTACCTAATCAATTAAACGGCAGAAATTATGCAATTAGGGAATGGCTTAATCAATAATTTCCAGGGCGATAGATACAGCGAGACGATGATGCTCTTTTATTGTGGTCTCCACGCTTCCCCGACTTTAATGCATTGAATTATTGCTTGTGGGGTTTCTTGAAAAATGCTGACTACAGTACTCCAATTATAAGTGAACTTCTTCTGAGGCAACGAATTATACAAGCAGCTAACGAATTTAGAAACATTCATAATATTTTTCAAAGTGAAAAATACTTTACGGAAATGTACCAGGAAATGTGTACGGAGGCCATTTTGAACATGTCGTGTATTTTGAAATAATTGTAGTTTAAGTTAATAAAATATTTAATTGAATGAGGATTCCACTATTTTTTAAAGTAAACTATGTTTTTTTTTTAAGAAACCGTTGATAATGTCTTATTACTTTCTATGTCAAATTGACATCTACCGTCCATGGATTAATCAGAGATAAACTTTTGTTTTCCTTAGCCACCTTTTATCGAAAAACTAAACGGCCATAAAATAATACAGCCAATTGATCTTTAATTGCAATTTTCACGAAAACGGTAACTTTTCTAACTTCAAATACGAATAAGTCTTTTTATTTTTTAATTATTTAAATTTAAAATAGTTTATCTGGTCTAAGAATTAGAGCCCAAAAGCGAATCATGTTTCGAGTTAATTACCCTTCAGTTTTAAGTGAGATCTATCTAACAAATCTAGAAGAATCCAGCAAATTATTTGCATCTTAAGAATGAGTGTCCATGCTTCTACACACTACGGATATATTTTATGAACATAAATAAAAAATGGAAACTTGGAAGAGCTGTAACTCCAGGGGGATACTTAATCATAAATAAGTAAATTGCATTAAATCGACATGATTTTGATTCAGGAACACGCTTTTAAATTTGTGACATACTTTTTAGGAACACACTGCATAGGTAACTTTTCGTACTCTTCTTTGGTGACAATAGACCTTAAAATGGCTTTTTCATTGCGTAAACTACTATTGTCTGTTAAGTGGAAACCATCGAGCTTTAATTTCAGAAAACTAAATACCTAGTGATACAGTGTTATTATCAGCACAGGCATCATGTAAAACCAAGACTCACCGACATAGGTATTGGTAACTTTTTCTATTTATATATTTCATTTCCGTTTTGTATGTTTATTCTAGTATTAATTACTGTATTACGTATGTATTTTCTGTGAAATATCACTTTGTAAAAATTTTTACAAAGTGATATTTCCACACAGTTCAACACAGTCCATACAGGTCACTATTTTTACTAAAAATAGTGACCTGTGTTGAACTATGTAGCGACTTGCTGGAATACACACATCATTAATAACCATTTTGAGAGAAATATAAATAATTAATTATTACGCTATACTTACCTGACCAAACACGATGAACTTAAAACCTTCGAGTTAAAAGAAAGATCCCACTGCCGTAGAGCTTACATCCTCTGTGAGAAAACAAATTTTTAGCTACAGTTACACATTAAAAAAAAACTGGACGTTTTCGACGAAACACCGAACTACTATACTTTTCTCGACGCGCGTTTTGCCAACTAAGTTAGCATCTTCAGGAGAAGATTAAAACTCATTTAGTTTTAATCTTCGGTGTTTCGCGGAAAACGTCGTTTTATAATTAATAAGGTTATAAACTCAAGATTGAGAATATAAATAAGTAATTTTTTTGCTCGGCCAACTTTGATGTTTTTTTTTTGAATGCCTGGTTATATGTATTATTATACTGACAACGCAAGTGCCTGTCTTTAATTTAGTACGACCATTACATAATTTTCGGATTTTTCCCGGACCTAGAATCCAACAAACCAAAAACTAATAGAGAAGAAGGTCGCTAAATTCGCCACAGATAATATTTAGTAATAATATAATTTTGGTCTCATAATTTTCATTTAAAATTTTCACTAGTAATGTCCCTTGTGCTTGAATTATTGCCGATTTATAATATTTTTCGAGGGCCTTGGATGTAAGGTAAAGTACGGTTTCATATTATATGTTTTTATAATATTTTTAAATTGTAATCTTTTGTAAAATAGACGATGTCGATTTATGAAAAGTATAAATATATACAGGCTGTCTGATAAAAAACGCCGCGAGCCATAACTCCGTTATTTGTAGCCTGATGTTAAAAAACAAAAAAAACGGATGAAATGGCTCTAAATGAACCATAAGGGAGACTACTGCAGTGTTTTTTAACTTTTTTTTTTTTCTGAAACGCGATAGTCAACTTTTTTTTTTTCAAATGGCAATATATGATTTTTTTGTAAATTACTATTCAAATTTGTTTTCTGAATCCAACGATGTATAACAAATTGACTTTTGTGAAACATGGCTTTGGCACTTTTTCTGCAATAAATGTTTCACAAAAGTCAATTTGTTATACATCGTTGGATTCAGAAAACAAATTTGCATGATAATTTCCAAAAAGAATCCTATATTGCCATTTGAAAAAAAAAGTGGACTAGTTTCGCGTTTCAGAAAAAAAAAAAGTTGAAAAAACACTGCAGTAGTCTCACTTATAGTTCCTTTAGAGCCATTTCATCTGGTTTTTTTGTTTTTTAACATCAGGCTACAAATAACGGAGTTATGGCTCGCGGCGTTTTTTATCAGACAGCCTGTATGTAATACAAAAATAAGTAAATTATTAAATTATACACTTTTCAGTCTTTTGCCACGCGCCTACTCTAGGGTAAGAATAAGTTCCATGTTGCAAAGAGGGTTTGTATGCATAACAGACAACGCCAAATTTGTAAAAATATGTACCTAGGGTGTTAGTTAGCTGGCGTACACCAGTATATGAACAACCTGTAGATTGAGCAATATTCAAAAAAGTGGCAAAACATCCTCAAATATTATATTTTAATATTTCCAATGAAAATCCTAGGCTAGATACGAATAATAGACTAAATACGAATTAAAAACTCACGCTGGAGTAAAGCGAATTTAAGATTACCTAAATCAAATTACACAAATAATATTTCGGCAAGAGATAATCTTTATGCATTGTTTAAAAAATAGTAATCATATGTATTGTAATGGTGTATTGGTATGTATTCCCCCCCGGGAGGTGCATAAATTATAAAATACGTTTGAAAATAATCGGTTGTAGACAATTTACACATAAATCGAAGCTTACCAGTACGATTCTGAGCCAAACAGCCAGCGATGATAGCCAGGAAGATCAGTGCATATGACATCATCATGAGAAGCTTAACAGTACAACTACTGCAGTAGATGTGTTGACCCATCTGTTGTCACTCTGCAATTTATACATTTTCTGTAGCTGGTATCCTTATTATATTGTGACGTGTGCAAGAAATTAACTAAATCTTTATCTGTCAACTTAGTTTTAACAGTTGTTTGTTAGATAGGCATTTCTTGGATTTGTTGATGTGCAAAAATAAACATAGGGGAGAGAGGTACATTGATACACGAGGCATATCGATACGCATTTAAAATTTCGCGGCAGAAGAAGTCCGTTTGTTTCAACCTATTACCTCAAAGATGGCACTAGTGTGGGCTACTTGTCATATAAATTTAGTAACGGAAAAATGAGTGAGAGTAAAGTTACATCTGTTTAGTTTATTTTGGCGCGAGAAAGTAATTTTTAATGCCTTTTTACATGTGTGTGGTTTTCCAACGTGGTAGCAATAGAGTGCTGCTTGTAAAGTGGAAATGAGCTGATCTGATTCAATTGACGATGTCAGTGATGAAGAACTACCATTGTTGTGTGATTATGAATTAAATGTAGGCGATTTTGGTGTAAAGTTTTTAACAAGGAAAGCAGTCGTAAACTTTGTTGGACAAATTGCCACGATTTATAATGACCATGAAAGAGAGGTCATTTTTTTACGGAAAAGAAAAACTGACATAAGACTTTTGTTTTTCCTAACGTTCAGGACATCAGTTTAGTGATTCGAGGAGATGTCGTATTCAAACTGACCAAACCCATTGCTGCTGGTGGTACACTTCGCCAAAATAGATCTTTTTTGTTTTCCAACAGTTCCTAATATTATAATTCAGTAAATATTACACTACAATATTACTTTTTTCTCTAGTCTATGTATGTGTTTTTTCTTTATAATATCAATGTTTGCCAGCACTGTATCAATTTATCCCACCAGAGAGGTAGTTTGATGCAAATGTAGACTTTAAAAAACTTTGCAAAAACTCCAAACTTGTTTTTTTTTTTCCTTTAAATAGAGTATCATATGAAAGACAAATACATAGCCTGTAAGCCTAAAATAAGAAGATGGCAACAAGTATTTTGTCTTGGACAAAATCATAATCACGACAAAAATTGTATCATTGTGCCTCCCTCTCCCTAATTCATCTAAATTTACATGCCTTGACTAAGACAAGAAAAAATGAAGTGTCACTGCCGGTGGATATCAGTGGACTGTAATGTTATTTGCATATAAAATTGGGGAAACACTTTTTAGATAATTATATCGAGTATAGGATGATAACTTGCGGTTTTTTTGTCGCTAATTAGTTGTGCTAATGGCGATTTTGTCGTTTCGATTTGAAAAAAAAAAGATGTTTCGCTAACTTTATATGAAGTTAGAAAAACACATTTTCAAGAATTGTCCGTTTCCAACAATTGATACATAGAAATTGTACGTTGATTTTGTCGTTAATTAGTTGTGTTAATGAGAAAATGTAATTTTGACTTTTTTTTTAACTAGGTGCTTCGCTAACTTTATATAAAGATAGCGAAACAGATTAGTAAAAATTGTTTGTTTTCAAAACGTCATACGTGAAATTTGTTAGTTGATTTTGTCGCTAATTCGTTGTGTAAACAATCATACTGTAATAGTTTATTTATAAACAACAATTTTAAAAATCCTAGCTCAATGTAAAATCCGCTAATTGTTTCGAATAATTCAGTAATTAATTAATAAAAAATGTTCAACGACGGCGACAAAATAAAAAACGCCACAACTAATTGTAATCGACAGAACGACAAATTCCTGGACTAAAACCCAGTCAATTGAAGCTTTCTTTCCAAAAGTTCATCGATGTTTCGTAAGTTTCACATATTATACACTATATAATTAATAAAAATGTTCAACGACAGCGACAAAATAAAAAACGCCACAACTAATTATAATCGACAAAACGGCAAATTCCTGGACTGAAAACCTGTCAATTGAAGCTTTATTACCAAAGTTGCATCGATGTTTCGCTATTTTTCATCATATTATTCACTAATTGATTAATAAAAAATGTTCAACGACCGCGACAAAATCAAAAACGCCAGAACTAATTGTAATCAACAGAACGGCAAATTACTGGACTAAAAACCAGTCAATTAAAGCTCTCTTAAATTGACTTGCCTGCAATTTTCTAGACGAAGATCTCAGCCAATCGTTTTTTTTTCTTCTTTCCTATTACGATACATTTTTGAGAAAAGTTACAAATTATATGATAAATAATTTTGATTATCTTAACAAACTTCACATGTTAGTAAGTAAAGATATTTATGCTATGAAATACTTTGTCAATAGTGTAGTCTTAGCATTTTCCGTATATTAATAGTTCCGGATTCACTCTCCAATCATTCTCCACTGTTATTGGATGATTTTTCATGCCATCATAAATAACCCACCTCCCATATCTTTTTACGATTGCCGTGTAGTGTGCTGCACCATCTGATTTTCTCGTTCTCTGCGCTGGTGGTCCATTGTAATTTACTACTCCTAATACCTATACTGTACAGTGGCGGTGGGCTATAAGGTGCGCTGGTGCGCGCACTACCAACAATTTAGCATTAATAATTTTATTTAGTAATTAATTGATGCATTCTTAATTTATCGCCTTGCCGCATCCCTAACGTTAATACCATCTGAATATTATTTGGCCGCAGCGTTACGAATCCACTAGACGCTAGGTCTCTATCTCCAACGCCACTGGTTTCCGATCGCGGCGCGGGAGTCGACACGCGCAATACGAAAAAGCGGCACGACGATCATGCTTTCGTCAAAAACTCCATTCTCTAACTTGAGTTTGGAGGAAAAAGGTGCAAATTAAAACTCTAGGTAGCCCACTCCACAAATTAATTTAAAATTAGCCGTGAAAGGAAAAAGTAAACATTTTGTAAGAACATTTAATAATGACTTATTTCAAAAACATTTGTGGTTAAGTGGATGCGATGTATTGAACGCAGTGTTTTGTTTGGCGGAGAAACACTTTGGACCAAAACTGGAGTAACGGATTTAAATCACATAAACGAGAAAATAAAAAAAAACCATGCAAATTCTGCTGGACACATGAATAATGTTTTGAATTTAGCCATGCTAGGCACTGCAAATATTGCGACAATGCTCGATTCTGCTCATCGACGAGCAGTGGCAGCATACAATGAAGCGGTTTCAAAAAACATGTATATTTTAAACATTATTATTAACTGTATTCGTTTTTGTGGAAAATTTCTATTTAAAACGAATAAAGACATTTTTGCGCAACACCATGTGCCAGGAAAGACTGTCGGCTTTGGCTATGATCTCCATTGAAAAAGACTTTATTACAAATATCGAAAATTTTAACAACAAAGTAATTGAAAAATTTGCACAATGTAAAAATCGCAGAATTGAGCTCATTTACAAATAAAATTAGGTAAGTTTTCAAATTAATAGAGTTAATAAGAATAACCTTAATATGAGATACATATTTATCTCATATTAGGGATATTCATATTATTCTTATGATTATCGTTATTTTTATGTATGGTGCACCCCCAATCTTAGGATCACGCACCGCCACTGATACTGTATATATCTCCTGTTTTTGGGCATAGCATATTTTGAGGAATGGACTCAAGTTTTGTATGTTTCGTTGTGTCTACTCCGACAATGCAAATGCCACCTATAAAATGAAAAATCAACTCAGTACATAATAAAAATAATGTACATAAAGTTAGCAGGGCAACTTGCGCAAATCGAAAAGTTACTATGCCGAAAATTTGCCGCTTATTAGTCGCTAATTAGTTGCGAGTCACCTGACTTTGTCGCTACTGTTGTTGTTTTTACCCCGGGGTGCCCTACTAACTTTGTATCAAGTTAGCTGGGCAACTATAATAAAAAAATATTTTATATTGATGGACCGTCTAAAATCACTAAATTTTTTTAGTCGCTAATTAGTTGCTATCAAATAACGTCGATACGATGGTTTTTTTTTATAATAACAAGTTGACCTGATAACTTTATATCAATTTAGCAGGTCAACACTGTTACGAAATTTATTAAAAAATTAAAGAATTGTCATAAAGTACGTATTTTGTTGTTGTCGTTAATTAGTTGCGATCGAATAACGTCGATGCGATTTTTTTTTAAATAACAAGTTGCCCTGCTAACTTTATATCTTTTTCGCAGGGAAATGACTATTTTTCTTTAATAACGGGAATGAATAAATCGCGAAAAATTTTTTTTTCGTAGCAACTAATTAGAAGAAGCCTAGCGACAAATTTTAAGACCAATTCAACGACATTTCAATTTAACTGAAACTTTGCAATTCGACGATTCCGGGATTTCAGACCTACTATCTTTTCGCAGGGAAATTACTATTTTGCTTTAATAATGGGAATAAATCAATCGCGAAAAATTTGTTTTCGTAGCAACTAATTAGAAGAAGCCTAGCGACAAATTTTAAGACCAAGCCATTTCGATTTAACTTTGCAATTCAGAGGGTGCTCTGCTATCTTTTCGCAGGAAATGACTATTTTTCTTAAATAACTGGAATAAATCAATGGCGAAACATTTTTTTTCGTAGCAACTAATTGAAAGAAGCCTAGTATGAATAGTAGTTTGGCCGCTTTCGTACCCAAGAAAGATGGGCTTACTCTCATGTTACAGCGCGTAATGAACTAAAACGTATGTAAACAAACAAACGCGTAGCAACAAGTGTCTCATGTGCTTGGCTCGCTGGCGTAAACACCCCTCCCGCGCATGCTCCGCCGTTAAGCCGGGCACAGACATGCGGTATTCGTCAAATCGCGATTATTCGCTATTCGCCGAGCAACTCCCTAAAATTAATTTGTAGTTGGCGAACAGGGTACACACACACACACACACATTGGGCGTAGTTGCCGAAGATTGCTCGGTATTGTTAATTCAGTAGATGGTAGTGACCAAGGTACAGGGTGTCAAAGTTATAATTTTAAATTCGATTTCTTTAAATAACTTTTTTGAAAACCTATGTTTTTGACAATTTCTGTTGTCACCTAAAGATTTTTTGGAGGTGATTTTTTTGTTAATGCTCTTGACATATAGGGCATATTCTGCGGCAGACTGGTACATCAAAAAAAATTGCGCACAACTTTTTTCCGAAAAAATAATAACAAATGGTAATGTAAATATCCCACTTGCTTCGTAGGTAGCTAACTAAAAAGAAAAATCGTAGTTACCTAATTTAGTAATTGTCAATAATTATTTTTTTGTGATGTTGGCTGACTTTTGAAAATTACAAACGGGGGAAGGTGGACCTAATTTTTAGATGAATAAAGAGTAATATTCATGTGACGTGTCATTTTATAGGTTTTCATGGTAGAAAAATGCAGAAATATGCAAAAATACATATATTATTAAATAAGGTGATTAAGATTTCTCTTTTTGTTAGTTAACTACAATGTAAGTGAGACATGGACCATAGCAATTATTCATTTTTTCGGAAAAAATATACACTTATTTATTTCCCCGGAGTGCCACAAAAAGCGTCCTCTCAAAATAATTAACAAATTAACATTTTTATCCCGAAAACAAATCCCAGTTTCGAAATTTTGTGCAAAATTTCTTGTTTTTCAAAAAAAAGTTAATAAAGAAAATCGACATTCATATTATAACTTTGACACACTGTACCTTGGCAACTAATAACTTTTGGATTAACAATTATTAGTCCAAAAGTTTCAAAAGTTATGTTTCAGTTTCAAAAAAGTTTCAAAACTTAACTATGTAAGTAACAAACTATAATTTTTCACCCCAGAAAATCCCAATTTCGAAATTTTGTGCAAACATATTTGTTTCAAAAAATTATTAAAGAAAATCGAAATTTAAATTATAACTTTGATACCTTGTACCTCGATTACTATTAATTTTTGGATCAACAATCATCAGTCCCAAAAAGTTTCAAAAGTCAGCCAACAGCATAAAATGTTGGTTGGCTTAGGTAGGTTTCTCTTTTGGTCAGTGGCGTACGATGCAAGAGGGATATGGACATTATTATTTACTCCTTATTTTCACACAAAACAGTTACCAGAATATGTACAGAGAATGTCGCAAAAGTTCTCTGTACCTTCTATGTCACAATTATTATTAACAAATAAAATGGTTCCTCCCCAAAAAACTTTTCACAAAACATGAAAAATGTTGGTTTTCAAAAAAGTTATTTAAAGAAATCGAAATTAAAATTATTACTTTGACACTCTGTTTTTTTGGCTACTATTATACTTTTGGAGATTCTCAATTATTAGTCCAAAACATTTTCAAAAGTTAGCCAACAGCATAAAATTATTACGAATTAAAATACGAATTCAGTGTAGTTCGAATTCATAGATAGATAGATAGACCTTTATTACCTGTATAGCCATATTACAATATGAAGGTTCGTCATAGATTTTGTATATCTAACAATATCAGCAAATATATACAGAGTTTAACAATATAAATGGTATTTATTTTCATAAACAAAATTAAATAAGACATATATAACATAGTGTAAAACATAAAATAACAATTATCAGTGTGCATAAAATAAAGACGACACATGACACATGCATTTATATATTTACATACATTTTTGAAATATACATGAGAAATTATATTTATTCACTGAACCGATTACGTTGTTCAAGATCCCAACAGAACATCTTCAAACTCAGTGATATTATACACACTAGTTTCTAAGAGAACACTCTTAATGTTTTTTTTTTAAATTTTAGATAGACTTTTTACGTGATTCGGCAATAGATTATATATTCGCCCCCCCCCCCCCCCCCCCCCCCATAGTTTGGGGATTTTTTATAAAACGTGGTGAAATTTATTTAAATAAATGTTAAATTGGGTACATGTATTATGACTATGTATATCAGAACCCTTTTTTAAATTGATCTTTATTTTTATGAATATACTGCAGTATATTATATACTGCAGTATTAATATGTAAATTCCTGTTACTGTTAGAATTTTATTATTTTTGAAAGCATTTTTGCAAGATTCAAGTGGTTCTAGATTGAAGATTAATCTAATTATTCTTTTTTGTATAATAAAAACACGCATCCATTCAGTTGCCTGCCCCAAGAGCTAATATTATAGCTTAAGGCTGAGTATGCCAGGGCATAATATACATTTAGCAGAGCCTTATGATTTAAATATTTTTTTAGTGAGTAAATAGCATAATAGGCTTTATTAAGTTTGCTACATACATGTTCTATTTGATCATCCCACATTAATTTTGAGTCTAAAGATGTCCCCAGAAAATTAATACCATTGCTTTGTTTTATGTTAATATCATAACAGTATAAAACAAAGTCGCTTCCCGCTGTCTGTCCCTATCTATCTACTACCTATGTATGCTTAGATCTTTAAAACTACGCAACGGATTTTGATGCGGTTTTTTTTAATAGATAGAGTGATTCAAGAGGAAGGTTTATATGTATAATACATGCATAATATAGTAGAGAAACACTGATAATTTTAGAGGTTTCTAATGTGATGTCGTAAACTGGGCGAAGACGGGGAGGGTCGCTAGTTATTTATAAATTGGTTGTCATTATCACTTGGGGATCTGTATCTACCTGTAAATTCAGTGAAATTCGTTTTTGCTATGTTAATCACCAAGTGATTAACCTCACACCATAAAAGAAATTGTCCAACAACAGCCACCACTTTCAAGTTTACCTCATAGGTTCTATGTCTTGATACCACTACAGTCGCGTCATCCGCATACATGAACAGTCTCCCATCCTCAATGAAGTCGGGAAGGTCATTAATATACAGGAGGAACAGCAATGGTCCGAGTACACTCCCTTGAGGGTTCCAAGTTCTATTTTTTCTATGTCAGAAATATTATTTTCCATGTTTACCACTGTTTTGCGATTTACAACAAAAGACACCAGCCACTCATTAATCGTCCCTCGTATACCAATAGCATCGAGTTTAATTTGCAAGAATTCTGGATCCAGTGTATCAAAAGCTCTGGAAAAATCAAATGAAATCCCGATTATTAAATAATTTTTATCTAGCAGGTCATATATGTATATGCTGAACCATTTCTGAAGTTGCGCTTTCGGTGGAGAATCCCTCACGAAAGCCATGTTGGCATGATGATAGTATGTTGTATTTCTTAAGATAGGGGATAATCCGTTCATAAATAGCTTTTTCGATTACTTTAGATATTGGACTGAGAATGGATATCCCACGGTAATTTTCAATAATTTGTGGATCACCTTTTTTAAATATAGGAACCGTTTTTGAAAGCTTCAATGAAGTAGAAAATTTGCCGTTTGCTATCGAAACATTAATTGTTTTTGTGACATAATATGATAGAAAACTACAGCATTCTTTGATTAAAATTGTCGGTACCTCATCAACACCAACGGACTTTTTTATTTTTAAGTTAGTTATTATTTTAGCAACTTCGACTTCAGTGTATTCTTCGAAGTACATTGAGTTTTGACGACGTTTGCTTGTAGTACAGGACTGTGATGTTAATTTTTGGTTAGAATTAACTAATTCTTTTGCCGATGTAGCAAAGTGCTTGGCAAATATATTCACAATTATTTTGGTTTCTTTTATATGTTCATTTTCTATTTGTAATGTAATTTTCTTTGATGTTATATTCTTTTTATTTAATTTAACATTGATGATATTCCACATCGTTTTAATTTGATTATTTGAATTATTTATTAAATTTGAGTAATAGCTTTTCTTTTTGTTATATATCTAATTATTTAACATATTTTTTTGTATTTTATAATCTTCATGAATATTTTCATCGGACGTATGTTTTTTTATACCAGCTTAATTTTCTTAGATTTTTTGTATCGTCTGTAAGTTCTGCAGACCAATGAAAATCAATTTTTTATAGCTATTATTTGATGCTGAGCGCATCGGGTGACTTGCCTGAAAACACCAGCTGAAGTGTTCCCAAAAAAATATTATACAGTTCATCTATTTCACATTATTGCTCAAAATTTAAGGTTTCTTTATTAAATATATACGTAAATTCAGATATACTACTGCAACTTACTACTCTTTTTTTAAATTGAAAGTTCGTATTATTTACTGGGGTATGCACTGACCACTCTATAAGTTGAGCTAAGTGATCTGAGAAACCTGGATCCAGAACTCTTGCACCAACAATATTACTATGTGCAATGTTAGTAATAATATAATCTGGCTGAGTAGAACTTACCTTTCCATTGGCATACGTCATGATTCTAGTTGGTTCTCTTATGCAGCTCATTAGATTAAAAGAATTAATGATATCACAGAGAGACTCCGTGAAAATGTTTTTGAGAGTAGCCCGTCTACATTTAAATCCCCGCAGAGAATCACAGCATTATACTTTTGTGTTACTAGTGATAAAGTTGATTCTAAACGATGGAAAAAATCATTAATATCTGATAATGGGGATCTATAAAAAACCATAATTATGCACGACTCGCCCTTATAACCTACCGCCGAACACTCGAAACTTGATTCTTTGTTAAATTTGGTAATACAATTTAAATTCATACAATCTGTTGAGATCTTATCTTTAACATATATAACTGATCCACCATGTTCTTGTTCAGTTCTACAATACTCTGAGATTTTTTTATAACCGGGTATATTGGTGAAACTAAGCATGGTTTGATCCTGCCAATGTTCTGTCAAGCATAAAAAAATCTGGTTTGAGTTCTTCATTCAGAGATTCAATTAAGTTTATTTTGTTGTTGAGACTTTGTACGTTTGCATGCAATAGCTTCAAATTAGAACCAACGGTTATTGGTTTTGTCTGGGAAGGCCGGGACTCCGGGAAAATACTGCTTCCTAAATTTAAATCAAAAAAGTGAACATTTTCATCGAAATAGTGCAGAAAACAATTTTTTAAATTAGTGAAATAAAATAAATATCCTTAAACTAAAAAAAAAATCATTTGGACCATCTGTTTCCGGTTGAAAAACGGCAAATTCTGGCTAAATTAGATTTCATAAAATTTTTAGTAGGGTAGTTGTCCTGCTAAGTTTACTGTAAACTTTGCAGGACATCAATTATTAAAAAAAAAAGAGCGGTATATTTTTTCCACGATTAATTAACGGTTAATTAAAGGCAAATTATAGGCCAATGCGCGATTCGATTCTCCAAAGTTGTCCTGCTAAGTTTACTCCTATCGATTTATTCATTCCCGTTATTATAGAAAAATAGTCATCTCCCTGTGAAAAGACAGCAGGGCACCCCTGAATTGAAAAGTTTCGGGTTAAATCGAAATGTTTTTGGTCTTAAAATTTGTCGCTAGGCTTCTTCTTATTAGTTGCTACGAAAAAAATTTTTCGCGATTGATTATTTAACCGTTATTAAAGAAAAATAGTAATTTCCCTGCGAAAAGATAGTAGGGCACCCTCTGAATTGCAAAGTTTCTGGTTAAATCGAAATGTTTTTGTCTTAAAATTTGTCGCTAGGCTTCTTCTAATTAGTTGCTACGAAAAATGTTTTTTCGCGATTTATTCATTCCCGTTATTAAAGAAAAATAGTCATTTCCCTGCGAAAAGATAGCAGGGCACCCCCTGAATTTAAAAGTTTCGGGTTAAATCGAAATGTTTTGGTCTTAAAATTTGTCGCTAGGCTTCTTCTAATTAGTTGCTACGAAAACTGTTTTTTCGCGATTTATTCATTCCAGTTATTAAAGAAAAATAGTAATTTCCCTGCGAAAAGATAGCAGGGCACCCTCTGAATTGCAAAGTTTCGGGTTAAATCCAAATGTTTTGGTCTTAAAATTTGTCGCTAGGCTTCTTCTAATTAGTTGCTACGAAAAAATGTTATTTCGCGATTTATTCATTCCCGTTATTAAAGAAAAATAGTCATTTCCCTGCGAAAAGATAGCAGGGCACCCCCTGAATTTAAATGTTTCGGGTTAAATCGAAATGTTTTGGTCTTAAAATTTGTCGCTAGGCTTCTTCTAATTAGTTGCTACGAAAACTGTTTTTTCGCGATTTATTCATTCCAGTTATTAAAGAAAAATAGTCATTTCCCTGCGAAAAGATAGCAGGGCACCCTCTGAATTGCAAAGTTTCGGGTTAAATCCAAATGTTTTGGTCTTAAAATTTGTCGCTAGGCTTCTTCTAATTAGTTGCTACGAAAAAAATTTTTCGCGATTGATTATTTAACCGTTATTAAAGAAAAAATAGTAATTTCCCTGCGAAAAGATAGTAGGGCACCCTCTGAATTGCAAAGTTTCTGGTTAAATCGAAATGTTTTTGTCTTAAAATTTGTCGCTAGGCTTCTTCTAATTAGTTGCTACGAAAAATGTTATTTCGCGATTTATTCATTCCCGTTATTAAAGAAAAATAGTCATTTCCCTGCGAAAAGATAGCAGGGCACCCCCTGAATTTAAAAGTTTCGGGTTAAATCGAAATGTTTTGGTCTTAAAATTTGTCGCTAGGCTTCTTCTAATTAGTTGCTACGAAAACTGTTTTTTCGCGATTTATTCATTCCAGTTATTAAAGAAAAATAGTAATTTCCCTGCGAAAAGATAGCAGGGCACCCTCTGAATTGCAAAGTTTCGGGTTAAATCCAAATGTTTTGGTCTTAAAATTTGTCGCTAGGCTTCTTCTAATTAGTTGCTACGAAAAAATTTTTCGCGATTGATTTATTACCGTTATTAAAGAAAAATAGTAATTTCCCTGCGAAAAGATATAAAGTTAGCAGGGCAACTTGTTATTTAAAAAAAAAAGATCGCATCGACGTTATTCGATCGCAACTAATTAGCGACAAAAAAACTACGTACTTTAAGATAATCATTTAATTTTTTAATAAATTTAGTAACAGTGTTGACCTGCTAAATTGATATAAAGTTATCAGGGCAACTTCCCGCTGTCTGTCCCTATCTATCTACTACTTGTGTATGCTTAGATCTTTAAAACTACGCAACGGATTTTGATGCGGTTTTTTTTTAATAGATAGAGTGATTCAAGAGGAAAGTTTATATGTATAATACATGCATAATATAGTAGAGAAACACTGATAACACAGGTCAACATTTGATATAAGCGAATACACGGCATGCCATATATGGTACTAGGGGTTTTTTGGGTCGCTGATCACGATGAGAGGGTCGGTTGACCTCCATCACGTCAGGGTCAAGGGCATTTGAAGGTCAAATCAAGAGATTTCTACCAAAAAATCTGAAAAAATTCATGCTTATGTTTTCGAGGGCTCTGAGTCCGAATCCGTAGTTTGTTTGACCTTGCGTCATTTTCCAGAGGCCATTTAAAGGTCATTTGAAGGTCAAATCGAGAGATTTCTACAAAAATCTGAAAAAATTCATGCTTATGTTTTCGAGGGCTCTGAGTCCGAATTTGTAGTTTGTTTGACCTTGCGCCATTTTCCAGAGGCCATTTAAAGGTCATTTGAAGGTCAAATCGCGAGATTTCTACAAAAATCTGAAAAAATCCATGCTTATGTTTTCGAGGGCTCTGAGTCCGAATCCGTAGTTTGTTTGACCTTGCGCCATTTTCCAGAGGCCATTTAAAGGTCATTTGAAGGTCAAATCGAGAGATTTCTACCAAAAAATCTGAAAAATTTCATGCTTACGTTTTTAGTCGTCTGAATCCGAATCCGACCTCAGTTTGCCCTTTGCGGTTATCCTCGAGGTCATTCAAAGGTCATTTCAAGGTCATTAAAAGGATTTTTTTGAGTTAAAAATACCAAGTAAGCACCAAAAAATCCGAAAAAATTCATACGTGCGTTGGTTAGGGTCAAAGTATCAAAATCTGAGGTCAACTGACCTCCAACGCGTCAAGTGCAAGGTCATTTGAAGGTCAAATGGGGAAGAAACCGGTGAAAAAAACTGAAAAAATTCGTGCAATGTTTTCTAGGCCTCTCCATCTAAATCAGGCATGTGGTTGCCATGACGGCATGGAAGCCATAACCCAGGGACTTTGCCGGATAGTGGGACAACTCCTTTTGCCCACCGTCACCACGTGAAGGTGCCCTGGGTGCAACTACAAGTATTGGTCGAGGTTGATTGGCTTTTCGGTGAGGATTGACGCCCTCTTCAAAATCCATACGTATAGACATTTAAGCACTTTCGATTTTGGGTCACAACAATGCTTTCTTTCTGAGAAAGCAATATATGTAACAAAGACATTTACGGCAAAATATAAACGAATGCATGATTTAGATGGAGAGGCCTAGAAAACATTGCACGAATTTTTTCAGTTTTTTTCACCGGTTTCTTCCCCATTTGACCTTCAAATGACCTTGCACCTGACGCGTTGGAGGTCAGTTGACCTCAGATTTTGATACCTTGACCTAAACAACGCATGTATGAATTTTTTCGGATTTTTTGGTGCTTACTTGGTATTTTTAACTCAAAAATTCTTTTAATGACCTTGAAATGACCTTGAATGACCTCGAGGATAACCGCAAAGGGCAAACTGAGGCCGGATTCGGATTCAGACGACTAAAAAACGTAAGCATGAAATTTTTCAGATTTTTTGGTAGAAATCTCTTGATTTGACCTTCAAATGCCCTTTGACCCTGACGTGATGGAGGTCAACCGACCCTCTCATCGTGATCAGCGACCCAAAAAACCCCTAGTACCACATATGGCATGCCGTGTATTCGCTTATATCAAATGTTGACCTGTGTAATTTTAGAGGTTTCTAATGTGATGTCGTAAACCGGGCGAAGCCGGGGCGGGTCGCTAGTTAGCGACTAAAAATAAGTAATTTTAGACTGTCCGTCAATATGAAATATTTTTTTATTATTGTTGCCCTGCTAACTTGATATAAAGTTAGCAGGGGTAAAAAAACAACAATAGCGAAAAAATCAAGTGACTCGCAACTACTTAGCGACTAATAAGCGGCAAATTTTCGGCATAGTAACTTTTCGATTTGCGCAAGTTGCCCTGCTAACTTTATGTACATTATTTTCATTATGTACATGGGAAATGCGGATTGACCAGAAAGATAAATGACGAATTTCAAGAACATAAGATCATGCATAAATTGTGATTTGGGAATACCACGCTATTTATTGCGTCGTTTTATGTTGTGTACTTCTTGATTATAACAACAAATCTGCCGGTGCCACGATTCTAGGGTTCACTAAACAGTGTCATCGGTAGTAAAAAAATAATTAGGTTTTCCATTAGCAATCTACAAAGAGGTTATCGCATTTCGCGAAACATTCACAGAATAAAAAAATCCAATTCTTACGAAATACATTTCTAACAATACGATGTTTTAAATCTTTTATTAATCGTTCCTCAGTCTTTATTTGGTGGAGAGATACGATTTTTTTCAAATACTTTATTTACCGTCTAAGAACCAAATGCTTAATTTTATGGGAATCAGTGACTTGTCTTATACACGTATAAGGAAGTGTAATAACCATCTACAAGAGTTAATAAAAAAATTAATTTACGTCATTTCGTTTACGTCGTTCAACATTTTACTTATTAAACAGAGGTAGAAGAGAAAAAAATGTAATATTGGTCCTAATTTTTTTTATTAAATCTGGTAATTTATGTCGTATACTATTTTTTTTTGTGAAGTTATAAATTTTGAATCCCTGGAAGTTTGCTGTCTACACTAAGTTTTCTAACTTCTCCAACTTCTTACAAAAGTTTTTTCGCGATCATCTTTCAATATAAATTGAGGCTGTTTTCTGTATTTTTGTTTTCAATTTGACAAAAATACGATCCATAGGCATATAAGAATACCCCCTCACTGGGAATACTATAGCCATATTGTTAAAATTGCCAGGAGTATCATAGTACAACCAAAAGTACATTGCATGAATCACATAACAGTTCTTGTTTTGGCCCGGTCAACCGTCGTCGAAAAATCTCAGATGCTTGCAGGTCTCTGGAATTTCAATTTTTTTTCAAAAATGATGTTTTGACTCATATATTGCGATATGAAAATAAAGAGCAGAGAATACTATGTGAAAAAAAAATGTTATTTGAAAAAAACAAGATTGACTATTTAACCAGAAGGGCAGAAATAGCACTTTGTTGACATAGTTCTGTTGGAATAGAAGAATTTAGTGGGACGACACAAACGCCATCTATATTTCAATAACTAAATTGGTACAGAAATTACGTTTTGAAAATAAGCTCCTCATACGAGGTGTGTAAATTAATTAATGAGAGTGGCAATGATTTGTAAGGGCGGTAGGTTAACATGTAATGAATCTGCAGTACAAGTTTGAACTTGTTAGAGTCATCTGTTTGTTTTCTTAAACCGTTTTTTTTCTAGTGCGTTTTAAAAATGAGTGACATTAATTTTGAGCAACGGTGTGCTGTCAGGTTTTGCTTCAGACTTGAACACAGCGCAACGGATACTTTTGCAAAACTTCAACAAGCCTACGGAGACAGGGTTTTTCAAGAGCCCAGGTTTCGCGGTGGTTTAAGGCATTTTCAGAAGGAAGAGAGCCGATTGAAGGTGAACCACGCAGCGGAAGGCTTTCATCTTCAAGAACCGATGAAAATGTCGATATAATACGCGATCTTGTGCGTTCAGATCGTCGGTTGATAACAAGAATGATCGGAGAAGAGTTAAATTTGAATCACACCACTGTTCATGACAACATTTTGACTAACGAATTGGGGACGAGAAAAATCTGCGTAAAAATGATTCCAGAAAATCTGTCGCAGGAACAAAAGGACATTAGGAGGGAAAGGTGTCTTGACTTTTTTTGAATCACTTGAAAATGATCCCCCTTTTATAGAACTGGTTATGAGACTTGGGTGTTTGAGTACGACCCGGAAACCAAGCGCCAAAGCATGGAATGGCACACTTCAAACTCTCCAAGACCAAAAAAAACAAGAATGAGCAAGTCGAAGATCAAATGTCTGTTGAATTGCTATTTTGATAGCTAGGGAATTGTCCACAAAGAGTTTGTGCCTCCAGGCCAAATAGTAAATCGACACTTTTACAGAGAGGTTCTTGAAAATCTTCGAAAAAAGATCATACGTGTGAGACCAAACATCAAGAACAACTGGATGTTGCATCACGACGATATGCCTTGTCACACAGCCATTTCAGTAAACGAGTTTTTACCCAGTAAAACCATTCCTGTGGCTCCTTAGCCTCCTTATTCGCCTGACTTGAGTCCTTGTACTTTTTTCTGTTCCCGGGATTGAAAAATCACCTCAATAGACGTCATTTTGGGACCATAGAGAACATTCAAACGGCTGTAACCGACCAGCTGAAGGCTATTCCAGTATATGAGTTCCAACACTGCTCTGAGGAATGAAAGAACCGTCTCCAACGTTGTGTGGTTTCCCAAGGGAAGTAATTTTGAAGGAGATGATACTGAATTATAATTCTATTCGAGTAAAAAAATAAAAAAAAATCGGTCTTATTACTTAATTTACACACCTCGTATGTCCAATCAGAATTTATTCTGTAGCCTCCCTTTTAGGTTGACATTCCTTTTTGGAACACCCTGTGTATATAATGATATACACGTCGTCAGGACGTGGATTTTTTTTATATTGACCATGTTTTGATTATCACATTTTCATGAGAGTTATAAATATAACATACCTTCGAGCACAATGTTATTTTCACGTTCCAACAGGAGAATACGGTATGCTGCAACACACAAACACGCGTTTCCACGTTATTGCAGGGGTGAAAATTTTTGCAAACCGACGCTGTGTAAGCCGCAGAAATCTCCCACGGGCGGAGGGAAACGCAAAAGACGTAACTGCGAATGTTTTAATCTAACATTCCGCGTATTATTGGGATATTTTTGTTGGATAAAATCTCCGTTTTATATTTTAAAAATTGAATTTTGAACGTTTCGCAGCTCGTACCGAAATATGTAGTGTAGAGTGAGGGAAAAATAAGCACTTTTGCAAGAAGCATATACAGTAAGCCGCGAAAGTATTACTACATTTCCTTTTTGAAGGTGGTTTATATTCTGACAATTTGTTCTGAATATTTTCTGCGTCTAATAAGCCCATTTTAAGGTGATATATCGATTGTGTGAAAAGGATATCGCAAAAAAAAACGGCGAACAAAAATGAATCCTTTTCAAAGAATCTTTATTTAATAATGAATCCTTTTCCTTGGAGTCATATTACCCCTTAACTGCCGAGAACAAAGATCTTTGTTTTTTTTTTTCGACTTGGCCCAAACTGCCGGGAAATCACAAATCCTTGTCCTGTAAGTAAATGCCTAATAATGTGTAAAATGTAATCAACATGTGTTTTCCTATATTTTTTGGGCTGTTCAACATGATGCCGGTGTTTATCGGGTTCCATTTTGCATTTTGCACTAAAGGCCAAATTTATTTGGGGGAAATTGCCCCAAAATGACTCAGTTTATGAAAGTAGGAAAAACTGTTTTGATTTCTGTTCAGAATCTCAGAGTTTGTATTTATTTAATATTCAGAAATTCAAGGATTGAAGCGAAGATTGGACAAGACATTCTGACTTAGTGCGTTCAAGTACGTCGGAAATAATGTCTGAATGAAATATTGAAGAACTATAGATTGAGGATTTATGAGGTAATTCAACAACACAATTTAGACTTTATGGTAATTTGGCGTGTGTAAAATTCAGATAACACCGTGATGAATAGTGGGTCAAAATACGTTGGAAATGATGTCTTGTAAAAGTAGCAAAATGTCATAAATTGAGCCATTTTTGGGGGCATTTCCTCCCAAAATTGACATTTAGGAGGATCTAGGACAAGCTCTGACAACGCCATGATGTTCAGCGGGTCAAAACACAACGGAAATGTATAGTTAAAGTTCTCAAAGTTTTTAAGTTCGGCAGTCAGGGCACTATGTGACAAACTTTGTTACAAACTTTTTCCTAGAAACGAAAAATTTCGTAAGTTGAACGAAAAGTATCATAAAAATTCAAAAAAGTGCCACGCTATGCGACACGTAACTCTAAAAAAAGTAACGGATTAACACCCTCTAAAGTTGGGTGTGTTTTATTAAAATTTCGTGAACAGTGATTTTTACAAAAACTATAATAAGAATGTTAATATTCTAAATTTTAATGTTTTCGGTTCATCTTTAGAAATTCATTTCTAAGAAAATTTTCTCCAAAATGGCTTAGATATCAGATAGATAGGTACTCTGAAGATTATCCCTTAATATGAGTGCAAGAACTTTGAAAAGGATTTAATATTTTTTGCAATATTGACGGTTTTTTGAAACATATTTTTTTTTACTTTTTTAGCGATATCTTTCACAAAATCGACATCATCACCTTCAACTTGGGCTTAGGTATTAGACGCAGAATTTGACAAGCTGTGATCCTATCAGAAGCAAATAATTCAATAATGTGGTACAAAATTATCAGAATTTAAACACCCTTCAAAAAGCGGGTCTACGAATTAGGGATATCACTAAAATATTTAAGATAAGAGTCGTACAGTGAATAGAGATTGTTTATATAAGGAATAATTTATGAAAAAGTACATACTTTCAGTTAAAACTAGTAAAACATAAGAACATAAATCTACTTGAAGAGTATGCAAACTAGGGTTTCTGGTCGAGACTTCTCGAAGCGAGAATTCCCGGGAAATCTGACTCTACTCGAGACGAGAAAAAAGTGTCGAGAAATCGAGAAATTTATATTTTTAAGGTTAATAAGCTAGTCTGCTTTGAATATTCTCATGTTTTTACGTACCTAATTAGAAGACTGTGTAGTCAATCGCTTTTTGGGTAGATTTTTTAGGTAGACTAAAAGTAAATTCTTTAGTTGATTATGATGTACGTTTCTTTAATAGATAATAATTTTTTTATTTAATTAAACGAATGTGATTAAAAGCCCTAATTATTTATAGGAAAAAAGATACTGTAGGTATTCAAATTTAATTTAAAAATGGTTTGTATGAAGATACTCGTTATTTTAAGGTGATACTTAGGTAAGTCGATTGGGGCTATTGCAACTGCGGGGCAATTTCGTCGTTTGGCTATAACTTTCGTTCTACAAGGTCTCAGTAGAGGAAATACTCATTATTTCGTTAAATAAATGTAGTTATATCGTCCTTATAGAACGAAAGTTATAGCCAAATGGCGCAATTGCCTCGCAGTTTCAATAGCCCCGACCAATTGCTTACTATTTATTTAATGAAAAATACAGGATACTCAAATTTAGTTCTTTTGCTTAAAAATATGTGTAATTACTCACAAGACTGAAGAATTAATAAATGTTGATGATTCTTGCATAATAAGCGTAGTTTTATTTTGCATTCAATTAAAAATGTTCTATTTATTTTTAAATTTAAATATTTCTCGAATATTCGAGAATTCCCAGGAATTCTTAGTCCAGAATTCTCGAGCTCCGGGAAAAAAAATAAGTCGAGAAATCAGAAACCCTAATGCAAACCCGTGTATCGTTACAAACCTCAAAATTGCCTACTCTACCTGGGATAATATTCGAGCGTATAGGGACTTTATAACGAATTAGTTCTGTCGCTCAGTCGCTATTTGACCGGCTGCGGAGCGCGCTAATGTATGACATTTTTTTTTTTCACAAAACAGGTGATTTTATCAGTGATGTGATTCTTGAGGGTATACCGAACTAACAGTGGATGGGAATTTTTTGTGCGAAAAACATTTAAGCATTTAAACAATTAAGCGTGCGAGAAACTTGTAAGAGGGTGGCACAGACATAATTGTTATAAAAAGCACAACGCATAAAACAACGCAATAACAGCGTGGCATTCGAAAATCGCAATTTTTATTTTATTGATGCGTGATGTTATGTGCCTGTCATTTAACTTTATGGTCAATTCTCATTTCCTATGTTTTGGAAGAAATATGATATATGCTTTTTTTCACGAGGTAACAACTGTAATAAATTATAACCTTTGCGTTATTGTTTTTTCCTTGTCTGTTTGCTTGTGTATTTGTCATTAACTACCGATAACAATTAAGTCCTCGCCAAAACGAAGAAATTATATAAAAAATAGTTAATCTTTAAATGGCAACGTTACCTCAGTTTGTTGAGGTGTTTTCTATAAACGTATTCATTGTGTAATTCAATTCCTCTCAATCTTTTTAATAAAAATGCGTTCTATCTGAGTAAAAAATTATTTGTCATTCTAACCCCAAAACGAGGTTTTTTCCGGTGTTGTCCTCTCTGTCTCATGATGAAATCATGAGAACCTCAATGAGAATTATATATTATGCACTTTTTTTTTCGGAACTTCCTCGCACATTTATTCAAAGAATAGTACGTAGAACGTACTTTCTGGTAGGTGTGAGAAAAAATCGTATATGCATCACGAGAAACAAGTAGGCTGTGTACTTCCGGCGAGTAGTTTGCGCCCGAGCATCCCTAAGTGCATATATATAATTCTCATGACTTCATCATGAGAACCTCAACACACGGAAAAAAAACCTCGTTTTGAGGTTAGAATGACAAATCATTTTTTACTCAGTAAGAACGCATTTTTATGAAAAAGATTGAGAAGACATTTTCCATCAGAATTCTACGTAAAATATGACTGTAATTTTTTCGTTTTCAAATTTTGAATTTTCAACAATGATGTCCGCCATATTGAATCCGCCATCTTGGATTTCAGACTTTTTCACCAGGAATAATTCAAAATGTTACTAAAACATGAAATGACATAGGAAAAGTATAATTACAAACTCATATTTACTTTTTATAATGAAAAACGCGCCATTTCTTGAGAAATCCGGCCGCCATTTTGAATCCGCCATCATTGAAAATTGAAAATTTAGTCAAATATATTCTGAATGGATCATGAAAAACTCACAATAACATTATTTTCTCGTTAACACTGGAGAAAAATTCGTATTTCATGAGATTTTATGCAATGTCCGCCATTTTGAAAAGATTAGAGTCAGTTGAGGTCGGCAAAAAAATCCTATCATCAACTCCAACTATTGCCTCCACCTTCCTCCACAATCCGGGGTAGGTTAGAGTACTTTTTGGACTAAAAAAATATAAAAAGAAATCCCCAAATTTTCAGTACTTTTCTCCATATAGTCAGCCATATTTTTTTTCTAGAGCATTTAATCACAATTCTGACCCGAGAAATCGAAACATCACATCCGAAAACATTAGGATAAGTGGTTTTTATTGGAGTGAATTCATTAATTTCCCTTCGAGATTGACGCTCCAAAAAGGACGAAACATTTTGTCCGTTTGGGCGTTAATGGGTTAATATCAGCCTGTATTTATTTTGACCGTTGCAATTGTCCCCTTCCCCGATCATTCTTGTCGTCAACCGACAATCTGAATGCACAAGATCCCGTATTCTATCGACATTTTCATCGGTTCTTGAAGATGAAATGAAAAGAGCCTTCCACTGCGTGGTTCATCTTCAATCGACTCTATTCCTTCTGAGAATTCCTTAAAGCACCGAAAAACCTGGGCTTTTGAAAAAACAGTGTCTCCGTATTCGTGTTCAAGTCTTGCAAAAGTATCCGTTGCTCTTTGTCCGTAAGTCTGAAGCGTCACGTGGTAGCACACCGATGCTCAAAATGAATGTTACTCATTTTTAAAACGCACTAGTAAAAAACGGTTTACGAAAACAGTC
Source organism: Aromia moschata (assembly GCA_029963805.1). Taxonomy (NCBI): domain Eukaryota; kingdom Metazoa; phylum Arthropoda; class Insecta; order Coleoptera; family Cerambycidae; genus Aromia; species Aromia moschata. The sequence goes on along the minus strand of JAPWTK010000413.1, from coordinate 267,442 downwards.
ACAAAGAACAAACAAATGACTCTAACAAGTTCAAACTTATACTGAAGGTGCATTAAGTGTTAACCTACAACCCTTCCAAGTCCCGTCTCCGCAGTGTTGCTAGATCGAGCGCTACCTTGCCAGTCTCATTACTTAATTCGTACATCTCTCTATTCTCGTACATATACTATTCCTTTTTGGCATTACGCATCCAAAGAAAGATTGGCCCTGGCAATACACCCTTTTTTCGACAAAATCTCAAAATCTATAAAACTGTCACTTACATTAGAATAATTACAAGTTACACTCTTTAGATATTTTTTATATTTTAGAAAGTGTTTATCCCCGAAAGGATGTATAATCAATTTTACAATACGTTTTATCCACAATCGGAGCAAATACTAATTAAATTTAATTTATAAATAACGACATCTCAATGTCACGTCGAGTGGCATTTTATTTATTTTTTGTTAGGTATGGAGAACATGGTAAGTTCTGTTGGTTTATATATGTGGTTCTATGGTTTGTTTGTTTATTATTTGCCAGATCGAAAACAAATTATGAATATGGTGAAAATTGGAAGGAATCCAGACAATTACTGTAGAGATACTGTTTATTATCACTTAGATGCGACTAAATACATATTAGCAAAATAAATAACCTGTCGCTAAAAGTATTTGTAGTTGTACGAACAATGTACTAAATAAAATAGTGGCATAGCCCAGAATCATATCGTTTGGCCCAATGTTATTTTTTGGTAAGGTTTCTGGAAACAAAGACTTCATACTATGGATACAACAATTATCCTTTTATAGGATAAATAATATAATAAATAATATGATAAATAATGCAATAAAGGACAATTGTCGTATCCATAATATGAAGTCTGTGTTTCAGAAATCTCACCAAAAATAACATTGGGCCAAACGATATGATTCTTGGCTCGATATGTAAACAGATGCAGCATTTATATGCGGATAAAGTGAAATCGTCGGTTAAATTATAAACCCACGCGTTTATTCCTTTCAATTAACTACGTAATTTACTACGACATAAAAGGGTATGTTACTATTACGCACGTTTAAGATGTAATTTTATTAATTACACCCATTCTATAGGTTACATAAGATACAAAGAATAAGTAGGCATAGATTTGTAAACACTTCAGAAATATTGTTAATTGGGGTCAGTTTACCTACGAAAAAAAAAACCCGCTATATTACTACCTACTCTTCACTAAATCCATATATAATCTTATTTTATTTAATTAGATTGAAAATGTAATAGTTCTATTCACTCTTATTTATATATGTATGTATTATACGAGCCAGCCAAAAAAATATTTCTTATTCTCTTGTCAAAGCTGTTACATTCAGTCATCCTTTATTTTACAGTTGTGACAATCACTTATCAACAGTTTGACGTTTCGTATTGAGCTTCGACATAATCGCTATTTCCATCTCTCGTTTATAGCCAGACTTGATTACGTTTTATTTTTTTTGATGGCTCTATATTATTATCTATTTATCTATACTTTGTGCCACCACTCCATAATTCCTAAATAAAACTGTAATGGAATGTGTTAATTAATTTTAAATTTTGCGCCTGTTATTTGTTGTTATGCAATTGACAGCAGATCTGAATTTGCCATGTTGTATTACTTGACATTTGCTCACAGACTGAAATTATCTGAACCTTACATTGGCTTTAATAGTGGTTTATGTCTTTTTTGAGCTTCAGACTTTTATCTTGCATTGGAAAATTGTTATTTTCAGACAGTCAAAATGATATAGTTCTCAAACTTCCTTTTGCGAAGTCTAGTAGCATCTTTGATACGCTATTTTGAAAAAGAACGAGACAGTAATGGTCCATTGCTACCTTTAACACCTGTTAGAAAGGTAATTTAAATATAAAATTAAAATATTACTTTAAACCACAAGACCTCCTCGATAAGTACTGTGTATTTGATCGCTGTTCCATTTCTTCAACCCATTTGCAGACCCCTAAGCCACCCCTGTGCATTTACACAGGGTTTTGCGTGGTTTGATCTCTGTTGGGCGAATCCATTGATTTTAATGCTACCCCATAAATTGATAGGGGGTGCTACAACTCACTTTCACCCTTTGACAACCCAAGTACCCTCACACCTACTCCGACCCCCCACCCACGCAAAAGAGGATATGAAGGAGACAAATGATTTGAGGTGGGCCGAAAAGGGTTCAAGCATCCTCAGGAAGGTTTTCAAAGACATCCCACACATTAAGACCTGCTTATAACGGCTCAGCGCGGAAATTTTCAGGGGGATGGATTGGAGATGGAACAACTACAACTCCTTAGGACCTTCTCGATAAATTCTGTGTATTTGGTCGCTAGAGCGGCCATTTTTCAGGGTGGGTTGGAGTTGGAATATCACTTTTGGCGCTCCATTGTCCGTCCGCAGTGTCTTCCGCCAACTTCGAGAGCCTTCAAGTAATGTCATGTCATGGATTTTACACAAATTGACATTTTACGCAGCCTTCTACAGGGGTGGAACCAGAGGGGGGTGAGTGGGTGGTCGGTGTGGGTGTGGTCTGGAGGGTGTTTGAATTGTCAAAGGGTGAAAGTGAGTTGTGGCACCCACACCAATTTATTAGGCAGCACTAAGATCAATGGATTCGCCCAACAGAGGTCAAACCACGCAAAACCCTAAATAAATTCAAAGGGGTGGCTTAGGGGGGGACTGAAATGGGTTGAAGAAATGGGGTAGTGAAAAATATACAGAACTTATTGAAAAGATCTTAGTGTCTGCCGGGATGGAGTTTTTAGCCGACAGCGTCTTTCTCAGTCGATCCTGTGGGTGTTGCCGTCAAAGTCTTATGAATTCAGATTTCGACATGAGGTTTCTTTTGGGGTGTGGACGGCGAACCATGTAAGTCACAGCGTAGCGACTTCGGTGTATTAAAACCAACCCTATTGGCTACCGAAAATTAAAAACCGCAAGTATGTACGTGTATTTTGACGAGCAGTTTATATAAAATTTTAAAATTAATTCTCATTTTAATGTTGAAAAAATAAGTTACTTGACAATAAACAAACACAAAGAATCCATGTTAGTAATTTTTTTTTATAAATACTGAATAATTTTGTAACAATCTGACATCAGTGTGCTCTCAAACTTGTCACCGTTACATCACAATCTGGTGTCACATGTTTGACGGCGTTCATTGATTTTTATTTTGTATGAAGTATAACTATGAATTAAATTTATGCAATGGTTGTTCATTCAATGTTCACGACAATTGTTTTATCTTGACCACCTCATTATGTTCATAAACGGCTAAAGGAAATTGTAACTTTTAAAAAGTATGTAAAAATGATGAGCAAGTTCTCGTGATATTCGACGTGTAGAGCATTCCCGGAAAACCCTTTGATACAAATTTTTAGCTCTTGTTTTGTCAGTTACGGTTCTCCTAATGCGTTTAATATGCCATTCATCGTGAAGCACCCTGTACATTTTTATCTTGAATATATAGTGCAAAACCGAATACAGCTAAATCGCGATGTTGAAGTCTGACTTGATGTAATTATATAAATGCCATCAGTGACTCGATATATCTCGAAGGATACATGGAGTTCAAGCACATTAACACTAGAACCGCCAAGGTGTCTCTTTTGTCTCTTCGTAAAGTTAAATGTTTTGCACATTCTATATTTTTTATCAGACCACTAAAACTCAGTGACTTTTATTTATTTTATGCCCTGTACACGGAAAAAATTCCCCGCTCGGTCGCGAATTTTAGAAAAAAAAAAATGCGGAGTATACTAGAACAGCCGAGGAGACATTTTTGTCCCATGCAGCAAAACTGTGCTTCCACACGCCAGGCATGTCCATCTCAACTCGATGCCGTTTCACTCACAATCAGTTTATGGCCTCAAAACCAGATAAGTACGGCCAACAATTTTGGATGGCCGTTGATGACCAATGAAACTAAATACTTGATCAATGCTTTTCCTTACCATGGAAAATATGAGCAGCGTTACGATGATGTGACTATGTAGAAAAGAAACTTGTTGCGCCGTACTTAAACACGGGGAGAAAATTAATGTGATAATTACTTTACGCAATGCACCTAGCTAAGTATCTTGTATCAAAGAAAACTATCTTAGTTGGCACTATCAACAAGGCTAGAAGAGAAGTTTCCCACTGCACGAAGAAAGCTCGCGAGAATCTTAACGATTCTACGATTTTAAAAAACAATGACATAACTCTCACTGTGTATCAGGGAAAGACAAACAAAAATGTAGTTATGATGAGTTTGCTACATCCTGACGTGCAAATAGGCATTGATCGCAAGTCTAAACCCGAAAGTGTCACGTTTTATAACAACACAAAGTCTGGGGTAGACGTTGTTGACGCCATGGCTCACAAGTATTCTGTGAAAAGTGCATCAAGGAGATGGCTCTTTCATACGTTTTGTAACTTGGCAGGAATTAATAGTTGGGTGTTGTATAAAGAAGTAACGAAAATGAAGATATCAAGGCGAGATTTCCTTCTCACCTTAGGAGAGGAATTTACCAGAGAAATCATTGATAAAAAAGAGTTCTGCAGTGATCACGATGATCCATCTGAAATCAGTCAATCCCTTCGAAAATGCCAAGTTCGCGTAACTTGTAACAATGTAAAAAGTGCTTACAAATGTGTAACATGTAAGAAATCAGTGTGCAAAAGTGTACTGGTCACGTAACGTACACTTGCGTATCTTGCAAGGCCGATGTATCTAGAGAAGACCTGTAGTTTCTTCAAAGTTGGTTTTGTCCAAGACTGTATTGGTCTTTATATAGCCTTTTTCAGTTATTTTTCGCTTTATTGAATAAGTTGTAAACAATCGATTAACTAGTAATACAGTTTTTTGAGTAATTAACTCTCATGTGTCTAAATAATACCATTTTATCTGACCTTTTGTTTTACCAAAACGCCAGTTCTATGACAGGGGACATTTTTGTCCCCTTGGCGGTTATAGGTAGGTAGCAAAGTCCGGCGTTTCCAGTGTTAATAAAACACATCAATAAGTCGATATTGTGGTAGAACGGAATGGAGAGGGCAGGTATGCAATTAAGGGGCATTATCTCATGTGCATAAATATTTAGGTGACAGTACTTGTTGCGCGCACGTACAGGAGTTCATTCGGGCTCTGGCACATTGGAGATGGAGAATACACAGGCATTATTAGAGCATATCAACGACATACTCGTACATAGAGTCTGTCACATAAAAACGTGTCGCCGATATGTTCTCTAGTCTGTACCATAGCCGGTGAATCATCGTGTCAAGCCAATATCACCTGAGGTAGGTAATACGAGGTGTGTAAATTAAGTAATGAGACTGGCAACGTAGCGCCCGATCTAGCAACACTGCGGAGACGGGACTTGGAAGGGCGGTAGGTTAACATGTAATGCACCTTCAGTACAAGTTGGAACTGTTAGAGTCATTTGTTTGTGACTGATTTGTTTGTGACTGATTTGTTCTTTGTGACTGTTTTCGTAAACCGTTTTTTTCTAATGCGTTTTAAAAATGAGTGAAATTAATTTTGAGCAACGATGTACTATCAGACTTTGCTTTAGACTTGGACACAGTCAAACGGATACTTTTGCAAAACTTCAATACTCCTACGGAGACAGTGTTTTTTCAGGAACCTAGGTTTTTCGGTGGTTTAAGGCATTCTCAGAAGGAAGATAGTCTATTGAAGATGAACCACGCAGCGGAAGGCCTTCGTCTTCAAGAACCAATGAATATGTTGATAGAATACTGTATCTTGTGAGTTCAGATCGTCGGTTGACGGCAAGAATGATCAAGGAAGAGTTAAATTTGAATCACACCACCGTTCATCAGATTTTGACTAACGAACTGGGGATGAGAAAAATCTGCGCAAAAATAGTTCCAAGAAAAATTTCACAGGAACAAAAGGACATCAGGAGAGAAAATGTCTATTGACTTTTTGGAATATATTGAAAATGATACCCATTTTATGGAACGTATAATTACTGGTGATGAGACTTGGGGGTTTGAGTAAGACCCGGAAACCAATCGCCAATGTATGGAATGGCATGGGTACTTGGTTGAGAGCCGTAGCATATTACGATGAACATTTTGAAAATATAAAAACTGTTATAGACCGTTTAGACTCCTCAGAATGTACTCCTATAGGTATAGTAAAAGACCCGATGAAAGACCAGAGCATTCGCGAAGATATACGATATATTGATAGCAACTACAGTATCTTAATTAATGGTCTACAAAAGTTAGAACCATATGGATTATCGTTATGTGACCAATTTCAAAACCTGCATGATGTACAAAACAAGATTAATGCTGCCACCACAAGTTCTGTCAGCACTACGATAAAAGACAAATTGCTTCAAGTCGTTCAAAAGAATCCTGGATAGATTTTAGAAAGAGGATTTTAGAAAAGGATAGAGAGAAAATGTATGCAACTATTTAGATGGCACCTATCAAGATTTACTTTCCAACATTGTTCAATACAGATCGTGCATCAACAACTTTGCAAACTATCCGGTGTCACAATAGACGTTGAACGCTCATTTTCATTACATAAATTAATATTGGCTATAGGCGTCGAAATTTTACAGCAGCTAACTTAAAAAAAGTGTTGGTGATTATATGTATATGAACACCGCCATTATGAGGATGACCCTTATAGGGACCGTACACGATCAATAATACTGTCAATATTTAAAAATAATGACTGTTTTACTGAACGTGTAATGCAAATTACTGATGGAATGATTGTTGGATTGATGCAAGATCCGGATATTTTGATATTCAAGCATCAGTATTAATGAAGAGAGGGGATACTGTCAATATTACTGATCGTGTAGTATGTCGTGTAGTTAATGTAATTAGTGTAGTTTTTCGTATGAATTAAGTCTTTCGTAAGTCATCTTCTTCCGAGGTACTAACGATTTCTTTCAACAACATATGTGAATACTTTTACGTTTTTTAAGCCACTCTTTCATCCACACCGACGCTTAATACGACGTTTCATTGTCATTACTAAAATTATAGCTAAGCAGGCTTTCTTTCTCGCGTCCATTATTAGATATGTGCACGTCAGTACATGTTTAGCATTTGTATGCGTCTGAACAGGTTTCTAGTGAAAATGAGCGACGCCGACGGTGGAAACTCCTAGACGGTGAAGATGAGGAGGAAACTATAAATGAAATCGAAGTTACAGGGGACGAAGGTACAAAAAATTAGTACCTTCGTAACTTTAAAACGCTTTTAAAGCGCTTAACTTCTTGAAACGCTTCCAGAATTATGGAATAATCAAAGCCCGCAATATATGAATAAAACTAAAAGAAATGTGGCACTTGATAAATTATTATTTATTTATCGTAAATTAAAACCCGAAGCCACGTGTGCAGATGTCCGCAAAATTATTACACTCAGGTCGAACTATGGAAAATAATTAAAAAAAGTTATTTCGTCTAAAAGGTTCGGATGTGCTCTCTACATACTTACCTAAGTATCTCTGTATAAGATTTCTATAAATATAACACAATGTTCTCATAATAGTCATCGGGCACATACACCTTTCAAATATTTGTTTTTATAATGATTAAAAAACAGGAAAGGATAAACCATTTGCAATAATGTATTAAAGATTTCTTCATTCATACGGAAATAGTTTTTCGTATGAATTAAGTCTTTCGTAAGTCATCTTCTTCCGAGGTACTAACGATTTCTTTCAACAACATATGTGAATACTTTTCACGTTTTTTAAGCCACTCTTTCATCCACACACGACGCTTAATACGACGTTTCATTGTCATTACTAAAATTATAGCTAAGCAGGCTTTCTTTCTCGCGTCCATTATTAGATATACAGTTTGTGTAAAGCCGACATCGGCCAGTTGTGAAAAACGACAAAGGATACACTTCTCGTTCTGACAACAAGCATAGGTGGTGAGGCCGGTCTTCCTATATGTTTTGTGCCGGTCTTATTCCCTCACTACCTTCGATGCATGTGCGGTTGCTTCTTATCTGTCGTCTCATTTCTGTTTGTCTTTTTCATGACTGGCCGATGTCGGCTTTACACACACGGTATATGTATAAAGCACTATAGACTCAGTTGCCTGTTAGATTCTTACTGAGGTAAAATATTGACAGTAATACTGTTCATGTAAGGTTTAAAATAAGTGACTTGAATATTGATGAGATACTGACATTATTTATTGAAGTGCAATACTGACAGTATTACTGATCGTGTACGACCCCTTTTAAACGACGTGAAAATGTGATAAGTTGTTTTGTTACGTAAAACATTTAATACTGACATGCCGAAATAGTTAAATTACATATTTAACGAATTCAGTTCTATGCACGCGGTAGAATTCACGTTAGTACACGAAATCCGAATCTGTACATCTCCGTAACTTAGAGTGTTCAGTGATGAGTCTTCCGTTTGGGCCTGGGCTTCTAGAAAGAAGGCCTGGCTAATGCGTGATCAGCCGCTTCTGCAGCGATTAGTTTAATATTCGTTTATAGTCCATGTTTGGGGATGTGCCAATACGTGAGTATTTTGATCATTGTGTGTATTTACCGGAAATCTTAACGCTGAAAGAATGAAACTATTGTACCAGAAGCCTTTTGACATCAACAAAGTTGTTTGGCAGAAACAATGATGACTGGATCTTACAAGAAGATAATGATCCCAAACATCGTAGTAGATTTTGCGAGTGGAAAGTTGAACATGGTGTCAACACATTAGTCTGACCACACATGCCCCAAAAATTGCCTTATAATGCAACAGCTTCGTGGAACACCTGTATTATCTTGCTCACTATCAAAAGACAAACTTTAAGGAATACAAGAAAATCTCCTTCTAATACAAAAAACTAAATCAAAATCAAAAATATTAATTTACAAAAAAAACTTAACGTTGTAGATGCCATTAGGTTTGACAATATCGGCGACACTTTTTATGTGACAGACTGTACGTATTACATCAGTTGTCAAATTTAATACGTCACGACGAAGCTCATCGTAAGGTCAAATTTTTCATTCAGATAAAGAAGTACTCAACGGTGAACTAATAATATTTGTGGCATCGCAGATGTGGGTGATAATTTATTTAAAGTTATTGGCCACAGTGGCGTTGTGACGTCATCTATGACGATTACGTCACCTGTTAGCACTATAGACGAAGCTTACATCCATTTATTTTCACTGTCAAAATTTCATTAGTTGAAGAGTAACCGTTCAAAAGATACGAGGGGGAGGGACATGACTAGCACTCTAGAGAAGGACATTTGCAAAATGTGTCGCTAAGAATTCGATAATTGAGCTTAATCTCTCTTTCAATAAACCAGGGCTTACGAGTAAAAAGGTTTAGCTCCTTTTGAGATTAAATCCTAGAGCAAGTCATTTGAGAGGCGATAGGAATAACTCCTATCGCGAGCGATATACGCTCTGCAGAGAATACGATCTAATCGGGATGGGATTCGAACATACTTAGGTCGTTTAGCTCGCCTCGGGAGTTAAACCTGAGCGATACGCAAGAGGTTTTACTCCTCGAGCGAATCAGCCGAGTCGATGGTACGATTAAATCCTTCCAGGAGTTAAATCTCAAGCAGTGCGGCAGGGTTTGACTCCTCATGTGATTTACGCATTTATAAGCGTGGGTACTGCGTGTTTACTGTGGGCACCGAACATAAAAAAAACTAGAAAGTCCACTCTAAGCTCCACCCACTAATGCACTCTCCTTGCCCCGTCCCGGATCTCATCGGTTGACGGCGGCCGCGCTCATACCGTCTGTCTCAGCATAAAGCTGAAGTTCATTCGAGAGCCGCGGGCAGTTCGCTATACCGGACGGATCCTATATTTATTGATATTTATGTGGCTTATGGTTCACAATTTATGAATTATGATTATTTAATAAAATATCTCACTTCATAACTGAATAACGAAAAATTATATTTTCGCTATTGCCAACTGATTGCCATTCGCTATTGCCAAACAATTTTTCATCATTTGAGATTATGTCTACACTATACAGAACATTTATGTCAAACAACAACAAATATAAAAGATGGTTTATAAATTAAATTAATAAAAAGCAAATTTAACGGAGTAAAAATAACAATTTTGGTGTTAATATTCAACGTGATTAAAAAATAGCATAAGAAACTCTTACCTTGTTCTCTTAACAAGCAAACTACGCCAGGAATACCACAGAAGGTTTTGGGATGGTTGTGATTTACTTGGATAAAGTTAAAGCGCGTAATTTGAATTAAATATCTAGCTTATGCGAAATATCAAAGTCACTCCTTAAAATCAATTTCACCCCACTTTACGGTATTGATCTGTACACCACCTAATGGGACGTCCCTGTAATGCTTACATTACTTATCAATATGTTTTAGTTAACTCTACTTTTTTAATACTCATTTTTTAATTTTTAAGTTTAATAAACTATTTTGTTTTTTTATAATTATTTCGTATTTTTCAATTCGTAGTTTTTTACAACTTCGTTCTTTACACTTTATTTCATTTCCAATGTTTTCTTTATTTTTTTTGTGATTAGTCAATCCTTTCCGATATTCCGATTTCCGATATTATAATTACCGATAACACCGAACATAAACTAGTTTACGTTCGGTGCCGATAAGAGAGTCAAACTCGAGCAAAGAGTTAAACCTCATCGCTCTTGCTGCTCTTCGTGTTTTACTCCTTTATCGAGTGAAACAACAAGAGCTGCGTGAGGTTAGATCCTCATGTAGTCGCTCGCTCAAAGGAGTTAAACTATATAAGAGTTAAAGGTTTCGACTCGGTAGATGGATTCAATCGTTAGAGGATTTAATCGTTGAGGAGCGTTTGCCTCGCTACTCGGACATCTCGTGCTCGCTCATAGAGTAAAATATGTTTTGATCAAGCAGTTAAACTTAAGAGCAACTCGCTCAGGATTTAATCGTAAGCCCTGCAATAAACACAAAGTTCTAATTTCTAATGCAAGTTATAATTTTCCTGCAATTCTTGACAGCCAACAGATTGAGTAATTTAATAAATTTAATACACAATATGGCAAAGATAGTTTATTATTAGCGATGTTTAACATGTTATTTACATCGTCATAGCATATATAGTGCGTATAGCATATACTGCGTTGTTTAAATCCGTGTTTATCACTGCAATGCAAAACGTATTGAAAATGTTACTAAAAGGTAAAATCATTACAAAAACAATCATGTAGAAATGAAATGTTTATCCTCCGAGCGGATGTGGGATAAATCATTTTGTTTTATTGTTAGTTATCAAGACAATCGTAGAGGAATATCAAGTTGCAATAGTATAAATAATTTTTAGTATTTTGTATTGCCAGTTCAGTCAATAATCCGCAGGTATCGAGTGCGCTCTACACATACGAAATGAAAACAAAGTTTTGTTGTTTTAACCCGATGCACAATTGAAATTTAAAACTAAAATTACATCCCAGTGAATTGTAATATACTTTGTACAAAATCAAAACCGATGCACGTCGCTGATGACGCTATTAAATCTGTGTGGTGAAACCACCACTCAATTATATTGAAATCAAAACTGTAATGGAATGTTTTATTTAACTTTAAATTTCGCGCTTGATATTCGTTGTTATGCAGTTGGCAGCAGATCAGAAGTTGCCAACGTTGTACTTACTTTGATCAAATTTGACCCGGACTGGTTGAAGAAAACAACATTTTTATGTATTTTAATACAAATCTTTATTATTGCCCTCAAAATAGGCTCCTTTTGAGCCAATACAAGCATGCCAACTAGTGGCGGATTTACCAGCAGGCTGAGTAGGCTGGAGCCTAGCGGCATATTTTAGGGGGCGGCAAATTTTTAGCATTTTTTTAGGCATACCTTACCCCACCTTATAATTAGTACGTGAATTGATATATGAATTAGTACTTTAGCTCAGAAGTATACCCAAAAACTATTTCTCGTGTAATAGCCTAGGAATAGCCAAAATAGGTCAATTTTTTCGAAAAAATCCTCAAGCATTAAAAAAAAATTCGATAATTAGGTAAAAAATAGTGCAATTTGAGTGTACTAGTTTTGGATCAAATCGGTTTGTAGGATCATAACCAAAAAAATTCATAAACGTGTGAAAAACCGTTTTTTTCACTATTTAAGTACCAAAAAAAAATTATTTCAGAAAAACAAATAATAGGACGTTATAGCGCTTAAAAAGACGAAGAAAATCAGTTTTTAAAAATTAAAATCGGTGTACAACTTCTTGCAAAAAAAATAAAAACCTTCGAAAATTGACGAATTTTTTACTATCTAATTACTCGGCCTACGAAAAGGACTCGTAGGGACTTCCGGGATCACCAAATTGTAGCCCTTTTCGGCGGCTACTTACAGTAAAAATTTGATCAAAAAAAATTCATAACTTTTGGCGCAATTCGAAAAAATTGAAAAAAAAGATGTTTTAGAAAAATGGCCCGGCAATTGTCAATAACACTCCTACGGTAATTTTTCAAAGTGCGTTTAGTTCAAGAAGAGGTGCTCTACAATCATACAATGGACCAAGTTTGTCAAATTTGAGGAAGTATCTCAAAAACGCCATTGAAAACCGGGCTGTTTTGCTTTTCGGGCACTCGAGCGCTCGAGCGAATAAGAAAGGCCGCATGGTGGGGGAACCCTCGACTGCTTGGCGCGACTGCTTTCGTGCGCTCGAATAGAGAGAGAGAGAGAGTTCTCCCACCATGCGGCCTTTCCCCTTCGCTCGAGCGCCCGAGCGCCTGAAACGCAAAACGGCCCGGTTTTCGATGTCGTTTTTGAGATACTTCCTCAAATTTGACAAACTTGGTCCATCGTTTAATTGTAGAGCACCTCTTCACGAACCAAACGCACTTTGAAAAATTACCGTAGGACTGTTATTGACAATTGCCGGGCCATTTTTCGAAAACACCTTTTTTACATTTTTTCGAATTGCGCCAAAAGTTATGAATATTTTTTGATAATATTTTTTACTGTAAGTAGCCGCCGAAAAGAGCTACAATTTGGTCACCACGCGGAAGTCCCTACGACTTTCGTAGGCCGAGTAATTAGATAGTAAAAAAAAGGGCAATTTTCGAAGGTTTTTTTTTTTTGCAAAAAAGTTGTGAACCGATTATAATTTTTAAAAACTGATTTTCTTCGTCTCTTTAAGCGCTATAACGTAGTATTATTTTGGTACTTAAAAATAAAAAAAAATTTGGTACTTAAAAAAGTGAAAAAAACCCGGTTTTTCACACGTTTAAGAATTTTTTTGGTTATGTTCCTACAAACCGATTTGATCCAAAACTAGTGCACTCAAATTATAGTATTTTTTTACCTATTTATCAATTTTTTTTTAACGCTTTAGGCATTTTTTGAAAAAAATTGTCTATCTTTCCTAGGCTTCTCTTCTATCTCTATCTTATATAATTCGTGGGTTGTAAAAATAATCTAGAAACTGACACATCGATCCCTTTGTTACAATCATGCTAATAACGGGAAAAAGCTGATATAATGAAGACGATAGAGCACAAATCATAAAGTTGCAATTTCATTGACAGAATAAATGTAATTAATATGATTGCGAACTAGGGTATCGAATTTTAGAGGTCATTAGGGGTGGCAAAAATTGAATAGCCTACTGGCGGCAAATTTGTAAATCCACCACTGATGCCAACGGTTAATCCAATTTTCCATACACTTGTTACAGGCCTCGGCCGGGATGACCTTTAGTTGCTTCAGCGAATTACTTTATTTATGGCCTCGTTTTTAATGCGCCTTTCCTGGAGCGGATATTTGAGTTTCGGGAACAGGAAAGAGTCATGGGGAGCCAAACCTTGGGAATACGGTGGCTGAGCGCTGACTTTCAGGCTGGAATGTGACGGCGCATTATCGTGGTGAAAAAAACATGAGTTGTCTGTCCACAAATCTGGCCGTTTACGACGAATTGCTTCACGTAGACGCCTCAAAACAGCCAAGTATTGTTCCTCATGACCGTTTGAAACGCAAAATTTCAAGCGGGGGCCCATTTTCGCCCCCTTTCGCCCCCTCCCCCTTTTTTGGGCCCCCCGCCGGCCAAAGCCCCCCCCCCTTCTTTTTTTTTTTTTTTCCCCCCCCCCCCACCCCACCAAAGGGGGGAATTTGGAAATTTTTTTGAAAAAAGGGTAAACTCGTTGTTCAATTTTTTGACAAACTTTTCGCGTCGTGAATGGCTGCCAGACACACACACTAATTGACATATCCCGCTCAAACTTCACACAAATGTCAACGAAAGTTGAACCAATCTAGGAAAAAAATTACCGATTCGGTTTACGCACGCGGTTTAAATGGACCAGTCCTGGTCAAATTTGATCAGTAGGTATTACTTGATATTTGGTGACAGCAAACTATTTAAAATTATCTGAATCTTACATTCGCTTTAAGGAGGTGTCCTGGTCAAGAGCACGAAAAAAAGTGATTTTTTGATATTTTTTATTTAAAGCATACAATCCAAATCATTTATTTTTTTTGCTCTTTTTATATAATTATAACTCTTAGGCAATACAAACAAAATTTTTCTAAAAAAAATTGTTCAAACAAATGGCAAGTAATCTTGTGAACCGCCTTAATTACGAGCATTAAAACTGCGTGAAGGGTCCTTGTAAAAATGGCCAGATCTGAAAAATCCTGTTTTTTTGTAAACTATTGGCTCATATTTTCTATATAAATAGGCGCAAAACTTAGAAAAAAAACACGATTTAAAAAAAAGTAGTTGAGAAGAACCCGTAATTGTGACCTATAAAATCGGAAAAAAATTATGTTTTTAAAAAATTAAAAAAAATTTTTTTTTATTCATATAGAAGATATATTAATTATATACTAATTAAAGTTTTCGGTATAAAAAAAATAAAGAAACAAAAGTTAAAATATTTTTTTCGGAAACTTACATATGTTGATGGCTCACACGAACATTCTGTAGTGTATTTATGTAGCAGGTGCTCGAAGAGAAGGCGGGAAAACATTTGTTCTACGTACCTAAACGTACCTTAGCGCCAACAACACGTGGTCATACCTGCTCTGAAAAAGGTAATTGGAGAAAAAACATAAAGATCAAAACATAATTGGAGAAATATCATAAAATAAAACAAATATCATTGGTCCCTTCTTTATTGACGGCAATTTGAATGGAGAAACTTATTTAGCGCTGTTCCAAAATAATGTTGTACCGACGATGGCAAACTTGTATCCAGCTGAAGGAAACCCACAACTTCCAGGTCATGCAATATGGTTCCAGCAGGATGGTGCACCAGCACATTACAAAGTCAATGTCTGGCAATATATCCGCACAATATTTCCAAATCGCTGGATAGGGAGACGTGGTTCTGTAGAATGGCCTGCAAGAACACCTGATCTCACGCCGTTAGACTTTTTCCTATGGGGATATGTCAAAGTATGGTCTACAAAACCAAACCCGACGATTTAGCTGACTTAAGAAGAAGAATAACACTTGCAATTAGGTCGATTACCCCGTAGATGTTAACTAACGTTAGAAGATATTTCTATTTACGTCTAGGATGCTGTCAAGATGCTGGAGGCATGCATTTTGAACATCTGCTGCATTTATAATGATTTGTTTTTTACTTTAATGTAACGAATATCCTACGCTGGAGAAACTTTTTTTTCTTGTTAATTTCTGCAATAAAATTTAAAACGGTAGCAGTGCTGAGTAGAGAATGAAAAGATCTTTCAAATGAAGTATCGCAAGCCCCTACTTCCAATTTAAAAATTTAGGAGTTGTAGCTGTCACTTGAAGGGGGTTGAATTTAGGGATGACATTTTTACGTCGCAAGATGTCATTTTAGAATTAGAAATTGACGTGTCTCAGAATTAAAAAAAAAATGCATAATAATGGAGCTACTGAATTTATTATTTTAAATGGAATGCCCTGTATATTAATACATTTTAATATTCTATGGTGAATTCTAAGAATATTTTATGTATAATATACTATATCTGAGTTTAAGCGATTTTGAGATATTTAAGTTTTTATGTAAAAAATGACGTCTGCAGGCCCTAAGATAATTACCAATTTTTCCTATAAGAAAGCCTTTATTATTCTATTTGGGTCGGATTCCTTGTTGAAAAGGATCCACTTTAATAGATTTTTTTGTAAAATTCTGATAACTATAATTACAGGGTGTTCAAAAAATGAGATCAAAAATGAAATTGAGAAAAACGCCAAAAATCAGTTTTTTCAAATCGAAACCCCCAATTTTCATAATTTTATCTCACTTAGCATTAAAAATAAGGGTAAGTTTGTATAAGGTTGTTTATTCTAAAAATTTGTAGTTTTCAAAAAAAAAAAATAATTTCAAAAAATTGGCAATTGGCCGTCTGGTATCCAGTACGTTGTCTTTTTAAATCTTTATGTACATACCAACGTTTAATTTATATTAATTTCTAACAACGACATCAAAACATTTATTCAATTATAAGTATGAAACATGTAATCCATGTAATCTTGATTCCATCTATAATCTTACTTATCTTAATCTGTGTTTGGTATTACGTTTGCATGCAAATAAATTTTGCGAAACTGAATGAAAAATAGTTTTCTTTTTGGCAGTATTTATGACCTCATCCCACTAGTTATAACGTATGTTCTAGGATAACAACGTAGGATAACAACGATAGTACGTTATGTAAAGAAGTTTTCACAAATTGAATGAGATTTTTTGTGGATGATATCTTCATGTTTTGTTTATCTAAATATCTTGAAAAATGGAACCAGACCTCGTCAGAAAATACACTTATCGAGAATGTCATCGTTGTTCAAGTTTTCCAAAGAGCTTATTGACGATCCGTTGTTCTTCCAAAATCTGAGGGCCCGAGTTTGTGGACTGTACTATTGTAATGCAAATCTGAGCGAGATACTTTGCATATGCTGTTAGGATTCATCAGAAAGTAAATAATGATGTTCGGGTCTTCTTCCCTTCTAAGAAGGTAATATCGTTAGAAAAACTGTGACATTAAATTGAATAAAAAAGTTTTATTGTCGCAAGCGGACGAATATGGAAATACGTATACCCTTGTGACGATGTAAACATCAATTTCAAGTGTTTGCGCAACTGGTTTATTGAAAATATAGTCGCTCGCAAAAAATAAACCCACCTGGAAAAATGTTTGTCAATTATTTATATTCAATAACTTCTACAATGTTTGATAGGTTTTATATTTTTTTACGGACTGATTAGACTGTTACTCGATGAAAATTCGTATTAATAAGAAATGAAATTTTGAACCGTCTACATTTTTCACGTTTATTTCGTCAGCATGACGATCATTTCGCCACACAGAGGATTTTTCTAATAATGAGTACTACGACTAATTTTTACAATGCAAAATATTTGTTTATACACTGTTCCAAATTGGTTATGCATGCATTGGTATCGCGGTTATTGCTGGAGATGGAAATATGGTTAAATGGGGAGAGTTTTAAAGAATTTTATTATCTCTTCGAACTTTATTTTCAAATTTGATTTATCTGTAATCATTTTAGAGGGAATTCTAAAAAATAAATGATAAACATATTTTTACTTACTGGACGATATTTTAGTAACTACAGTTAATAGGATAATGATTTTTTTAAAGATGCTTTCGCTGATGTTATCAAAATATTTATATTTTCAATTGTTTCTGAGTTAACACTATTATCTCTGCTTTTTCTTACGGACGCCATGTGTGTATCACAATACCAGAAAAACGTGTTGCCACCTCTGAAATAAAAAAAATTAGTATTAATATAGAAGTATTCAACAATTTGCAAATTACAAACAACGTAATGCCGTTCTTCTTCACCTAAGGATTTAGAGGTTTTGACGAAGGGTGTTGAGGTTTTGTACGAAAAAAAAAACGCACTAATTGTTTCCCAACATTTTATCTAATGTATTCAATCTTCTTCAGGGCTCAATTAGTGAATAATTAAGGGGGTATTCTAGTCTAGAGGCATGAATTTCGGGCGGTTTTTGAAGCTCTGTACAAACGAAACAAAATCCTTTACTATCCATTTTTTTATCATTTGTTTATTGATATTTTAAAATAACATAAAAAATTAACTGAAAAAAAGACTCAAAATTGACAAAGTTATGAGCTGGCAAAGAGGGGGATCCAAAAAAAGGGTGTCCTGGCGTGCATGATTGCATCCCTTCTGGTCATCTGAAACAAAAAAGCCGAACGGATTCTTAATTAGTATAGATGCCCCTATAGCCCCAACCTTGGAAAAGTCAAAAAAATTTTTTTCATAAAATGGCGGCCGTTTGAAAAAAATTTTTTTTGCATGTTTTTTTAACAATTCCGAATTTTTTAAAAATAGTAAAATTAAAAATTTTGATCTGAGCGTGCTTGAGGCGATAGAGGAATGTATAAAGAACATTCACACCAAATTTCAAATAAATCAGTTCATTAGAACTTGAGATATCGTGCACGCCAACTCGAAAAAAGTAGTTTTGAGAAAAACGCGTTTAAAGTTTTGAGACAAGTTTCCGGCAATTTTACTCAGTTAGCACGTCCACGTTGCTTGAAGGCTGGCTCAAAACTAATTTGAATTAAATACTAAGACGAAAAGATTCCGACTAAATACGTTTCGTGTTTCGTAAGTACTCGGGCAGCGTCTATACATATATTGTTCATTTGTTCCTGTCGGACCGGAACCGATGCCGCGTCACAAAAATGGCTGTAACTCATAAAATAATTGAAATTTTGAAAAAATCCTTTTAAGGGCATATTCTTGAATGTCTAAACTTTGGAAATATGGAAAAAAAAATTTCGATTTTTTTCAAATTTGTAGACTAGAATACCCCCTTAAATTATACGGTTGATTCATTAGTATTGAGCCATTCCACACTCCACAAGTTTGGAGAGCGGTGGGGTACAGGTTATAAAATATAAAGCGTGCATTTATGTCTACTTACAAAGTCTATTTACTGTCTATTTACAAAGTTATGCCAAGTTATGCAAATATCCCAATTTATGCAATTTTTTCCCTGTTTTTCAATGAACAATTTCGTTTCGATTTTTTTTTTTAGAAAAAAACAATCACTGCTACTTGTAAAGGAGACTTTGAAGTTTTCAAAACCCTACTTGAATTTTCTGTACGTTCATTATTTCTGGAGTAATTGATTCACCGGTCAACACGAAATTTGAGTTTGGGTTCTGCATACCTGATTCTCATGTCTTCCACGTTACTAATTAGAAAAAAATGGTTTTCCTCGAAAAAGATTGCTTTTGCAGCAATTAGAATGAAATTATGGATTTTAAGAAGTTTCCTATTTTTGGAACTTTATTGTATGTAAAAATAAAACAAGCTTTTTTATGGATTTGTTTCATTTTTATTATTAAAAGTAAAAAAAAACTACTACTATAACAGAACATATAAAACAGTTTAGAAATGCATATTTTTTCGAATTTCTTCGTGATCACGCATTCTTGGTTGTCATAGCTGCTGCTAGAAGTTTGTGATATTAGGCACTTGGAAATTTATCAGTTCGGGACAAGTACAAGACAATTTCGGACCCTGGAATAAACATTGATGATAGATTTGAATAAAGATTCTTTTTGATATTCTTGCCAGCCTAGCGATTACTTGGATTAACCACACGAAAATATCAGGTTTGACTATGATCTCGTTCCTTCCACATTCTTGTTAATGGTTGGGCATATTTTTTTCTACCCTATACCAGGCTAATTATTAAAAAAATATATATCTTAAACGATGAAAAAATTTTGAAAACATAATTCCGAATAGCTAAAATGTTATATTGCGACTACATATGTACCTACTTACCTTCTAAATTGTTTTTACAGTTATTAAGTACACGAGAAATGAGGAGAACAGTTGTTATCTTGAATTCGAAATGTAGCTTATAATAAGCTTCATACACTTCAAAAACATTTAAATGTGTAGCTAAAGCGATTTTTTTTGTGTCTGTGTCAGAATGAGTTTACGTCGGGTTTACAGCTTGTGATTCCATTTTTGAACCTAGCAACATACAAAATGTGTTGGTATTCCTACACCAGCGATGAAGAACGTAAATATAACATTTGCTTTTTACTCTCCCCACGTATATGGTCATGTATATTGTCACCGGAGAGTGTCATCGCTTCTCACGCAAGAACGACTTAACCCGAACGCTTCCGTCGAAAAACGAGCGGCGCGCGCAGCTCGTAGGGAACAAAACGCGCCGCGCTGCTCGCCCTCTTTGCGCTCGTGATCGTCCCGGGTCAAGTCGTCTCCGCTGGTCTCCCTAGTGGGACCTGCCTAACACTGCTGTGGTACGTTTGGGAGCCCGCATCAACAACGTAAGTGGTTTAATTTCTTTCCCACGTCGTAGAG
Organism: Aromia moschata; assembly: GCA_029963805.1. Lineage (NCBI taxonomy): Eukaryota > Metazoa > Arthropoda > Insecta > Coleoptera > Cerambycidae > Aromia > Aromia moschata. The sequence continues at coordinate 247,073 of JAPWTK010000413.1, read as the reverse complement.
TTCCGCACCGGAACCCTCGACGTGGGAGAACTTCCCAAATTCGCCACTCAGAAGACACAACGACGCTGCACGACTATTTCCATAGCGTGTAGCGTCCCCACGTGGTAAGGGACGCACATCAACATCGTCTCATCATTCATCATCAACAACTAAGCGTCGGCGCGGACACCCATAGCCGGGTACCTCTTGCCTTTTCCCCTACCGCCGCGCCAGGACGATACAAACCTACCCCAGTCAGTGTCTCCAAGCGGGGAAGTGTCACCGGAGAGTGCCATCGCTTCTCACGCCAGAACGACTTAACCCGAACGCTTCCGTAGAAAAACGAGCGGCTCGCGCAGCTCTGTAGGGAACAAAAAGCAACGCGCCGCGCTGCTCGCCCTCTTTGCGCTCGTGACCGTCCCGGGTCAAGTCGTCTCCGCTGGTCTCCCTAGTGGGACCTGCCTAACACTGCTGTGGTACATTTCTTTCCCACGTCGTAAAGTTCCGCACCGGAACCCTCGACGTGGGAGAACTTCCCAAATTCGCCACTCAGGAGACACAACGACGCTGCACGACTATTTCCATAGCGTGTAGCGTCCCCACGTGGCAAGGGACGCACATCAACATCGTCTCATCATTCATCATCAACAACTAAGCGTCGGCGCGGACTCAGCAAAAAATCATCGTACATGGTTCAATAACAAGTCAAATTAAAGAGGATTAAATTATCTAAAAGACCTTTATGCTGAACATTTTATTGAGGAATCGAAAACAATTTATTGAGGTCCATGGATTCACTCTTCTAATGTATTCAGTCTTCTTCAAGGGTTTAACTAGTGAATATTGAAACTATCCTGTTGACTCATTAGTATTCAGCCATTCCCTCGAAGTGCTTGGAATTTTCTAAACAAGTTTGGGGAGCGGTGGGGTACAGGTTATATAAAGCGTGCACTTATGTACCTTAATATTATTATATCTCTTTTTTAAGGAAAAACAATAAGTGCTACTTGTAAAGGAGACTTTGAAATTTTCAAAACCATACTTGAATTTTCTGTACGTTCATTATTTCCAGAGTAATTGAATCAAAGTTAACAATGACTTTTTTGCTTTAAACGACGATAAATCAGTGAAAAGTACCGGGTTCAATAACAAGTCAAATTAAGGAGAATTAAATTATCCAAAAGACCTTTATGCTGAATATATCGAAAATAATTTATTGAGGTCCATGGATTCAGTCTTCTTATATATCCAGTCTTCTTCAGGGTTTAATTAGTGAATAATAAAACTATCCAGTTGATTCATTAGTATCGAGTCATTTCCTGGAAGTGCCTGGAATTTTCTAAACAAGTTTGGGGAGCGGTGGGGTGCAGGTTATATAAAGCGTGCACTTATGTACCTCTTTATTTCTGCGCCTAGTGTATATTCGAAAATATCTTTCTTTTTGAGAAGGATTTTTTTATTTCTGTTTTTTATATACCCTGTAAAAGTACCCACCACATAGTGTGACATGCTTGACAATTCAATAAGGTTACAAACTTAAGATTAAGAATCGAAATACTTTTTTTTGCTCGATCAACTTTGATGACTTTTTTTTATGGCTTGTTACAATAATTCATCACGTTACAATTCATTGTTCTGCAAGTTTTTATGCAAATATTAACGCAAATAGTGGGGGGGGTCAATTCTTAATCGGTCACCCGGTATCTACATTTATGTTTTATGGTGTAAATATGGCTTCATATTTTCGATAATAACCTGTTTATAAACTGTGGTTACTGTTTAAATGTAGAAAGCTGTAGCATTTACTTACAAAGCGTGAATACAAACACACAAACAAACAACACTGATTGCTGTTTATATACGTGTATATATTCCAGCGTCATTATTTTCAAATACCTACCTACAATCGTCGTAGTTAACTAGGAATTTCATCATTCATTTCCAAACCATCAGAGGCAGCTAACAGTTGCTCAATTTAGCATTGAGAATATGTAGGTATCCTTTAATTTTTGTTACGAAACGTTTTTCATTTATCTTTGAATATATATATAGTAAAAAAATATGCGCAGGCTCTGATGACGCAAGCAATGATGCTAGAAACAATTTCCGGTTACAATTTACTATGGCTCAAATTATCAAATTATGTACATATGTATGTACATATATTATTTAATTTATGAAATATTATTATTAAATTATAGTAAATACCTCTACAGCATTAATGAAATTATAAACGAGTGTCAAAACAGTTGGCATGTAATAGGAAGTATGTAATTTGTTCGTTATGATTATGTTCTATTGAAAATAGAATAGTTATTAATTGGTACATGTAACGTGTACATAGTCAGGAAAAAGCTTATTACTATTACTAGTTGCAATCCACAAAACATATAAGAAGTTACGTTACCTACTGATTAGTTGACGGCAACGCAATTGACAGTTCGAGGTGGCATAGTGCGTTTTTTTAAACACTTCTTTACATTTTTATTTTTAAAACTTGATACTTTGTAAAATTAAGAAAAGCATCCACCCTCAAAGTAGGAAGGAACAAGGTTTAAAAGTAAAAATAATAATATTATTTCTGATATTTGATATTTTCAGTTTTAACAAATTATATTTTCACTATTCGAAAGAAAAAAAAACTGAGAAGTACGAAAACAAGACGTAACAATACAACACTATTTACATAATAGTACCAAGAAATATTACAGTATAGAGCAGTTTGTATTACTCTTATTGTTAGTCAGGTTCCATCCTTTTCACCTGTCTAGCAGGGGTGGCCCCACAAGTAGCATTGCATTCTACTGCTGGCTTAGTTCGCAGGATCATTGGAACACGCAAGCCACCTCATCCACCTAAACTTTAGGATTACGCTTTCTAGGTGATTTTAAAAAATTCATTGTTTTTTTATCTTTGTGAAATAGAATTAACCGTAGTAACATTCAAGTTGAGGGCTGCTGCTACACGCTAAAATAATGTATTGGTTTTACTTAATATTTTAATTGTATATTTAAACTACCCTTCTAACCTTTCTAACTGTTTCTAAACTATTAAATGTTTGCTGAGGGCACATAACGAATGATAGTCAGTGGGGAAAACGTCTGGTTAATACGGTGGATGGGGCAGAACTTCAAAACCTAACTGCAAGAGTTGATGGCGTGTCTGTTTTGCTATATTGGGACGCGCATTACCGTGTAGTAGCCTAACTTTGTCCATCTGCAGTCACAGAAGATCGAGCTGGGCGGCCAAATTGTGGAGTTGATCACGATAGACAGCAGTACTCCCCAAAAGTACTCAGTGGCACATGCAGCCACCAAAGGACCCACCAAACTGACAGTAGTCGCCTTTCTTGGGTGGACGTCAGATTTAGGTGCCGATTGTGTTGGAGCATCTGTGTCTACCCATTGTGGACTTACGGCTGTGATTTACATAAAGCACCCAGTTTTCATCCCCAGTAACAAGATTGTTTAACCAGTCAAAACGACAGACTACTCTCCAGACGTGTAAGAAAATTCCAGAAAGATACAGAGGTGAATAACCTATGGCAAACTTTTGTCGTGTGCGGTCGGCTTTCTACCTGAAAACCAAGCTCCTTTTCCGAGAAATCTTTTCTAGAAAAAAGAGAATTACAGTACGGTTATGTTTTAAATTTAAGTAATGCGTACCTACATGGGGATGCTGCCCTATTTATATTAATTTTGTGAAGCTATAGAAATTAAGTTTTATTGTTGCAAAGTAGTGTATTATTTGTTTCAAGTACTGGCTGAATAGTGATGGATCAGCCGAATATGTTTGTCTAAATTTAATATTTCAGACAGTAAATGCGCTAAATGAAATGCAGGCACATCATTATTCGATGAAATACGTTTATTCCTTCATACTATATGATGTGTCATGTCACTTCTTTGTATAGGATTTTCATTAGAATTAATATAGGTATCGCTTATTGTAATTCATTCCTTATCCATACACACCCTCCTCATTCACTCAACCCCATTATGGCTCTAAAAGCAAGGCATTGCCAAATTATCATAATTAATACTTCATGTCTTCATGATAGCGTAAAAGAAAGGACCACGTGCTCACCTTATGCAATTTTGGAGACCCGTCTGTTTGACTGGTACTGTCTATGTTGTGTTATTGTCATATGTTGTAGTTCTTCTGAATGAAAGGCCTCATGGTACTGTTTATTTTTCGAGGCACTTTAAAGGTTATTTAGAGACCATCCTCGACTGGGTATTCTTCTTCAGTTCAGTTTTTCTTGTTTTCGTATGTTCTAGGCTGTGTGATTATGAAAGTTTTCTTGTCTTGCTGCTTTATACTTTCACATCAAATTGATCAAATGCGTAGCTATCGCCGAAAGGGGTGCTTAAGTTTTCAAAGGATGAAAGTGAGTTGTGGCACCCCACACCAGTTTATTTGGCAGTACTAGATCAATGGGTTCGCCCAACAGAGGCCAAACCACGCAAAACCCAGCGTAAATGCAGAGGGGTGGCTTACGGGGTCTGGAAATGGCTTGAAGAGATGAGACAGCGATCAAATACACAGAACGTATTAAGGAGGTCTCAGTGTGTGCCTGCATGAAATTTTCACCTGACAGCGTCAATTTTAATTCATCCTGTAAGTCTCTGAATTGTCAAAATCTCGACCTGGGGTTGTTTTTTGGGGTGTGGATGGCGATCAGTTTAAGTCACAGTGTAGCGACTTCGAGGTAATAAAACGCAAAAGGCGCTAATCCAAAGAGTGTTACGTTAATTTTGACGAGCAGTTTAGTTAAAAGGATATAGGCATTATTTCAGACCTTTGCCTGACCGTGTATGTTTTTTTATGAAAGTGACAGTTGCAGTATATTGACGATGGTGAATGACTTGATCCAACACTTCGAATCATTCACTCAATATTTCTTGTACGAGTATTCTAATTCGGTCTATCTTGAGAGTTTTCCAATGATTGCACTACACTTTAAAATGACAAAAATTTAAATTTTAAGCAGCTCACGTCCCACGCATAGCAGGCGTATGGATTCTTTGAGTTTCCCGGAGAACCCTCATTTTTACTTCTACATCCACGCAGTGCTAGTTGGGGCGGGAGCGTATTGTATATAAATGGGCTTAAAATGTTCAGGAAATACTCCGAAATGTTGTGGATTCAAGTTGGGGCGGACAAGATTTTTTTGTTGATGTTAACTTGTAACGTAATCTTTATATGTATACATAGATAAATAATACATTTTTAGAAAATATAAAGTTAGATATTTTAAATTAAAATTAAGTTAAGTAATAAGTATATTGTTTTTATTATACCAGGTGATTCACGGTTGAACGTTTTGGGACAACCATGAAGGGTGTTCATGGTTCATCCTCAAAGGTTCATAATAAATTTAACCGCGTATTTTTTGGATCGCACATAATTCACTACAGGGTGTTCCACCTAAGGCGGTTTCTTCCATAACTCTGTTATTTTTATTATGATTAAAGGACAATGTTAAAAATATCCGATTTTTTGGCTGCTCGGGCGGAACGCATCTAGCCCAGAAAAATGATTGATTCCTGTCAAAAAACATGATATATGACCCCTGAATACTTCAAATGGCTGGGGAAATGTCAACTTCACCCCCTAAAACTGTAAATACCACCCCAAAACCGCTAAAAATAGATAATTTTCGGTTTTGGTCAGATAACTCATATCAACCACAAATAACATTAAGTCTTCAAAATATGAAATCGATGAGAAAATGTCGCTTTCACTCTTATAAAATATAAAAACTACCCCCAAATGTCTTATTTCCGATTCCCAAAAATTGCTGATCTCGGGTGTATCTTGGAAACGCTTGAAACCGAGAAAAAATGATTGAATATGGCCAAAAAATATATGAAATTACTCTTTAATATATCATATGTTTGGGGGAAAGTCTATGTTACCCCTAAATATAAAAAAAAACTTAACTGAAAAAAAGTAAACTGCTATAGCCCATATCTTTTGACTTTAATAGAAGGACTTTTTTGACCTAGGTAAAATGATTAAAACTGGTTTAAAAATAGTAAAAGAAGTATTCAGTACATCAATCTGACTGGAAAATTGTATCTTTTCACCCCTAAAAAATAAAAACAACCCTTAAACTGCTAAAAATAGCTCATTTTTGTCTTCTGCCTGAAAATACTTAACTACTTAATACTAAACTAGAAAAAATGAGATTCGGGATGATTCAAAAATAAAATAACAAGTTTTTAAAATATCAAGTGACTAAGTTAATATCAATTTCAGCCTTAAAGTCTTAAGAAAAAACTAATTTGCTAAAATGAGCTATTTTTAGCAGTTTAAGGTTGTTACTACTAGCTTTATCTTAATGCAGCATGACATCGGGTCAAGCTATTTTAATAAAAAATTGCCGTAGCGCGTCTGGATCGTGCTGAAGTTGTGGGCATTCAAGCAGAATCGCTATTACCGAAGGGGGCGGAGCATGCCCGCTGTAGCCGCGCCCTGATTGGCCAATCTTCATAAATCGATTCCGCGAAAACTATTGCCCACATCGAAAAATGATAAAGGACTTTTCGACTCAGAATTTTATACTCTATCCACTCCTACTAACCGAATCCGACGCTTGATAGACACCCGGTATTTCATTAATTATATTATTATACTTTACAGTTTTAAACAATAATACCTAATATTTAACGAAGATAAAAAGTTTGAAGTTTTTTATTTATTTTTAAATGAAATACTCGAATGGCCACCTGCTGAAGAACCGAAACAGACATATTATACACTATAGGAAAGTGCAAGATTTCAAAGCCGAGCATTAATAAATAAGAAAAGAATAAACTCTGACAGATAGAGGAACTGACAGAGAAATATTATATCCATAGTTGCCAGACTAACATGTCATTTTAAAACTCTATGGGCGTTATTCTCTGTCTTTCGTGATAGGGTAGCAATAAAATATGTAGGCGGGACGCCCCGCCCATAAATTATAATGCGCACGTGTGAATTGAATTATTATATCGTTATTGGTCTACGGAAAAAAAACACTTGAGCATTCCTTGCGTACGCAGTTGGTATTTTAGGCGATTCCAACGTTCGGCCATTTTTTATAAACGGTTCCTTAAATGCAAACAAATATTTAACAAATAAAACAAACTGTTTACGGACATGAACATGAAAGACCACGAAATTTAAATTATTTACGGGCCAGAATTGTACAAGTCCTAAATTGTTACGCTTAAGAAATGTTAGAACGCGTAAGAACTGAGTTTTACGATAGACCAGGGTTTTGCGAAGAACAAAGGGGCGACATTTTGAACCACTTATTCAATAGGCATTTTTTCTTTCTTTCGTCTTATAACCGGGTTGATTTATATTTATATCTTTTTATTTTTTATAGAACTACAATTTTATTTTCTTGCACACCGGTTAGTTAAGCAATACAAACATTTGAAAATAAATACTATTATGTTCGTACACTTCTTTTAAGTGTATGGGATAATTTTAAGTCAGAATTACGTAAGAATTTCGTTTCATACAGCTAAGTCGATGTACACCCTCACTGCTGCGAAAAAGTACTGAGAAGTACTCACTCAAGTTCGTTAGGTGATGGGCGGTGTCTATCCACCTCCACATTCCAGTTTCTGAGGCGCAGGTAACGTTTTACGTCATACGTTTCACACAAAGTACACAAGCGTGAAACACTGGTGCATCTAACTGTCTTTGTCTGTCCTTACTGGTGTCTTTTAACTTATTCTCTTCTACACATGTATCGCCAATATGTAATGCTGCAATTTCCTACCCTAGTATATTACATATAAACAGACATATTATATATTCCAGTCGCGTTAAGACCGGACCTGGAATCTATTATTAACATTCGGGCAACTCCTAACATAGGCAATAAATATGTTAATATGTATTTTGTAATATAAGTGGTTCTGTGTTATTATTTCCTAACAGTTTTTTTCTTCTTTTTAGGTATGGTTACTTGGTCTTTAAACGCATCCTAAAAGTAAGAAAGTGATTTCGATATTATCCATACCTCACAAACTATTAATTGTAAGTATTCAAGCGTGTGTGAATTAAGCACAAAATTCAAAAGCATTACTCAAATATTTTTACTTTATTCAATAGCCAGAAATATTGTCTCATTTGGTATTTGGTCTGGCATTATCGTGTGGAAATATGGCACCTACGTGGTGTCTTGTAGATAAGGTACGGCTGCGACTAGTCGTAGCACTTCATTGATGTATCTCTTGCTGTTTAAGTTACCTTGAATCCGAATAGACACAATAAACAATGGCACCTCATACCATAATTCCTTGTGTGGGAGCCATATGTCGCGTCATTATGCACTGATGATTTTTCCGTTTTCCTGGCACCATTGGAGATGTAAAAGACGACGGTATCGTGCAGTCAACGGAAGTGGCAACAATTGACGTGACGGAAGCCCAAAATCGAATATGCGGCGTTTGACTGACCGTCCCGATAAATGATATTGTGTAACCATTGCCCATTGTTGAGCTATAGGCTAGGCCCGTTGTCAAAAATACCTCGTTTTTTTGCCAAAATTACGGACAGCACGAAAATATACATAAAAAATCGGAAAAATTCCGTAGAATTGAATAAACTATATTTCTCGACCTGAATTTCGCCGCATCATATTCAAAATGGCGTCCAAAGTGGGCCAAAAACCCTTTTTTTCGTTTAAAAAAAAACTATGCGTCCTACAAAAAAAAGTTTCAAATAAAAGTTGTAGAACTTATTAAAACAAACAATTTAAGCCTAATCCGACTTTAATAATTAATAAATAATTTTGTTATTGCAAAAAAAACAGCTAAAAATCGCGATTTTTTCAATTGCTGATATCTTTGAAATTTATATAATATTTTTCCATGAAACTTGGGGAATGTATAGTCCTCGATAAGTAGAATAAGCTGATATTTTGTATATTCCAAAATTCCTGACAGTTTTTGCAAAAATCGCATTTTTTCGAAAAAAATGTTTTTTTTTTTAACTCCAATATGCACTCAATGCAGATGAAACAAAAAATCCAAAAAAAAAAGGTCAATAGAGGCAACGGCAACCAAAAGCTCGAAGCATTCGCTGCAAATAAAACAAAAAAGCCAAAAAAAAGGGTCACTATAGCCAAGGGCAACCGCATTCCCCCGAGTATTTCGGTTTTTACTTGACCCTTTGGGGGGGGGGGGGGCGATCGCCCCATCGCCCCCCTCTGGCTACGCCCTTGTCTGGAGCCGAGATATATTTTTTTGAAAAATCGCCACTACCTCATTTCTTAATATTAAGGGCTGAAATTGGCACAGATCGTAGTTGTACTTTTATATAAATATTATTTTATGGCAGTCAATGTCATTTCCTGATCTGTAGACTACATGGTATTGACCCCTATACAAAATGCTGCCTCCCCCTCGATGTTCGTTCATGCGCATGGTTGTCGGAGAGAGAGAAAAAAAAAAGAGAATGAAAATACCTTTAAAATGAAGTCACAAGCCCCTACTTCCAATTTGAAAATTTAGGGGTTGTAGCTGTCACCTGAAGGGGTTGAATTTAGGGATGACATTTTTTACATCGCAAAATGTCATTTTAGAATTAGAAATTGACGTATCTCAGTAATTTCTAACAAAGTGCATAATAATGGAGCTACTGAATTTATTCCATTTGGCTGTTCCACACTGTATATATGTCGCGTCAGAAAACGTTATAAAACTGGCCCAAATTAATATTTTTCAAAATCTCAAAAGTTTCGCAAACTTGAAGAGATTTATGATTTTTCTAGCCCAACCCGGTCAATATCGTACAATAAACAAATAAATGGCGTCATTGTTAATTAAGGCTTAAAAAAAATCGATCGTTAATTACTCTAAAAAGTTATTAGCAGATCGAGCTGACATTTTTTTGTAACTTCATACTACAAACAGCAGTCACTCCAAGAAATTTCATGATCATAGTCGCCCTACTTTCGAAGTAAAAAAATAGTGAAGGAAGTTTAGGAAATTCAATAGGCTACAACTTCTTATATGCATATGCTATATAAAATATGCCAAGGAACGGAGATATAAGCGGAAATGTGAAAAAAAGACGTTTTTTTCACAAATTGTTAATTCAAAAAAATTAGCGGACGGTTTCAGCTCTACGGACCCCGCGCATTGTGTCCTACGCAAAAAAATACGTAGGAAACCGTCAAAACTAGCCCTATATCGTTCAAGAACACATAAAAATCTCTGCTTACTGGACTGATAGACCAATACATACTCGTGTATAAACGAACATATTATTGCTTGTAAATTTGATGAATAATATTGAATGTAAATATGCGCAGTGAAAATATTGCTGATAGCAGTTTTAATCAAGGCTCTAAAATAAATTCTCCAAAGTAATTTTTGGTTTAGTAACTCTCGTAGAACAGAGTAAGGCAAATAGACAAATAAAAATGTATGTCGTAAAATTTTAATGTGCGTGTGTTAGTTGTAAATTTTATTTGTAGTCGAGTTGTTAATTAACTATGAAATTTGTTCTTTGTTGAGTGCCTAATTACTAATTACATAATAATGTTTACTGTTGGCTAATTGCGCAATTTCGAGGCTAAGAAAGGCGGAACCAGCAGTAATATTAAAAAACTTGGCATTTATTTGAAATAATTCAATGTTCCACTAAAAAGTAAATGTACAGAGTGATCGATTTATCATAGAAAGTGAGAGTTTTTCTCAGAAATGGCTGAGAAAAACTATTTTTTTGTGAAAGGTAAATCACTTTTACTTACCTCCACTCAAAATTAAGGCACGAATAAAAAATATGTCTTACGACGCTAAGCGTCGCGACGCAAAGTTGACACACATGCACAATTCCCAAAAACCTGGCCAAAACCTCCCAAAAAGTTTATAGTTTTGAATTTTTTTATTGTTTAGTTGACAATAGGGACCCCTGCAGTTTATGTATTCACTATTATTAGTCCTTTATTGCTTGTTTATTCCAATCAACGAGCGAAAGCCCCATGTAAATTGGTCACTAATTGTTATCAGCAAACAAAAAATATGGTTGTATAGAGAAAGAAATTCTAAGAAAGATAGCGTTTTTTGCGACTCGAGTTTTAATGGCGAACATAACCAAAAAATTCGCAAAAAGTCAAAAAAACGGTTTTTTTGCAAATAAAAAAAAGGCTTCAAGTCCTACACAAGAAAGTTAAATTAGAAAGTTGTAGGTCTTAAAAATGCGCGTCGAATGAGATGTGACCGAAAAAAATCGGTTCATAAACATTTGAGAAAAATTTAAAAAAACGTCAAAATTCGCGTCTTCGTATTTTTGCTGTATAAATTCCAATTTTGTTTGAACAGACTTATTGTCAACTAGAAATACAGCCCAAGACAAGCGGAAAATGACCATTTTTCAAAAATTCAAAAAAGTTTTATTTTTTCGAGATAACGATTTTTTAAAAAAAGACGTTTTCAAAAATCAGCTTTTACAGAGGCAAAAATGATCGTACAGAAACGATCGTGGGCTCATTTTATTCGCGAAGACTTGTACTTTCATGCTATTAAAAACCAAATCGCTTTTATTTAATTTTTTGCATAAAAAAATGCGTTGTAAAATTGTATCATTTTTTCGAACCGTTTTTTTTCGAATAACTTTTTTAATTTTGGTTTAACATTTATGGCCGTTGCATATTCGAAAACTGCCATTCACAACACGCATTAAAAAAAATTAAGGTCCTACGACCTCAGGGAGCCGAGATAATTTTTTTTAATTACTGACAACGGCGTATACGTCCGATTGAGTTCATATTTATACGAAATAGATCTCAAAGACTTTTACTTATCCTCCTTATCTTATTATCCTTATCCGGCTCCCTGAGGTCGTAGGATCTTCATTGTTTTTTTAAACGCGTGTTTTGAACGCCAGTTTTCAAATATGCAATGGCCAAAAATGTAAAACCAAAATTAAAAAAGTTATTCGAAACAAACGGGTTCGAAAAAAATGATGACAATTTTACAACGCATTTTTTTATGCAAAAATTAAATAAAAGCGATTTGGTTTTTTAATAGCATGAAAGTACAAGTCTTCGCGAATAAAATGATCCCACGATCGTTTCTGTACGATTATTTTTGCCTTTGTAAAAAGCTGATTTTTTGAAAACGTCTTTTTTTAAAAAAAATCGTTATAACTCGAAAAAATAAAACTTTTTTGAATTTTTGAAAAAAAGGGTCATTTTCTGCTTGTCTTGGGCTGTATTTCTAGTTAACAAGAAGTCTATTCAAACAAAATTGGAATTTATACAGCAAAAATACGAAAACGCGAATTTTGACTTTTTTTTTTTAATTTTTCTCAAATGTTTATGAACCGAATTTTTTTCGTTTACATCTCATTCGACGCGCATTTTTAAGACCTACAACTTTCTGATTTAACTTTCTTGTGTTGAATTGTGTTTCTTGACTTGAAGCTTTTTTTTTATTTGCAAAAAACCGTTTTTTTTGACTTTTGCGAATTTTTTTGGTTATGTTCGCCATTAAAACTCGAGTCTCAAAAAACGCTATCTTTCTTAAATTTTTTCTCTATACAACCATATTTTTTTGTTTGCTGATAACAATTAGTGACCGGTTTTCTCCCCGTTGATTGGGCTAGTTAGACTCCGGTAAAGCATTCGAAAACTCGCCTTCTCTGAAGCCATACGCATTGTGTAGTCGTAAAGAAAATAAACCCGTGTTTCAATAGTTGAGAAATCTTAAAAATACGGCAAATTTAAATAAAACCAAATGGATTCTACTTCTAAAGGTGAGTAGAAAATAATGAAATATTGTGCAATCTATATTATTAAAACGGAAAATTATGAGAGAATAATCAATAATTGAAACTTTTACACGATGAAGCAGACAAAAAGCTCACTTATTTGTTGGTTAAGTCCATGGCACCACGCGATACCGCCATAAAACTTATTAGGAATTGTATATCAGATTATAACTTATTATATAGAACAAATTTCAGCTGCACCTAGCTGCACTCCTGCGTTTTTTGAATTTTTTTTCGGAAAGGTCTCCTGTATAGTGTGGGTTGTACTATGCGATAAATGTTGAAAAACTTGGTCATATGTAAATCGCTATGGTACATTGGGCCTGAATATAATAGAAAATATTCAATAAGACGCAAAATATTAAAATTTTTCACCATTTCAAAATGTTTAAATTTTTCGCATTTTTCCAGATTTCTAATTTTGTTTTTTTCAAAAAAAAATTGTTTTTCAAGATTTACTCATCTGATATTAATAATTATTATTATTCACAGATTGAAATGATTTTTGTAGATACTAGTACTTCACACGATATTTCCGTCACAAGAAAATAAGTATTTAACTTAATGAAAGATAAAATGGATGAGAATCCGCTACTAAGAATTGAAAATTATCTTTCCTCGAGAAGTGGGTCAAAATATTGTATACCAAATGACCTTAAAAAATATATTACTTCCTTAATTTCTAAGCTTAGAGGCAAATAGCATTCAGCTAATCGAATAGAAAGATTTTTGGAAAAAAATGAAGGATAGTTAAATTGTCGCCTTGAAATTTTCCGCCGTATCGGATTCGCCATAGGAATTTTCAAATTTCGATACCGAATTCGTAATCAGCGACACCGAAACCCCCGAGTAACAAAATTCAGAGCAGTTTCTTAACTTTCTGTTGATTTTCCATGTGCGCACGCGCGGTATATCTCCGCCATTTTGAGATTTTGTAAATCTGATAACGGATTTGTAATCAGCGCCTCAAAAACTCCCCAGTAAAGATTTTCAGATCAATTCATACACTTTTTGACTTTTGACCAGGTTTTTGGGATTTGGCCCCGCTGTGCAACGCCTCAAAATTTTTTTCTACCCTTTTTATTTTATATTATTGTTACTTTAAAAGTTATGGCTGACATCCCGGTGAATTTCTCTATAATAAATATTGCGACATTGGTATTGTATTTTTCCGACGCCATTACTCGTTTAACATATAGGTACATAGATACCGGGTGTTTCACGATAAATGGACCCCCCTACTTAACCTTTTTATTTTGCTTTATATAAAAAAATGTCAAATACCTAAAAAAGTTGTTGGGTGCAATGTTTTTTATGATATACTTTTCATGAATAGAGGGTGTTTCAGAAAAGCGTGATGGATATTTTTTTTGTATGGAACACCCTGTATATTATATCATTAAATAATTGGGTTTATTCCCCTGATTACGAATATATATATAGTTTATTATTACTTATTCTAAACTCTAAGCTAAAAACGCCAATTTCAATTTTACATGAAGTATGCAATGGATTCAAGAATTCAAAAAGTATTGCATGGGTCAAGTTGAGGTTCTCATTATTTTGCAAAAACCAAGTGCAGTAATCTAGTCTCCACTGGAAATCATTTACATACAAGTGTTGAAGAATTTAATACTTAAATGATCGATATCCATGCTTTCCAAGTATCTTTCGAACAGATTCGTAGCTTACATCAATTTCGCCGGCAATTTCTCTTGTTGATGCGGTTGGGTTCATTTCAACTAACGCAACGGTATTAACTTAGGTAAATAAATAAAGTATTGGCTGGACCGATAACTGCATCTATCTGGATATTCTTGTCGAGTATTGTATTTCCCTGCCGAGGCATTTCGTCCACATGGGCCAAAAATGACCAGAATATCAACTTGTTCGCTTCTACTTAACATTTTGAAAACCCACATGTACTAAATACCTATTTTTTCAACACCTTTTAACTGTAATAATGCAACTAGAAATTAAGGACAATTTGTCAAAGTATAAAACAAATATTTCTCCCGGTGACAGCACCTTTATGGTTACAAAAAATTGTTTTTCTCATAACAGTGGAGTTTCCGCGTCACAGTTAATGAATTTATTATTTGGGTTTTATATTTTTTTTACGATAATTTGTTATCGAATGAATGAATGAATGAATTTTATACGGCTATGAAAGTGGCATATGTCCATTTGAGTTTTTCAAGTTATTATAAAAAAACTGTTTTTGTGAACTAATCGATACTGGACGGTGACAGGACATTATTATCATAATTGCTCTTTTAAACAATTTCAAATTAATAATAAAAAACAAAATAAATCAACAAAAAAAGACAAAAAAATAGTAGTTGTCACTAAACATGACCTACAGACTCCAGAACAGAATATGTAAAAATATACAGGGTGTCATGTTTGCTTTAAAAATCAAAAGTTACATAAATTTCTTGTGAAACCGGACATTGCACAAATATGCTGTGTAGACCATTAATTGGCATTTATACCAAATATGAAACACACCAAATTTCATTAAGACGTCTCTAAAGTTAAAAAAAATAACAGTCCGAAAGTTATTCCGTTGACACCCGGTAGAATCATCCAAAAAAAAAAGTTGGTCGAGCAAAAAAAGAAAAAGCAAAGTATTTCTATTCTTAAGATTAAAAAGTTCATTGAATTGTCAACGTTATGTGATGGGTGATCGGTACTTTACCGGGTCTATAAAAACCAAATAAAAAACTGCATTAAAAATAAACTATATTTTCGAAAAAATAAGGCGCTATATTTATACACACTTGAGCTCTTATTAAAATAAGACCCCAAGTTACTGACTAAGTTAAAACTGAGTCAATAACATGTAACAGGATCCACTTTTTTCCATTAATTTCTTAAATGTTATTGACAATGCGTTGCTAAAGGTCTTCAATATCGCCAACTGGAGTTTCAAACATTGCATTTTTTAGATAAGGCCAAAAAAATCACAGTCCTAAGACAGAGGTCCACAGACCTAAGACAGAGGTCCACAGAGGTCAAATCGTAAGATCTAGGAGGGAATATCGTAATTAATTGTTTTTCTAGTAGTGCACGAACTTCATCCTGTTGAATATAACCTTCTTGCAATTCGTCATCAGTGTTAAGATTTCTAAACGGTACCTCTCTGGATTCGGTATTGTGTTAAAAAAATAGGTCCAATCTATTGTTAAAATGGTTAATAAACCATTAGCATATCTGTAGTCAGCACAACTTAGAGGTTCATCCGTTCTGAGAATTTCATGTGTGGATTGCAAACGATATGTATGGAGTTATTTTGTGATGCAAATTATTTTCAAAATTCATTCACACATTATATACAGGGTTGGAAAGTAGTTCAAGATTTCAAAGCCGAGCATTAAAAGATAGAAAAGAATAAACTCTGACAGATAGAGGAACTGACAGAGAAATATTATATCCATAGTTGCCAGACTGACATGTCATTTTAAAACTTTTATGAGCGTTATTCTCTGTTTTTCGTGATAGAGTAGCAATAAAATATATAGGCGGGACACCCCGCCCATAAATTATAATGCGCACGTGTGAAATGAATTATTATATCGTTATTGGTCTACGGAAAATAAGCACTTGAGTATTCCTGTGCGTACGCAGTTACCCGAGAAGTTAAATGTTTGGATTGGTATTTTAGGCGATTCCATCGTTGATTTCTCATTTAGGGGGGGGGGGGGGGGGGGGGGGGGGGGGGGGGGGGGGGGGGGGGGGGGGGGGGGGGGGGGGGGGGGGGGGGGGGGGGGGGGGGGGGGGGGGGGGGGGGGGGGGGGGGGGGGGGGGGGGGGGGGGGGGGGGGGGGGGGGGGGGGGGGGGGGGGGGGGGGGGGGGGGCGCGCCCGGGCGGGGGGGGGGGGGGGGGGGGGGGGGGGGGGGGGGGGGGGGGGGGGGGGGGGGGGGGGGGGGGGGGGGGGGGGGGGGGGGGGGGGGGGGGGGGGGGGGGGGGGGGGGGGGGGGGGGGGGGGGGGGGGGGGGGGGGGGGGGGGGGGGGGGGGGGGGGGGGGGGGGGGGGGGGGGGGGGGGGGGGGGGGGGGGGGGGGGGGGGGGGGGGGGGGGGGGGGGGGGGGGGGGGGGGGGGGGGGGTGTGTTTTGGGGGGGGGGGGGGGGGGGGGGGGGGGGGGGGGGGGGGGGGGGGGGGGGGGGGGGGGGGGGGGGGGGGGGGGGGGGGGGGGGGGGGGGGGGGGGGGGGGGGGGGGGGGGGGGGGGGGGGGGGGGGGGGGGGGGGGGGGGGGGGGGGGGGGGGGGGGGGGGGGGGGGGGGGGGGGGGGGGGGGGGGGGGGGGGGGGGGGGGGGGGGGGGGGGGGGGGGGGGGGGGGGGGGGGGGGGGGGGGGGGGGGGGCGCCGCCCGGGGGGGGGGGGGGGGGGGGGGGGGGGGGGGGGGGGGGGGGGGGGGGGGGGGGGGGGGGGGGGGGGGGGGGGGGGGGGGGGGGGGGGGGGGGGTGGGGGGGGGGGGGGGGGGGGGGGGGGGGGGGGGGGGGGGGGGGGGGGGGGGGGGGGGGGGGGGGGGGGGGGGGGGGGGGGGGGGGGGGGGGGGGGGGGGGGGGGGGGGGGGGGGGGGGGGGGGGGGGGGGGGGGGGGGGGGGGGGGGGGGGGGGGGGGGGGGGGGGGGGGGGGGGGGGGGGGGGGGGGGGGGGGGGGGGGGGGGGGGGGGGGGGGGGGGGGGGGGGGGGGGGGGGGGGGGGGGGGGGGGGGGGGGGGGGGGGGGGGGGGGGGGGGGCCCGGGGGGGGGGGGGGGGGGGGGGGGGGGGGTTTTTGGGGGGTTTTTTTGGGGGGGGGGGGGGGGGGGGGGGGGGGGGGGGGGGGCCGCCCCCCCCCCCGGCGGGGGGGGGGGTTGGGGGGGGGGGGGGGGGGGGGGGGGGGGGGGGGGGGGGGGGGGGGGAAAAGGGTGTGTTTTTTTGGGGGGGGGGGGGGGGGGGGGGGGGGGGGGGGGGGGGGGGGGGGGGGGGGGGGGGGGGGGGGGGGGGGGGGGGGGGGGGGGGGGGGGGGGGGGGGGGGGGGGGGGGGGGGGGGGGGGGGGGGGGGGGGGGGTGTGGGGGGGGGGGGGGGGGGGGGGGGGGTGGGGGGGGGGGGGGGGGGGGGGGGGGGGGGGGGGGGGGGGGGGGGGGGGGGGGGTTTTGGGGGGGGGGGGGGGGGGGGGGGGGGGGTTTTGGGGGGGGGGGGGGGGGGGGAAAAAAAAGGGGGGGAAAGGGGGGGGGCCCCCCCCCGGGGGGGGGGGGTTGGGGGGGGGGGGGGGGTTTGATTGACATTTCTCAGAAAAAGGCACTCTTGATAATTTGCCCTGCTTGTTTTCAAACCCCCAAAACGCAAATTACTTTTTATATAACTCAAACGGTTCTCGAGATAATACCATTTTTCTTCATAATTTGGACTTTCACAAAATTGTATAAGTAATTCTAGTTGGCGGATTTAACCCAATAATTTCGTTGTCTAGGATACTATATGCTATAGAAACTCAATTAATTGGTTAGCGAAAAAAATGATTTGGATTACTTAGTCTCATATTTTAATCATTGAATTAAACAACTGATTATAAAATGAAATCAAAATTAAACCAGAATTTTTTTATCCAAATAATGCTCCTCCTTTTTCTGCATAAATTTCAATTCGAGCTCTTAATTCGTTAAAACGATTTCTAATTTCCTCAATTGTCAAGGACTTGACTGCATTTTGAATCCTTGTTTTTAATTGTTCTTCATCATTTTCTAGTGGTTCACGATAAACAATTTTGCTTTAAACGTCCCCATAGATAGAAGTCCAATATTGTCAGATCCGGGCTTCTCGGCGGCCATAAAATGTTATCATCCCTTCCTATCCAGTGTACATTAAATTCGGAATTGAGCCAATTACGGACAGTAACGGCATGGTGAGCAGGGGAGCCATCTTGTTGGAAAAACATTCGCGTTCGATAACTTAAAGGAAGTTCATCAAGTTTATCTGTTAAAAAATGTTGTAGCTTCTCCAAATATGTATTACGATTTAAATTTTCTTTGAAAAAATATGGACCAATAATGCCATTTGTATATGAAACCGCACACCACACATTAACTTTTTTGAAATATTGTCTGACAAGAAATAGGAAAGTGGGGATTTGTTTCACTCCAATACCGGCAATGCTGAGAGGAAACGACTTCGTTTGTTGAAAAAGTAGATTCACCGAAGAAAAAAAAATTCGCTTATGAAATCCTACGTCATCTAAAACTTTGTTGCCCATCTCCAAACAAAAATCCAAACGTTTGGCTTCATCACTCTCCTCGAAGGTGTGCCTGAATTTTGGTTTAAATGGTAAAATCCGGTTCTGCTTGAAAATTCTCTGTAAATGCGATTTACTTATTTCAGTTTCAATTGCCCTTCTTCTAAGTGATAATCTTGGAGCTTCTCTCACGGAATGGAGGCCAAGAACTGAAGCAGCATCATCTTCATTCAACCATTTTTTTTATTTTTTAATGTCTAAAACAGAGTCTCTGTCTAAGAACTTGGGAACCAACTTCTTCGCTCCGACATTAGAAATGCTAACTTCCGGGTATTTTTCGTTAAATGTATTAATAACAACACGATAGCACTCTTCCTCAATTCCGTAGCATTGAATCAAAACGTAAATTCTTTGTTTTAGAGTCAACATAATAGCATATAAATAGTAGCAAAATGACGAAGATTCGATTTAAAGTTATACTGACTTATTAGTTGTCAGCAGTTGTCAGTGATATCTTGCAATGAAATTCGCCTACTAGAATTTTTTTAAAGGATTATAAAAAAAATTCAAAAGTCCAAATTATGAAGAAAAATTGTATTATCTCGAAAACCGTTTCAGTTATATAAAAAGTAATTTGCGTTTTGGGGGTTTGAAATCAAGCAGGGCAAATCATCAAGAGTGACTTTTTTTGAGAAATCAAAAACACACATTTTTTTTCCTCTTTTAAACCCGATCCGAACTGTATATTATACTATGACATGTACGCCTATGTCCCACGGCGCATTTCGGCCAACTCTATTTATGAGGACAGAAATCACACTATTCATCTCACTTGGATCTCACACTAAAACTACTCATCGCTTTGACTCTAACTAAGGCTAAATTTTGAACCATTAGCCTGTTTTTATCGTCATGAAATCAAATTTATATTAGTCCCCGTATGTCGACTTTTTCGTCTATTTTCTTTCCGCAAGGAATAGGGACAGCGACTTTTTTTGGCTGAATTTCGTTAACGCTTCGTGTGCTTAATCCCTTTTTGTATCAGAGTTTCACACCTTCTCCTCCAGATCGGGAAGGCGGAATAGATTGAATATTTCATTTGCGCCGCTCGGAGATAGTTGAATTTTTTTGTCGGTGTGGCCATATATAACGTTGAGGTTTAGACTTTGTATGAGTTAGTTTCTGTGAATAAGTACCTACCCGCTGTGCAAGACAAGACTATTGCTGTAGGAGATTAATACCGGTCACAATACGGGGAACGCTCAATGTATAATATGAATAAACAAATCTGTTTTGAAATTAACGTTCTTTATATAGAGTTTTTCACTATACTAGGTGGGCCATCCGATGGTTTCTTTTTAAAATTGCTATTAAAACTACAAACGTTGAATATTTTTAAATGATTGTTGCTTTATTCAAGAAAGTATGCCGTCCCATTATTTATGAACAACAATTTCAGTTAAATGGCCGCCGCGGCTGGCTTGGCAGTAGATCATTCTTTTCACCCAATTTTGCAGTACATTTTCAATCATTTGTCGCTCTATTGCACGAATAACTCGATTGATGTTTTCCTTCAGTGCGTCAATTGTTTGTGGATCGTTGGAGTATCAACGGACGAAGAGTATCATGTCCCCATAAAAATAGTCCAACGGTGTTAAATCGCACCTGCGCGATGGCCAATTAATGTCTCCAAAACGGCTGATAACACGGTTACCGAATTTAATGTGCAAAAGATCGATTGTTTCACGGCTTGTGTGACACGTTGTTCACCATGTGCTGTTACCATCTTCATTTTGAAAGAAGTACA
The DNA here is from genome assembly GCA_029963805.1 of Aromia moschata. Taxonomy (NCBI): domain Eukaryota; kingdom Metazoa; phylum Arthropoda; class Insecta; order Coleoptera; family Cerambycidae; genus Aromia; species Aromia moschata. Next base: position 226,285 of record JAPWTK010000413.1, on the reverse strand, counting down.
AACCTATGATGCCACCACTCCAAAACCCGCACCAAACAGTCACTCTTGCAGGATGCATTGGCTTCTCTATGACTACGTGTGGATTTTCGGAACCCCAAATCCTATAGTTCTGTTTATTAACATGTCCTCCAAGATGAAAATGAGCTTCGTCCGAAAAAATGATTTTTCGATTGAAATCGGCGTCATTTTCAAACTCGTTTAAAGCCTACACGGAGCAGCGATAACGAAGTGGATGGTCATTTTCCTTTACCTCTTGAGTAAGTTGCAACTTGTAAGCAAATAATCCGAGGTCTTTATGCAATATTCTCCTCAGAGAAGTGTGACTAACATTAAGTTGTTGTGCTCTGTGACGAGTTGAGGTTCTTAGGTTTTCACGCACACTTTGGGCAACAGCAGCAATTCTTTCAGCTGTGCGCACCGGACGAGCACATAGATGACTTCTGCTATCCATAAGCATGCCAGTTTCATGAACTTTCCTTAAGAATTTTCTTACACCAGGCGCTGACGGAGCTTCATTTCGACCAAAAATTGTTCTCAATTTTCTCACTGTTTCTGCAACATTCACTTTGGAATTTTTTTTTTCAATATTTCCCAATGTTGTTCAAGCGTTAAACGATATATTTCTTACAGCGGAGGTTAGACACCACATATATGTCAAATGTCAAGCGCGTCAGTGTCGGCAATGTAGAAATAACACTCAGTTTAAAAAGAAACCAATAGATGGCCCACCCGTTAGTACTGACCATACATACGAGTATATGTTTATTTTAATAGTATAGTGTTATCGATTTATCATAGGAAGTGAGTTTTTCTGAGAAACGGCTGGGAGAAATGAACTTTTGTGAATGATAAATCACTTTTACTTACTTTCACTCAAAATTAAGGCAAAAATTAAAAATATGTCTTAACGACGCTATTTTCAGCAACATACCTTTTTTACTTTACCATTATAAAGGTGTATATCATTATGAGTTTTTTTTTTACATTTTTTTGTATCTTGAATATTTAAAAAGATATGGTTGATTTATTAGTGAGTGCCTTATCTGTTTTTCTCGTAAACTGCTAGCTAAATCAATATGTTTGATGGATAATAGTATATCAATTTACTTGTTTTTACTAAAAATTGAGACGGAAATAAAATATATAGCTTAAATATGCTAGCGTCGCGAGGGCACACATTTTTTGAGCAATATACTTATCTGCCTGTCTTTTAAACATCGTAAACATGTTTTTGATTTTTGTATTTGTTTCATGAGCAGATGATACTAACATGAACTTGGTGGTTACATCAGAATTCCGGCGAACTCAACAGAGGCGGACTCAGGTCACATTATTACAAAACAGTTCACAGAAAATACATCGTAATACACTAATGAATACTCAATAAACATACTAACATAAAATTTGGGCCTAAAACGTGAAGAAACTTGATTCACAAGTTATAAAGTTTCAATGACAATTAGAATTTTAAGTTATACTAGTTATAAAACTGGACCATACAGTTTCCATATTGTTGCCATAGATCTCAAGTCGGTGATAGCAGTATACTAGAAAAATTAGCTGGTAATGTCCTTACTGTAGCATAATGACCTATATTATTGCAACTTTCTTCGTCTCTTGTTAGACAATTACAGTTTTCTTACAATTGATTTGGTATTACTTAATGAATTTTACCTTTAAACCGACGAAATATTTGAGTCTTACTTCCCAGTTCTTTATACCTGCCAAACAGGTACTTGGAACAGGTATGCCCTTGGAGTATGAATACATCATACCTGTTATCATAAAATTCTGGATACCTCGACGTAGCGTTGGTATCTAGAATTTTACGATACGGTATGATGTCTTCCTGTTTTAAGGGTATACCTGTTCCAAAAACATGTTTCCATAATACCTGTTTTAAGACAAATAAGGCTCTAATATTTCGTCAGATTAAAGGCAAAATTCAGTAAACACCACAAAATCAGCTGTAATGAAACTGAAACTGTTTATCCAGAGACGAAAAAAGTTGCAAAAGAGATCATACACTATTTAAATAGTAATATCACTTTTTGTATTAAACATTTTATGAGTTTTTGTGGGTAAGTCCTTTTAGGCTTCATTAGGTTTTCACACCTAAATACCACTCCGTCGTGTAATAGTTAGCTCCCTAGTACGTTTATTCGAATATTAACTATTGTATTATGATGTATACAGTGCGTGTCAAAAAGTTCCGGGACGGCTGAATAACTCGAGAAATACGCCTCCTAGATAAAAATGACCTTCATAAAAGTTGTAGGATTTTCCCCTGGCAATCCAATGGTGACCTTGGATTTGACCACGAGCATGACCTTGAAGGTTATGTCAAGGTCAAGTCCGTTTTATCAAATATAGGACCCCCCTATTTTTGATGCCGGAAATAAAAAAGAGCGCAAAATTTTACAATTGACTATGATATTGACCAACTCCTGGGATTTGACCTTCAAGGCTATTCCAAGCTCAAATACAATTGATGCACTGAAGCTTGATAAATACGCATCGTAGAAAAACGATGACCAAGATAAAGACCTTTCTAGCCATCGAAGGCAAGACTCTTTACTTTCCAGCCAGTTAAGGCAAGACTCTTTACTGTCCAGCCGGCTAAAGCAAGACTCGTCAAAACAGTCAGCTAACCTCTTGACAGTAAGCCAATCGATCATAAAAACTGTTGATTGCATTCATGAAATACTCAGCTGGGATGACATCGCATTCATTGTTGTAATTCTTGTAAATTTTGTGACTTAGTTTTGTACATCCTACCTTTGCGATAACTGTGAAATGTGAACTGGACTGCCAAGATTCAAATAATACTGTTCATGAATGTATGGCTATTTAATAACATGTTTTATGACTGATAGTAAAAAAGATAATGGATTAATTCCATTTAATTTTGATTACTATCAGCCAAAAATAATATTTGTCAAAACTGATCAACATTCATCAAAATCAATTACATGGATGTAAGTGGTCACAGGTGTTCACAGAGTTTAATGTAAAAAAACTGATGGAATTGAGTATATACGACCATAACCTCCACGTGACTTCATTGTCATGGTCAAGGTTAAGTTCAAGGTCACAGTTGAATTGCCAGTATACGTTGCCAGTATTGAATACGTATTATCAAACTTTAAGTCTCAATTGTATTCGACCTTGGAATAGCCTTGAAGCTCAAATTCCAGGAGTTGGTCAAGGTCATAGTGGATTGTAAAATTTTCCGCTCTTTTAATTTCCGGTGTCAAAAATAGGGAGTCCTATTTGATAAACCGGACTTGCCCTTGATATAATCTTCAAGATCATGCTCAAGGTTAAATCGAAGGTCAGGGAATTGTCAGGGAAAAATCCTACAACTTTATTAAGGCTGTTTTTCTCTAGGAGGCGTATTTCTCGAGTTATCCAACCGTCCCGGAACTTTTGAGACGCACTGTATAATCCGACTCTGTTTCGACTCGTCGGAACTTTGACTGTACGTAGTTTCTGTCTTGTTTCGCTGTTGTCACATCAACTTAATATTCCTATTAGACATTTTAAAATTATTTCACAGTAAAGTTGAAAACAAATAACAGTAAACCTTATTATACGCAGCACAGTCTGAAAATGAAATTGGCTTATATTAATTGATCGTATATCAGTGCATTTTTATAAATTTATGGTTTTTATAAAGACCTATTATGGGTGTTGTTGTTCGTACATTCACCTAACTTTGACATAAAAATGTACCATTTAATATGTATTTGATATCCACCTACATACATATGTGCGCAGTATGGTAATTCTTACTGTATATCATCCTACGAACTTATTTTCACCATCACATTCGGGATTAGCGATCCCGAAAATATTGTTTTGCTCGCAAGTTTTTACATGATAAGTGTAGTGAAATGAAATTATTTTTTCCGTGCTAAGATCGTATTATGGAGTAATGTGCTATGCCGACGGCAGGCGTTTGTACAGCCGACGGCAGTTTCTTGTTATAGAAATGTTTATTGTTGCGGTACTGCAGTAACGGTTTTGCTGTGTAAAGGTGGATTCCGCCGTTGTAATTACACAGAGGTGGGTGAGGTGAGTCCATTAAACGTCGGCAGAGTTTATTGTGCGATGCTGCGACCCGTCATTAATCTCACGTCTAGGCGAAATTTAACCGAGCACTCGATGGGTGTGTATGTGTACTCTCTAAAGTATTCTAAGTTTTCGGTTTTATTTCGGTCCATTTCGGACGCTTTTCCAGTTAGTTTTACCATTTACTTTTTATAGAATAGGTATAATGTAAACGCGTTTGTGTCGTTATCTGAAATTAATGATCTTAAAAGGACTTTTAAATTTAAACTTACCTCTGTCGTAACACGTGACCTCGACAAAGATAATTCCCAGCGAATAAGCAGTAACTTAATCACAATACGAGATGTGGCTATTAAATAACCGAACTGATGCCGCTACCAGTCCGCTGCGAGCGTGTCGCGACTTTGAACAGAACTGTGTCTGGTGATACTTTCCCCATCCTGATCTCGTTGGATAAGCCAGTGGGTCGCTCAGTTTGACTGTAGCAGTCGTTTGAATTAGTCTACGCACTAGCGACGTGTCGAAAAAGTGTTAAGTGTTTGGATGGAGCAACGAGTTAATCTCAAGTTTCTTGTTAAATTGGGGGAAACTGTTACAGAAGCTTATGCAATGATAAAAGAATTGTACGGGAATGAATGTTTATCCCGCACACAAGTTTTTGAATGATTTAAGCGGTTTAAAAGAGGGACGTGAAATGACCGAAGACGATCCGCGTCCCGAACGGCCCTCAACGTCAAAAACGGACGAAAACATTGAAAAAAATCGGTAAATTAATCCTTGAAGATCGTCGTAAAAGCATCCGAGGGCTTACTGAAATAACAGGAATCGACAAAAAATGTGTTCGCCAGATTTTGCATGAAACGTTCAAAATGCGCAAATTTTGCGCAAAAAATGGTGCGAAAACCTCTCACTCCCGAGCTAAAGGATCAAGAATGAACATTTGCGCTGACATTATAAACAACATTGACACTGATCCAGGCTTGTTACACACGGTGATTACTTGTTATGACAAGATTCGAAAGTGTGGAAGCGGTTAGAGCAAAAGCGACAGAGGTTATGAGCAAGCTGACTGCACTGCTTTCAACAATGGAAAAGTCGTATGGAGCGGTGTAGAGATCGCCAAGGGGAGAACATTGAAGGCGAAAAAGTTGCTACTGTAATTGGTAACAAATAAAAAGTGTTATGACAGCAGTTCGGTTATTTAATAGCCACACCTCGTATAATATATTTTCGGCTTTGCTGTTTAAGTTTCAAACCCCAGAAAGTGGCCCACCCCATATTTTTGCTTTCAGAGATAAAATATTGAAATTCTAGAATTAGCTGTTAAACGTATGCTAGCATTTATTAACATAGTGTTCAGTTATCCACTTCTGGTTTAACCGGAACTGGCCCCAACTTCTGAAACTTTAATGGCACGTCATGTTTAATTTTGTCTTGATTGAACATGTCCCATTTGTCATTTGTTGACAGATGATACTGCCATTTATTTTATTATTTACATAGTTTGATCTAAAGTGTTTAGAATTTATTAAATCGTTTCACTTTGAGTTTGAATTTAAGTCAAGTAGACGAAGAAAAAGGATTTTACCTGATTTTTGTTGACCGTTTTCATTTTTTAAAAGTTTAAATATTGCATATCTGACTGATTCTCAAAAAAAAAAAAAAATAGAAAAAAATGACTTAATTAATTTGATCGATTTTTTTTTAATTACTATGGATTTGTTTTTTAATATCATAGTGTATATCTTAATTGATTCAGATATTATAGTGGTCCCCGACTTTGTTGAGTTTAAAAGGAGGTAAAGCGGTTCAAAATAAAATCAAAAAAATTTGGGAATGATAGATGAGTGGGGGAATGATGGGACAGTATTTATATATAAAGGAAATGACTTTAAATGCGATTAGAAATAATCAAAAACTTCATAATTCATCATTTAACTATTTTTTATTAGAAACTATAATTATTGAGAGGTTTAATAAACTAAATCACATAGTTTCAGTACTTTATTAAATCTTATGATGTGATTATGCCTTAAACATATTATGAACTAATATATATTTTCATTATTTATGTATGTCTATTATATTAAATTATTATATTATTATTATTGAAAATTTATATTTTTTTAAAATATCAAAATCTTAAAAAGCACATAAATTGTACTTTTACTAAATGATTATTTTGTTTCTGTCGTTTTTCTCTTGAACCCACATCATTTGCAAGCTTAACTTGACCTTCTTCTTTTTTTTAAGTATTTGAATCGTTCCTTTTCTTTAAGTTTTTCCAAAGTTTCCGGACACCGCGGCCGCCGACAACCGCTGAGATCCGGGGCGGGGCAAGGAGAGTGCATTAGTGGGTGGAGCTTAGAGTGTATTTTCTAGTTTTTTATGTTCGGTGCCCACAGTAAACACGCAGTAGCTACGCTTATAAATGCCCACATGAGGAGTTAAACCCTGCCGCACTGCTCGAGGTTTAACTCCTGGAAGGATTTAATCGTACCATCGACTCGGCTGACTCGCTCGAGGAGTAAAACCTCTTGCGGATCGCTCAGGTTTAACTCCCGAGTTGAGCTAAACGACCTAAGTATGTTCGATTATATCTTTTCTCTGCAGAGCGTACCTGTATATCGCTCACGATAGGAGTTATACCTATCGCCTCTCAAATGACTCGCTCCTAGGATTTAATCTCAAAGGGATCTAAACCTTTTACTCGTAAGCCCTGATTTTGTTGTAAAATGTAAAATTCATATAATCTTCATTTTTCAAGATGCCCCATGGCCTGCTACGACAGCGTTACCAAGACTCCTTCCCCCATATGCGAAATTTTAACATAAAAAAATATATATTCAAGGAGTTTCTTTCTATAGGATCTCAAAGTTGAGCAAAATAATGAATTTGAATGGTTGCTAGACGAGTCAAGTGTGCCATGGTATTATGTGAAGACAGTTAATTTTCTGCTCAATATTTTCCTTGTGTGTGCCATGAAATGTTCAACTCAAGAAATGTCATATAAAAAATAAGATAACTAAGTTTTACACCTGTTTTTGTGTGTCTTAAGACGAACTTTTTGAAGAAGTTAAAACTTTTTGAAAATAAAAATAAAACGACTGAAAAAATCCGTAAAAACCCTTGCGAATGTCCGTCCGTTACCCAGAGAAAATGCCAGCTATTGAGAAAATAATAGACAGTCATGTGATGCGAATTTTTCCAATCCATTTTCAAATGGAACTGCATTAAATTTATTTAACTGCAGAGTATGTAGATGTGGTTTTTTACGGTGTTCATAACGGCAAGGTCACTCACGGGCGTATAGAATATTTTACGTGATATTCAAATAGAAAATATCATAAGCACTATATTTAGTTGACTCTTAATAGATTCACAAGTACCGGAGGTGTTAACTGCTATAATTACGCGGTTTATGACACTGCTGTTACTAAGAAAAAGATAGATGTATCATTCTCGAACTATTAATATTCTTGTCAGTATACTGATTTATAGATTATGTATTAATGGTTGTGTAAAATGGATCAATAACTCACTAAAAATAATCAATAGTAAGCTAATAATTTTTTAGAACTTAAAAATGTATTTAATAGTTTCTCGATGGTACATTTTAAAGTACGTGGGGATATACGAGGTGTATAAATTAAGTAATAAGACTGATTTGTTTAAATTGTTTTATTCGAATAGAATTTCAATTCAGTATTGTCTCCTTCAAAATAACTTCCTTGGGAAGCCACACCGCTGGAGGCGGTTCTTTCATTCCTCATAGCAGTGCTGGAACTCATATACTGGAATAGCCTTCAGCTAGTCGGTTAGAGCTGTTTGAATGTTTTCTATGGTCCCAGAATGACGTCCCTTGAGGTGATTTTTTAATCTCGGGAAGAGAAAAAAGTTACAAGGACTCAGTCAGGCGAAGCTGAGGAGCCACAGTGATGTTTTTAGTGGCTAAAAACTTTTACTGAACTGACTGTGTGACAAGGCGCATTATCGTGATGCCACATCCAGTTGTTCTGGATGTTCACACGCATGACCCTATTTCGTTCAAGAATCTCTTTGTAAAAGTGCTGATTTACTGTTTGCCCTGGATGCACAAACTGTTTGTTGACAATTCCCTGACTATCAAAAAAGCAAATCAGCATGCATTTGATCTTCGACTTGCTCATTCTTGCTTTTTTGTGTCTTGGACAGCTAGAAGTATCCCATTCCATGCTTCGGCGCTTGGTTTCCTTGTCATCCTCAAACACCCAAGTTTCATCACCAGTAATGACACATTCTATAAAATGGGGATCATTTTCAATCGATTCTAAAAAAGTCAAGACTCCTTTCTCTCCTGATCCTTTTGTTCCTGCGAAAGATTTTTTGGAACCGTTTTTGCGCAGATTTTTTCTCATCCCCAATTTGTTAGTCAACATCTGATGAACAGTGGTGTGATTCAAATTTAACTCTTTTCCGATTATTCTTGTCGTCACCGACGATCTGAACGCACAAGATCCCGTATTCTTTCGACATTTTTGTCGGTTCTTAAAGATGAAGGCCTTCCGCTGTGTGCTTCTTCAATCGACTCTCTTCCTTCTGAGAATGCCTTAAACCACCGAACGACCTGGGCTCTTGAAACACTGTTTCCGAAGGCGTATTGAAGATTTCCGTCACAAGAAAATAAGTATTTAACTTAATGAAAGATAATATGGGTGAGAATCCGCTACTAAAAATTTAAAATTATCTTTCCTCGAGAAGTTGGTCAAAATATTGTATACCGAATGACCTTTAATTTCTAAGGTTAGAGGCAAATGACATTCAGCTAATCTAATAGAAAGGTTTTTTTGAAAAAAATGAAGAATAGTTAAATTGCCGCCTTGAAATTTTCCGCCGTATCGAACTCGCCATAGGAATTTTCAAATTCCGATACCGAATTCGTAATCAGCGACACCGAAAACCCCCGAGTAACTGCCATTTTGAGATTTTGCAAATATGATAACGGATTTGTAATCAGCGGCCTCAAAAAACCCCCCAAGTAGAGATTTTAAGATCCATTCATACACTTTTTGACTTTTGACCAGGCTTTTAGGATTTGGCCCCACTGTGCGGAGTAACGAAACGTACTGAGCAAGGAATGAGATCGGTCGGGTCATAATGGTCTCTCAAACTCTATCTCCTTCTAATATGCGAGAGCACAGCTACGTTCGTCCTTTCATTACGCTTTGCCTCAGCTATTGTTGTAAAAGGTAGTAACATTTGAAGCTTTTAAGCATTTTTTTATCTGAAATAGATAATTGACTCACGGAAGGTCTTGTGAGTAACGTTATCGTGGAAATTATAACTTTCATCCTTCGTTACCAGATCGTTCAGGACAAGAAAATATTGGCAAATGGCCACGTAACACCGTTCAGAGTGTGTAGAATTCATCGAACGAAAAGTTTGTAGCATCCCAGGTCTCGGAGATGATGAATGGCCGTAGATTGGACATAGTTGCAAGCCTCTGACAACTAGCGGGTACTCGCCATTAGGTTCTCTTTGATTAGATGGAGCAACTCGTTCTCGTTGGTCGTTGGCGGTCTGCCAGTCCTCTTGGAGCCAGCCATTGTGTAAGATATGAGGATTATCATTTATTTCATTAACTTTTTTCTATAATAATAGCTTGGAGATGCATAAATTAGGAATATAATTTGTGTGTGGGGGGGGAAGAAAAAAAAAAAGGGGGGGGGGTAAGGGGGGGGGGGGGGGGGGGGGGGGGGGGGGGGGGGGAGAAAAAAGAAAAAGGGGGGGAGAAGGAAGCCGAGGGAAGGGGGGGGGGGGGGGGGGGGGGCGACGGGGGGGAGGGAAAAAAAGGGGGGGGGGGGGGGAAAAAAAAGAAAGGAGAGGAGAGGGGAAGAGAAAAAAAGAAAAGAAAAAAAAGGGGGGAAAGGGAGGGGGGAAAAAAAAAAAAAAGGGGGGGGGGTGGGTTTAATAAAAAAAAAAAGAGGGGGGGGGGGGGGGGGGGGGGGGGGGGGGGGGGGGGGGGGGGGGGGGGGGGGGGGGGGGAAGGGGGGGGAAAAGGGGGGGTGTGGGGGGGGGAGGGGTTTGGGGGGGGGAAAAAAGAAACCAGCCCGAAAAAAGAGGGGGAATTTGTGGGGGGGTGGTGTATGGGGGGGTGGGGGTGTTTTTTATTTTTGGGGGGTGTGTTTTTTTTTTGGGGGGGTTTTTTTTTTTTTTTTTTTGGGGGGGGGGTGGGGTGGGATTTGGGGTAATTTATTTTTTTTTTTTTGGGGGTGTTTGGGGGGGGGGTTTTTTTGTGGGGGGGAAAAAAAAAAAGGGGGCCAAAGGTTTTTATATTTTTGGGAAATTTTTATCCCCCCGGGGGGGGGGGGGGTTTTTTTTCGCGAAAAAGGTAACAGAAACAATGTGGAAGAAGAATTAGTCCATTTGTAGAATTCTGGAAAAAGAAATGCTCAGTCCATTTCATTATACTCTGGTTCAGCAGTTATTGCCTCAGGATTTACCAGCTCGTCTACAATTTGTTCAGTTTCTACAAAATATGCAAACCGAAAACCCGAATTTTCTTAATAATATTTTATTTACCGATGCGGCGACATTTATTAGACAGGGAGTTTTTATTTGGAGGAACAATCATTTGTGGGATTCCGAGAATTCACATGCTGTAAAAGAAAGACATTTTCAGCATGTGTTTAAGGTGAACATTGGTGTGGTGTAATTTCTAAGTTTGTCATTGGATCTTTTGAATTGCCACCCAATCTTACTAGACCTCAATACTGAAACCTTCTTCAACATGATTTAAACGAACTCCTAGAAGATGTACCACTCACATTAAGAGAACACGTGGTTATCTGTTAAGCCATCCATAAAACAAGTCGAAAACCTACAATCGCTCAATTCTACAGAGAAAAGATACTCTTGTTTAGGTCGTCTAAATTTATCGGTTTTTAAGTTATTTGCATTTAAAAGGTTCAATATTTTGTTATGATTTTTTTTCCTGAAAGATGGAAAGGTATGGAAAAAACTAGCGCCCTCTAGGAGCAACGTCAAAATAAGCTTCAAATTCGTAATTCTCACACCAAAAAACATAAGACTACCAATTTTCAGATATATACTTCATATCAATATATCATATATACTTCATATATACTATATATCAAAACTTTCTGTTATTGAGAAACAGAATAAAATTTAAATTTTGAACACGCTGTATCTCTTAAACTAGCCACATTGGTATAAGGCATGTTGAGCTCAATCATAATATTTTGGTGTCTAGTATCTCTAGTTTAGTGTGGGCCCATTCTTTCGGACACACCCTGTATATTTGAAATATCGATTTAAATTAAATTCTAAAATAAAAATGAAAAAATTACCGTAACAATGGATATTTTGATTCTTGATGGACCACACTGTATAAAAGTCATTTTACTAAACCTCCGGAATTATTAAAGGAAACCAAAAAATTAGTCTCAATGACGGTGTTTGAAAGTTTTCAGGTAAATATCCCGAAATACAGAACTAATCGGGCCTGAACGTAATTTGTCTCATGATAACTACAATTATACCTAAATATCTACTCCCCCCTTCCTGTGAAACGGATTTAACTTTCCATTAAATAAGATCTATCTGCATCGGTAATGGAATGGTCGTAGCCAGATAAGCGATAATAACCCAATTCTGTAATGACTTCTCCCTAATCTCACCGGCTCCTTCGCCATTTATTTTACTCTCACGTTTGCGAAATTGGTGGTCTTGTTCTGTTTGTGTATCTGTTTATTTATTGGTTTTGGCAAATACTCATTGTTTTATGGTAGTTAAAATACTCCCAAAATTATATACGAAATGGAAGACCAATACGTATATTCGGTACATAGAAAATCTTTAGATAAATGAAGAATTTTCCCTAATGAGCTGTACTTTATGTGTGATATACAGAGTGAGTCAGAAAGAATGGGACAAGACTAAACTGGAGAAACTAGACACCAAAATTTATACCAATGTCGCCAGTTTTAGAGATACAGCGTGTTCAAAGTTTAAATTTTATTCTGAAATTTCTTAATTGAGAAAGTTTTGATAGTATAAATCTGAAAATTGGTAGTTTTATATTTTTTGGTGTGAGATTTAACAATCTTAAGCTTATTTTGACGTTGCTTCTAGAGGGCGCTAGTTTCACCGTATTATTTTGGTAAATTAAAATATATTTTTTTTATCTGTTAAGCCATGTATAAAACAAGTCGATAATCTACAATCGCTCAATTCTACAGAGAAAAGATACGCTTGTTTAGGTCATCTAAATCTATCGGTTTTTAAGTTATTTGCATTTTTTACGAATTTTTTTTTTAAAGATGAAAAGGTACGGAGAAGCAATCAAAACAATAGTAAATAACAGTAACAATTATTGGTAACAGTTATAATGACAAACTTCAAATTAAATATTGGAAGTGTCCATCACCTCAATACATTTTAAAATACAAGGTGTATTTTAAATGTCTCTGAATGTTAAACAATATTTCCCTATTATTTTTAAATGAATTCGCGGCTTGTTGTATTCTCTGCCGCAACTCCAAAAGAGAATTAACGTCTTTCTGATAAACTAGATCTTTCAAATTTGAGCATATAGAGAAGCCCAGAGGTTTTAGGTTTGGGCTTCTCGGTGGCCAAACAAATTCACTTCCACGGCCAATCCACCGATGAGGAAAATGTTCATGTAAATATTGGCGTACTGGCAAGGCAAAATGTGGTGGCCATCCGTCGTGCATAAACCACATGTGTTCTCTTAATGTGAGTGGTACTCTTCTAGGAGTTCGTTTAAATGATGTTGAAGAAATTTTAAGTATTGAGGTCCAGTTAGATTGGGTGGCAATTCAAAAGGTCCAATGACAAAATTAGAAACCACACCACACCAAATGTTCATACGCATTTTTTTATTACTAGCTAGTCTTCTTGCACAAATAATAAATCAACACGCACGCAAAATAGCTAAATAGTTTAATTATATGTAAATTTGACAAATGTTGACACAAGCCCACTTAGAAAAAAATATAGCAATATCAGCGCCTGAAAAAAATCAACAAAATATGTACATTGAACCTTTTAAATGCAAATAACTTAAAAACCTATAGATTTAGACGACCTAAATACGAGTAGCTTTACTCTGTAGAATTGAGTGTTCTTTTAGATTCTTGACTTGTTTTACGCATGGTTTTAATTTACCAAAATAATACGGTGAACCTAGCGCCCTCTAGGAGCACCGTCAAGATAAACTTAAAATGCGTAATTCTCACACCAAAAAACATAAAGCTACCAAGTTTCAGATTAATACTATCAAAACTGTCTGAATTACTGAGAAATTTCAGAATAAAAGTTAAACTTTGAACACGCTGTATATCTTAAACCAGTGACATTGGTATAATGCATGTTGAGCTCAATCATAATATTTTGGTGTCTAGTATCTCCAGTTTAGTCTTGTCCCATTCTTTCTTACTCACCCTGTATAGTTTCCGAAGTATTTTGGCCACTGAACACGTATCCGGTATCAGAATTGCACCATATATCTTCAGTCTTCAGCAAATTGCTGAACTGGTGCCATTTTCTGAATTGAAGAATAATGGAGCAATTCTGACACCGGATTCGTGTTCAGAAAAAAAAAACTTGGAAACTATGTATGGCATGTACATTTCAGACAACTTTTTTATTTTGTGTGGCGATGTAATTAGCAGCATACAATTGAATGGTCCAAATTTCAACTTGATATTTTAAAGCGTTTTGAGTATTATGTACACAGAAAAGATTGATACATATACAGATACTTTTGCTTTCGCATGAACTTGAAATGCTTACATTTTACGAGTAGAACATTTGAAGCCTATCTGCGCAATACGATTTTTTTATTTAATTTTTTTTTTAGTAGTACAAAAATTCTACTCCACTAATGGATGTGGAAGTAATTACATTTTAATGAGGCAATTTAAGCATGTGTTCTACTGCAAATTGATCATTTATTAACTGATCTGAAAGACTTAACGTGAGCAAAAAAGTAATTAGCCCAATCAACAGGGAGAAAACCGGTCACTAATTGTTATCAGCAAACAAAAAATATGGTCGTATAGAGAAAAAAATCTTAGAAAGATAGCGTTTTTTGCGACTCGAGTTTTAATGGCGAACATAACCAAAAAAATTCGCAAAATTAAAAAAAACGGTTTTTTGCAAATAAAAAAAAGCTTCAAGTCCTACACAAGAAAGTTAAATTAGAAAGTTGTAGGTCTTAAAAATGCACGTCGAATGAGATGTGAACAAAAAAAATCGGTTCATAAACATTTGAGAAAAATTTAAAAAAAACGTCAAAATTCGCGTTTTCGTATTTTTTGCTGTGTAAATTCCAATTTTGTTTGAACAGACTTCTTGTTAACTAGAAATAAAGCCCAAGACAAGCGAAAAATGACCATTTTTTCAAAAATTCAAAAAAGTGTTATTTTTTCGAGTTATAACGATTTAAAAAAAAAAGACGTTTTCAAAAAATCTTTTACAGAGGCAAAAATGATCGTACAGAAATGATCGTGGGCTCATTTTATTCGCGAAGACTTGTACTTTCATGCTATTAAAAAAAACCAAATCGCTTTTATTTTCGAATAACTTTTTTAATTTCGGCCGTTGCATATTTGAAAACTGGCGTTCAAAACACGCGTTTAAAAAAAAATGAAGGTCCTACGACCTCAGGGGCCGAGACAATTTTTTTTTAAGCTTAGGAAAAGATAATTTTACAAGCGCGATCGATTTTAAAACGTATTTAGTTTTCGATGCACCCAAGCGGAGTGTCCGTCCACTCTGTCGCCGTGTGTTGTTGGCTAGCGCGTGCCGCACCCAACGCTATTCTTTCGCAAACAATTATGTAAACTTAATTTATGCGAAATGATTTGAAATATTTTTTTTAAAGAAAGTAAAAGTCTTTGAGATCAATTTCGTGTAAAAATGAAGTCAATCGGACGTATACAGCGCTGTCAGGAATTAAAAAAAAAATAATTATCTGGGCTCCATGAGGTCGTAGGACCTTCATTTTTTTTAAATGCGTGTTTTGTTTTGAATAGCAGTTTTCAAATATGCAACGGCCAAAAGTGTAAAACTAGAATTATAAAAGTTATTCAAAAAAAACCGGTTCGAAAAAAATGATACAATTTTACAACGCATTTTTTAATGCAAAAAATTAAATCAAAGCGATTTGGTTTTTTAGTAGAATGAAAGTACAAGTCTTCGCGAATAAAATGAGCCCATGATTGTTTCTGTACGATCATTTTTGCCTCTGTAAAAGCTGATTTTTGAAAACGTTTTTTTTTTTAAATCGTTATAACTCGAAAAAAATAAAACTTTTGGAATAAAACAAAATTGGAATTTATACAGCAAAAAATACGAAAACGCGAATTTTGACGCTTTTTTTTAATTTTTCTCAAATGTTTATGAACCGATTTTTTCGTTCACATCTTATTCGACGCGTATTTTTAAGACCTACAACTTTCTAATTTAACTTTCTTGTGTAGGACTTGAAGCTTTTTTTTATTTGCAAAAAATCGTTTTTTTGACTTTTTTGCGAATTTTTTTGGTTATGTTCGCCATGAAAACTCGAGTCGCAAAAAACGTTATCTTTCTTACAATTTCTTTCTCTATACGACCATATTTTTTGTTTGCTGATAACAATTAGTGACCAATTTACATGGAAGCTTTCGCTCATTGATCGGACTAAATTTCTTTTAAAGTTTAAATTGAACAGTCATCATAAAGTTGCACTTGATGGTTCGTTTGCCTGCAACGCGTTACTTTTAAAACCTCAACATTAACCTTGGAGTTGAAATATCGTTTAATAAAATTACACCGTATCGTAGGTATCGATTATTCTAGTAATTTCTTTGTGACGGAACTCGGCGTGGCATAATGTATTCTAGGAAAATTACGTTCTGTTTCTAATAATTATATTTGAACCAGCATAAAACTAAAACAAACGCATGAACCTTTAGAGGACGGGAATGTGGGGTTTATGATCCCTCTAAGAAAATCCATAAAAAAAGTATCTTATATCACAGATTGATCATGGGTAAAGTGTTGATCATGAGTCGGGCCAGTATAGGTACTGGATTCTGGTCCCGTCCAGAAGGGTAACGCTAATGTTAAATTTTTTCACTTTGAGAAAATCATTTGTTTGACTTAAGCCGGTCCCAGACACTGCGTCTATTCAGCGACGAAGGAGTCGTAGTTGCTTCAGCATTCGCTTAGCTCCCACACTATGCGATGATTTTGCGAATGCTCGTCATCGGATGCATTCGTAGTAAAGCTCGCTCTCTTGTTCTTTTTTACATCCAGTGGCGTTCATCAGTTCTTTCTCATACATTTGCAAAAAATTCTATGGTTAAATCGTTTGTCCACTCTATTTTACAACAAAATACTTTCACTCAACGGCACTGAGCTAGACTAAAAGCCTTCACAAACCCAAGCGAAGTATCTGGGACCTTTGCCGTAGTACCTTCGTGGTTTGCTTCGCACAATTTTACCGACAGCCGGTCGAAGCGGTTTACGAATGACGAAGGTTCAGCGAAGTTGCCTCCCAGACACTACGCGAAGGTCCCCGTTCGCCGAAGTTTCGCCGAATACACGCAGTGTCTGGGACCGGCTTTAGAAATACAGTAGACGCTCGCTTTAACCGTCCCGCTGCTTTAACCGGCCTGCTTTCTAAAATTTTAGCCAAAATGGAATTGGAAAAAGCCTGATTGAAGCTTTGAAAACAGTTAACATAAAGGACGTAATTTTGATGGTTGCAGTATCATTGATGAAATACCAAAATCTACATTTGTCAAATCGTGGAGGAAAGCATGGCCTGACATTGAAAAAACTTGTTGAATCAAGTTTGGAGGACACTTCCTTGGGAAATGATGAACCAACAAACACAGAACCTGAGCCAGATGACAATGCAACTAAAAGACTTACAACAACTTCCCGAAACGAATGATTTTCAACTTCAAGATGTTCAGGAATGGGTTCTTGAAGGTGACGACGTTCTTGAAAATGAAATGTTGAATGATGACGAGATAGTTCATACTGTTATCAACGAAGCACTAGAGGAAGAGGAAGTCGACTGTGAGGAGGACAAAGAAGACAACACGGTTACCCACGACGAAGGAAAAGACGCTCTTCAGGTGGCGGCGATGTACATTCAGCAGCAGAAGGATGCTAGTGCAGTAGATGTAATGTTCATACGAAAATGGCATGACTACGCTTTTAAAAAGTCGATTCAACACAGGAAGCAGCAGAAAATAACAGAATTTTTTAAGCCATTGTAAGCCTACTTTTAAAAAAAATATTTTGGAGCGATGTGTGGCTTTTTTCCTGTACTGTTTTTTTTTCTTCCTTGCGAAAGTGTTTTTTTAAATGGGTTTTTCACTACCTTCTCATTAACCGGCTTTTTAGTTATCCGGCCCTGGGTTGGTCCCGTCAAGGCCGGTTAAGAGAGCGTCTACTGTAAAGCTCTTTTAGATAATTTAGTTCTCTTTAATTTGGCCCATTTTCGAGCCCTGTACGATGATTTTTCGCTGAGTCATCACCGTTCAAAACAAAAAAGTCATTTTTACTTTGGTAATCAATTACTCGGGAAATGTACAGGAATGTAAATGAAACAGAAATGTACATTGCTCTGAACGTACAGAAAATTCAACTTTTTGAAAACTTCAAAATATGCTTTACAAGTTGTAGCGATTCGTTTTTGTTAAAAACATGTTTTCCAAACGGAAATGTTAATTGAGAAAAAGTAAAAAATTGCATAGTTAGGAATATTTGCATAACTTGGCGTCACTTTGTAAATAATGGATAGACTAAGGATATTGACTGCAAATTTTCAACTATTGCCTGCGAATTTTTTTCATAGTGCTTGGATTAGTTGAAATGGTTGGTTCTTGTCGTTTGTGCTAAAAATTAATGTAAAGATCGATTTATCACTTCTTATTAATTTTTTTTAAGTTTTTTTGAGCAGTAATCCATATTTTCGTTATAAAAAACGTTGATTATTAAAAAAAAATTTATAAAAAAAAATTGCAAATTATTAATATTTTAAAAAAATGTTTTTTTTTTTAAAAAAAAAAAAGAATTAAATAATCTAAGAGAACTTTATGATGAAATTATTGAAACAAATGTATTGAAGTCCGTGGACCTTTTAAAAGACAAGAAACAATTTCGAAAATGTTTCTTTAGATGTTTTTTTTTATGATCTAAAAAACTGCTGACGTAAATAAAAATTTAAATACAGAAAATTCAACTTGAAAACTGCAAAATATGCTTTACAAGTTGTAGCGATTCGTTTTTGCTAAAAACATGTTTTCCAAACGAAAAAGTTGATTGAGAAAAAGTAAAAAATTGCATAATTAGGAATATTTGCATAACTTGGCGTCACTTTGCAAATAATGGATAGACTAAGGATATTGTCTGCAAATTTTCAACTATTGCCTGCGAATTTTTTCATAGTGCTTGGATTAGTTGAAATGGTTGGTTGTTGTCGTTTGTGCTAAACATTAATGTAAAGATCGATTTATCACTTCTTATTAATTTTTTTGAGCAGTAATCCATATTTTCGTTATAAAAAACGTTTATTAAAAAAAAAAATAAAAAAAAAATTGCAAATTATTAATATTGTAAAAAAATGTTTTTTTTTGAAAAAAAAAAAGAATTAAATAATCTAAGAGAACTTTATGATGAAATTATTGAAACAAATGTATTGAAGTCCGTGGACCTTTTTAAAAGACAAGAAACAATTTCGAAAATGTTTCTTTAGATGGTTTTTTTATGATCTAAAAAACTGCTGACGTAAATAAAAAATTTAAATACAGAAAATTCAACTTGAAAACTGCAAAATATGCTTTACAAGTTGTAGCGATTCGTTTTTGCTAAAAACGTGTTTTCCAAACGAAAATGTTGATTGAGAAAAAGTAAAAAATTGCATAATTAGGGATATTTGCATAACTTGGCGTCACTTTGTAAACAATGGATAGACTAAGTATATTGACTGCAAATTTTCAACTATTGCCTGCGTTTTTTTTTTCAGTGCTTGGATTGGTTGAAATGGTTGGTTCTTGTCGTTTGTGCTAAAAAAATAATGTAAAGATCGATTTTTCACTTTTTATTCATTTTTTAAAGTTTTTTTAGCAGTTATCCATATTTTCGTTATAAAAAAACGTTGATTATTAAAAAAAAATGAAAAACAAATGCAAATGATTAGTATTGTAAAAAAATGTTTTTTTTTTTTAAAAAAGAATCAAATAATGTAAGAGAACTTTACCTTTATGATGAAATTATTTAAAAAAATGTATTGAAGTCCGTGAACCTTTTAAAAGACGAGAAAAAAATTCGAAAACGTTTTTTTTTAGATGGTTTTCTTATGATTACTCAAAAACTGCTGACGCAAAAAAAAAATAACTTTTCAAAATCCAAAAATCTAGAAACTTGGAGCTTTACTTTTCTTTTTTTTTCACTACTACCATTTTTTCCCAAGTTGCAGCTCTATGAAAATCACCTAAAAATTTGGGATTTCTTTTATCCCTTTCTTTAATTTCTGCGCCTAGTGTGTTATCAAAATAAATAAAAAAATGCCATTAATCAAATATTTATTACCTGAGTATGGGAAAAGCAGAGGAGACTGAAATGACCCCACAAAATGTAAATTGACTGAAGTATGTACCGGATTGCCGACCTTGCTTCCCTTTTTTGAGGCTTTCCCGATACCCCCGTGTCGTGTATGCACAATGATCAATGATGAAACAAAATAAATCGACTGTAAACACAAAAAGTTTTCCACCCCTCACATACAATCTGTAATAAAAGTAGAAGGCTCGATATAACATCGAAGTTTTATGACCGACCTACCCGCAAACTAATAAAAAGGTTAAATTAAACCTTAAAATACGCGATTGCTTCCCTTCGTTGCACTGATAATTTTTCATACGGGAAGGCATTGCTTTACTTTAATATGGAAATAACCTTAAAATTTTCATACTGTTCATACAAAACAAATATAATAAATGGAATTACGTCGAGGTTCTGCTTCATTTGCATTCATATATGTTCGGTTTTACGATCGAAGACTCGCAGTAGAGCGGGAGTCGTAAAAATCTTACATTTTCACGAGACCGTAAACTTTTAAATGTGTTATTTCGTGTAATGTTTATGGTTCTTGTTTCCTCGATATTAATGCAATAACGAAGAGACGATTACTGTGGCAGAGAAAATATTGTACATCAAAAGTAAAGGCTCTTGGAAAAGGCGAAAGTTTCGACGCAATATTGGGTCCAGTGGTGACCACTGGAAAGCCAGTTAGTAAATAAATACGAGATGTGTAAATTAACCCTCACGGGGTACACTATATGGTTTGTACCGTTGGGGGTACACTGGGTCTGGGAGACCCGAGCGATTTTCAATTGCGTGTAACTTGGAGCCAAATCATCGTAGAGGGACGTTTTTTTTTTTTTAAATTCATCGCCAGAATCTCAAAAAGACGAATACGTACTCTATTTTATCTCAAATCTAAAGGTTTTTAAAATATGTATCGGAATAAAAGAAGACCTTGTGAAAAAAATCGTTTTTTTTTTCAAATTGCTGTCACGATGGGAAAAATGAAGATAAAGAAATTTTATAAGTGATCTTTTTTAAAGCTTAAGGATTGTACTTTAAGGCTGTAAAGGTCATTTTGCGATTGGATTAGTATAAGTGATTTTTTTGACGTTCGAAAATTAGTAATTTTAAAAACGTATTTTTCATATATAAACGGCCATTGTCGCCAGAAAACTTGCAATAAAATCATATAAAAATCAAATAAAAAATAAATTTTTAGCTTACCTTATCATAAAATAAGATGATATAAATTACTATTACGCAAATAAATTTAATTTTTACAAAAAAAAAATATATATATATGCGTAGCATCAACGGTAGAAAAAGAAAAAATCCAAATATAGCAAGTGAAATCATTTATTGTATGTATAAAACATACAATGAAGTTATACATGAATTTACAGACTAAGTTATTCCAAAGTGTTTGCGGGCTTCCAAAGTAGCCAGCTCTGCGACGTATCGTGTGCGAGACCGTGTCTCAATTTTTCACACGCACTATACATTTATTTACACTAATTTTTACATGAGTATACGATTTAAATAAACATTTGATATAATTATTATATTTTCACAATACTCACTTTGTCACATTCCGGGTACACTGGGTCCAGGAGACCCGAAACCAATTTTGTTATGCTTCTTGCTCCGTAGCTGATGCCGCACTAGACTGGCGCGAGCGCTCCCTCAATTCAGCACACTAAGAAGGATTTTTCCCCATCATAACGAATTCCCTTCCCCTCCTCTCCTTTCAGATATTCACCCATATGATTTTGCGCTCGGGTCTGTCAGACCCAGTGTACCCCGTGAGGGTTAAGTAATGAGAGTTTTTTTTTTTTATTCGAATAGAATTACAATTCAGTACTGTATCCTTCAAAATAACTTCCTTGGAAAGCCACACAGCGCTGGAGACGGTTCTTCCATTCCTCATAGCAGTGCTGGAACTCATATACTGGAATAGCCTTCAGCTGGTCGGTTACAGCCGTTTGAATGTTTTCTATGGTCCCAAAATGACGTTCCTTGAGGTGATTTCTTAATTTCGGGAAGAGAAAAAAGTCACAAGGATTCAGGTCATGCGAATAAGGAGGCTGAGGAGCCACAGGTATGTTTTACTGACTAAAAACTCGTTTACTGAAACGGTTATGTGACAAGGCGCATTGCCGTGATGTAACATCCAGTTCTTCTTGATGTTTGGTCTCACACGCGTGGCCCTTTTTCGAAGTTTTTCAAGAACATCTCTGTAAAAGTGTTGATTTACTGGTCTGGAGGTACAAACTCTTTGTTGATAATTCTCTGGCTATGAAAAAAAAACAAATCAGCATACATTTGATCTTCGACTTGCTCATTCTTGCTTTTTTGAGTCTTGGAAGGCTTAAAATGTGCCATTCATGCTTTGGCGCTTTCTTTCCAGGTCGTACTCAAACACCCAAGTCTCATCACCAGTCACATAAAATGGGGATCATTTTCAACCGATTCCAAACAGTCGATACCTTTCTCTCCTGGTGTCCTTTTGTTTGTTTGTTTGTTGTTTGTTTGTTTATTGTTTATTTTCAATTGAAAATGTACACAGAAAGAAATTAAATACAAAGATAAAATAAACAATTACAGAGCTCACCTAAGAAAAAAACTTGAGCGTGAGTTAAAAATAATTAATAAAATTTGTAACATAGTAATACTAGTTAATTCCTTAAATAAAATAAAATAAAATAAAAGTACATCTACTAAAATTAATATAATACAATTAATATAGAGAGAACTAACACAAAATGTATACGTAAATAAAATGAAGCAAAAAAATTCAATAATTTGTGTCAACTAAAAAATAAAAATGCATTTTGTGTACTACCCTGTAAGTGGTTGTATGTGATTTAATAGCTTGTGCATTGTCCAAGAATTGGAAATTAGGATAACAATCCGAATACCTAATTTCATTTCTCTCTAGTCTTTAAGAACCAAAGCCAAGGCAAAGTAATCAGGAACGTAATAATGAGAGTCGGTTATCAGGTTTTCCATCTGAATATATGAAATTATAATCAGATTTATGTACTACTTCCATATCATTATACTAACTACACACAATTCTAGTTTCATTCCTAAATAAAAGGTATTAATCTCACTAGTAATTACCATATTTATTTGAGAAATGAAGCGTTTTTGCGTTGGAAAACCCATTCACAAAAACTTTACGTTTTACATCAATGTACAAATTCTTAAGAACTCTTTTAGTTTACTATGCCACGATTGGGTAATTATCGTCCATTGTATTTGTGGTCTATTGGATGTGTGATATTGTGGTTTATTATCATTACACAACCTGCAAGGATTCTTTTTTAAACCCTAAT
The DNA here is from genome assembly GCA_029963805.1 of Aromia moschata. Taxonomy (NCBI): domain Eukaryota; kingdom Metazoa; phylum Arthropoda; class Insecta; order Coleoptera; family Cerambycidae; genus Aromia; species Aromia moschata. The sequence goes on along the minus strand of JAPWTK010000413.1, from coordinate 203,261 downwards.
AGGTAGTTCTGAAGGTTTTTGACATGCTGAACATAATGCCGTTGTCCGATTTAGCATATCACGTCACAATTTTCAGAAAACCTAACCTAAAACTGCAAAAAAAGGCTTTTTGGCCTATATCGAGCCTTCATAGCTCAGCAAAGAAATGAGATTGGGTAAAATGGACTCGACTATCGTATTCAGTAAATCAAAACCTACGAAAATCAATAGTAAAATTAATAGGTACTATAGATGGCGCAATTATTATTTTATTTAAGTGATTTCCCAACAATTTCCCGTATCTCTGTTCCGGAAACATATAAAGAATTCAAAATTGAATAGGCTAATCCCGAAGATTTTGACTTGACTTGCTATACACGATGCCGTTACTTGTTTTTCTCCATGAAGTTAGAATTATGAAAAAACATATCCTTAAAATTGATATGAAGCAAGTCTGTTCTTATTTATTGGCCATACGTAATATTAGGCATCACTGTCATACTCAATCATTTTGTTTTTTGTTTCAAAAATGTTTTCAAAAAAGAAATAATGTATTTGATTAAGATAGACAGTGTCAGTGATACCTAATATTACCCAATAAATATGATAAGACTTGCTTCATGTCCATTTTAAGGTTATGTTTTTAGTAACGGCATCGTGTTTAGCAGGTCAAAATTCTTTGGATTAACTAACCTATTTAATTTTGCATTCTTTGTACGTTTCCGAAACATAGATTCTAAAAATTCTTGTGAAATCTCTTAAATAGAATAATAGTTGCGAAATCCATAGTAATGTTTTTTTTTATATTGATTTTTGTAGGGTTTGATTTGCTGAATACAATGGTCGAGTCCATTTTACCCAATCTCGTTTCTTTTTCGAGCTATGAAGGCATCGGATTAGGCCAAAAAAGCTTTTTTGCAGCTTTAGGTTAGGTTTTCTGAAAATTGTGACGTGCTAGGGTAAATCGGACAACGGTATTGCGTTCACCATGTCAAAAACCTTCGGAATCACCTATTAGGGTTAAAAAAGTGTTTTTTTTTTGCAAGTATGTGTTATTAATCCAGGGTCCACTAAAAGTCTCGCAGTAGTCGGATATTTTTATACCGATGCCTTAAAAAATGTCTCTAGTACTAAAATTGTCGTTTTCAAAACGATTGGCGTCTGTGTTCAAGGTCACTTACAGTCATTGACCTCGATTTCTTTTAACTCAAATCAGTAGCTGTCAGTCCATTGGTTCAAATATGCAGTGAACACCCAGCTAAATTAAAATAACGCTAACATTGTCCATATACAAAGACGTAATTTTTTTAAATTGTAAGCTCTAATCCTACAACGCACCGCCTGCATATTTTTTATTATTGTCAAGCTCTAGCCGGTACAATATCGAAACTCAATGAGAGTGGTGTCGGCGAAGTGGTGTGTCAGAAAGACTGGTACTTGAACACGTGAGAAAGACAACGTTGCATTTAAAGCTACCCAAATTTTAGCACAGTCGCGTGCAGTGCTCCGGCCGTATATTTTCAAACGGCAGACGTAACCTTCACTCAACCATACGAGGTGTGGCTATTAAATAACCGAACTGCTGTCATAACACTTTTTATTCGTTACCAATTACAGTAGCAATTTTTTCGCCTTCAATGTACTCCCCTTGGCGATCTCTATACCACTCCATACGACTTTTCCATTGTTGAAAGCAGTGCTGGAAGTCCGCTTCTGTCAGCTTGTTTAAAACCTCCGTCGCTTTTGCTTTAACCGCTTCCACACTTTCGAATCTTGTCGCCTTCAGCGCCGATTTGACCTTGGGAAATAAAAAAAAGTCACAGGGGTCAAGGTCGGGTGATTGTGGTGGATGTTCCAACACATTTATGCCGTATTTTGCAAAAACGCCTTCACAGACAAAGCAGAATGGGCCGGTGCATTGTCTTGGTGAATCTTCCAAGATTTGATCTTCCACAAATTCGTCTACTCGTCTTAAGTAAAAAAACACGATTCATCATAAGTAATGACCTTGTCTAACAAGCCTGGATCAGTGTCAATGTTGTTTAGAATGTCAGCGCAAATTTTTTTATTGTTTTCGTCCATTTTTGACGTTGAGGGCCGTCCGGGCCGCGGATCGTCTTCGGTCGTTTCACGTTCCTCTTTAAACCATTTAAACCATTCAAAAACTTATATGCTGGATAAACATTCATTCCTATACACTTCTTTTACCATTGCATAAGCTTCTGTAAAAGTTTTACCCAGTTTAACAAGAAACTTAATATTAAGCTGTTGCTAAATTTGAACACTTAACATTTTTTCGACGCGTCACTGGTGGGTAGATTAATTCAAACGACTGCTACAGTCAAAATGAGCGACCCACTGGCTTGTCCAGCGAGTTCAGGGTTTGGAAAGTATCACCACACATAGTTCTGTTTGTCGCAACATCACACGATCGCAGCGCCCTGGTAGCAGCATCAGTTCGGTTATTTAATAGCCACATCTCGTATGTCCAAACCTAACTCATATATGGCAGAATATGTAAGAGGTAAGTGGATTTTACCTAAAACATGTTGGTTAACAACGTGAGATAAGTAATTAACTTTTTATCTTCTTAAGTAAGGTAAGTGAATAAAAAAAAACACTGATTAAGCATTAAACATTTTTTTAAGCATTAAGCATTAAAAATTATATGAATATTTAGTACAGTTGTTACAATTATTAACATTACTTACAAAATTTGGATAAACCTCTTCATTTATTCTATCCTAGTGTCGCTATGAATATTACATGCTTCTATTATCGAATTTTCTGAAGACAGTGTAGAAAGTTCCACGATTTTTCTGTAAAAAAAATTGTTGACTATCTCGTTAAGCCGTCTGCAACATAGCTGTCATCGTGGAATATTTCCACCTTCCATGTCTTATGATTGCTAGGACATCGACTCATGTGCAGGTGGCTGAAGTTATTCTAAACGAATGGCCTGATTTTGACTAAAAGTCTCTGATTTTGACAATTTTAAGATAATTGAAGGGTACAGGAAATGAACGGGCTAAGTAATTTTTTACCCAAATTGAGATATTGGTACCATCTGGTAGTACAATTGTGAACCTTTATAGACTCCACAAGAGCTGATACATTAATAGGATAAGTCAACCATTAGCACCTACAAATGAACACCCATGCAGTGGAACAATCAGTTAAGTCGGCGCGGTCCAAGGAAAAAACAGGCCAACTCTGATGTCTACGACACTTGCACATTAGTTCAAGTTAAAAAAATCTCAATTTTTTACTGATGAAAATCAGTAAAAAAGTGTACATTATTGAGAAATAATAAAAACATTGCTGCATAGCTTTAGCATTCTCATCAAGTTCGCCATAGACCTATTAGCATAAGTCTATGTCTAAGTCCTCTACAAGTACTTTTACTGAATGGTTTCGATCACCCTATATAGCCTTAAGCCGTACAGACAAGAAAATCCCATTTCCATTTTATTAATACAATCAACAAAATTGTAGGCAATGTTTTTCTTGACTTTCCCGATCTTATGTCGTCCCGTGTGGCTTAACGGAATAAACAATATTGGTATGTAAATATCAGATCTCGAACTTAAAGCAAACGCAAGAGCATACTCGCTGCCTTTGTTGCTCTAAGGTTGAGCAGGAATATATTACCATTAATTTGATGTAGAGAAAATAAACGTTAGCGATTCGGCCAGGCTTTTTGTTTTCCTAAATCAAAATAACGTAAATATACGTATGTCTACAAACTTTGGAGGAAGTTTTTCTATTGCATTCGAATATAAGGATATAACAAGAGGCCAGGATAAGTACGTACGCACGAAACGGGTCGATATTGTTGCTGTAAGTTGACACTGACGCGATGTGAGATTAAATTTCCCAAAATAATGTACGTGGATTATTTTTTATTTCACTTATATTTTTTGAACGACATTCGACATCCACTGATGTAATACAGGCATAATTAAATTACTGTTTGCACTCACTTAACAGATCTGTAGATGGACCATCACAAATTTGTCTTGAATTGGTAAAACCAGTTTCTTTCTCTAATACATTTTCAAACTTATTTGGTATGGCGTCATGCAAACCTACGAGGTTTGTAAATTAAGTAATGAGACTGGCAACGTAGCGCCCTATCTAGCAACACTGCGGAGACGGGACTTGGAAGGACGGTAGGTTAACAAGTAATACATCTTCAGTACAAGTTTGAACTTGTTAGAGGCATTTGTTTGTTCCTTGTGACTGTTTTCGGAAACCGGATTTTTCCAGTGTGTTTTAAAAATGAGTGACATTAATTTTGAGCAACGGTGTACTATTAGGTTTTGCTTTAGACATGGACACAGCACAACGGGTACTTTTGGAAAACTTCAACACGTCTACGGAGACGCCTAGGTTTTTCGGTGGTTTAAGGCATTCTCAGAAGGAAGAGTGTCGATTTAGAACCATAGAACCATGAGAAGATGAACCATGTAACGAAGAACCTTTATCTTCAAGAACCGATGAAAATGTCGATAGAATACGGGATCTTATGCATTCAGATCGTCGGTTGACGACAATAATGATCGGAGAAGAGGTTAAATTTGAATCACATCTCTGTTCATCAGATTTTGACTAACGAATTGGAGTGAGAAAAATCTACGCAAAAAAAATGAAGAAAAAATGGTTCCAAAAAACCTTTCGGAGGAACAAAAGGACATCGGAAGAGAAAAATGTCTACTTTTTGCAATCGATTGAAAATGATCCCCATTTTATGGAACGTGTCCATTATTGGTGATGGCACTTGGGTTGTAGTACCCCGAAACCAAACGCCAGGGGGTTGCTTTCAGACCCAAAAAAGCAGGCAGTCGAAGACAAAGCATAATTGCTTTTTTCAGGCAATTATCCATAAAGAGTTTGTGCCTCCAAGCCAAACAGTAAATCTACACTTTTACAGAGAGTTTCTTGAAAAATTTCTGAAACTGTAATTCTATTCGAATAAAAGAATTTAAAAAGTAAGCCTCCTTATTTAATTTACACACCTCGTATATAGTTACTATGAATAGTTTTTAAATCTGTTGCAACTGACACATCTTGAAATTTGGTCTGGCTCTCCTTAATAGCTGCAGCTTCAGCATATTTAATTGTAGAATAACAGCTTTAAGTAATAATCTGCCATTGAACGTGCAAAAGTGTAACATACTTACTTTTAGCAAAAAAAAGTGAACCTTCTGTTTTCAATTACACTCTTAATAATACACAACTGAATAGTTACTGAGTTTAGGTGTCACATTTGATTCTAAACTTAGTTTCAATCAACATATCAACAACATTGTACTTACTTCGTACAAAAATCTTGGTTTCATAATTAGAAACTCTCAGGGTTTTAATGACGACAGAGTATTATTTAATCTGTTTAATGCCTTTATTTTTTCTAAATTAGAATAAGGGAGCGTAATTTGGAATCCTGGGTATCAAGTATATAGAGACAATCTGGAAAATATACAACGTAAATTTCTAAAATTTGTTTCATATAAGGTAGATGGTTACTACCCAGCTGTAGGCACGCCTCATTAAGACCTGTTATTAAGACACAAGATCATGGACTTGCACAGTAGAAGAGAAATGCACTCCCTGATATTTATATTCAAAATACTTAACAATTACCTCGATTCGCCTTCCATCTTGCGTCAAATTATGTTTAATGTGCCCACATTTGCGACTAGGCATACTAATATGTTTTACCTGCCAACCCCAAGGACCCACGTACTAAAGTTCTCTCCGTTATTTAATATATGTAATAGTTATCATATGAATCAAAATAAGTTGGATATTTTACACTATAACATCTGTTCTATAAAAAAGCTGTATGTAGATAATTAGTTACTTTTTACCCTCTTCTTTATAAGTATGTAGGTATATATTTTGCTTTTTTTTCTATTTTTTTGTTTAGTATTATATAAGTATATTTAGTATTACTGTTATTGTTATTGAGATTGTCTTTAAACTGTTGTGATTTTAAACATATGTTGTCCCCATCCTATAAATGGATTTATCTGTTGGATGGTGTATCCAAATAAATAAAGAAATAAATAAATAAATAAAAGTTATGGTATTTAACCATGTTCCCCAACGAGTAAGAATCGGCTGTGGTGATTTGGGAATACCAGGGCATTTGCTGTCAAACTCGCGAAGACGTTTAGGTGATTTTAAGATTACTTTTTTTTTGTACCCGCTATTAATGCTTTAACGTTGGGAAAACATTGTCTAATAGTTTCTACCACAATATGTAAAGCATGCCCTTTGCACGTAACATGCAAAAACCTACAACCGCGTTCTGAAAGCAAACGGACTACTAACAGCATCATGGGGGCAACAGCATCAGTCATCAATATCACCATTTGGCTTCTTGACAGTTCAACTTGTTCAAGGTGAGGGTTTCCATCACCACCCTCGTAATTGCGTTGCCATTATACGCTGTTGCCATTATTGTCTTTTACTAAACTAGTAACAGTGGGTGTGTATCTTCTAGAGGGTCCAGTACACTTACTACAACAAACATGTAGAATAACATGTTTTTGACAGTGTGTTCTCTCGTCAGTACATAACCACAACCATGTTTTTTAAAGGGATTAAATGTGTTTTGAATTTGGAAAAATCAATTTTTTTTTACCTAATAGTATAACATGTCAAGAATAGTTTCCCCAAGTTTCAATTCAATCGGAAGAAAACTCTAGGAGATGCCTTTGGAAATTTCTGTCATTAGGTTCGGTCGGCCGGAAATGTCGCAGTTATATCAAGGCAGCCTTTCAGGATGAAAATTCCTGAAAGAGGACTCGTTGGGTAGGCAGAACCTTCCTTTGCACCTGTGTGAATCGACAATCGCCAAATTCACGAGAGATGCAAGACCTGGTTATAACCCCTCAGCGCGGTAAACTTTTAGGGGGTGGGTTGGAGATGGAATATCACATTTGGCGCCCAATGGGCCTTTCACAGTGCGTCCCGTTAACTTCAAGTTATGCCATGACATGAATTCGAGACAAACAGACATCCCACTCAACCTACTACAGGGGCGGAACCAGATGGAGTGAGTGGGGGTAGGAGTAGGTGTGGATTGGAGGGGTGCCTGGGTTGTCAAAGGGTGAAAGCGGGTTTGGGCACCCCACACCAATTTATTAGACAGCATTAAGATCAATGAATTTTCCTAGCAGAGGTCAAACCACGCAAGACCCTGCGTAAATGCAAATGGGTGGCTTACTGGGTCCGGAATTGGGTTGAAGAGATGGGACAGCGACCAGATACACAGAATAAAAAGTGTCATCAAACTTTATTTTTGAATTATAGAGGTATCGTTCTTCTATCAGTGTTTTCTAAACTATACGAAAAATCATATTGTCACCGACTTGTTAAGTTTTTTGTTAACGAAAACATTTATTAATAATCAGTTTGGATTTAGGGAAAGGGTTTTTTCCTTCAGGAGCCGTCTGTCTCCGGGGCCGGTTTTCTCCTCCGTTTCACCCATCAAAACTTCCCATAATTTTAGGGTCATATCTGGCTTCGTGTATTTGTTCCATAAGGTTTCCATAATTTCCTTTGCCCAAAGCCTCAACTAAGAGAAGGAAGGGCTCTCTTTCTTTCATCTAGTCCGTTGAAGGCCATTTTAGTCGCAGGAGACCTGTGCACCCTAACCCCTACCGGATATCCCATGGCTCAGTTTACCCACAAACCGAACGGCTAGGCCGGCCAATATAATTCACACATTTTGGCTATCGTATTTTCCTTTACTGGCCCAATATACTTATTTCACATACTTTTCTTGGTTAGGCAGCTTATAGGAAGGGTTAGCCACACAGGATGCAATATTGTCCCTCTATAATTTTATTTTAGGAAATTGTGAATTGAAAAATAAGACAAGTACCTTATTGTTCGATTTAACTCGTGCATTTGACATGGTCAACCATGACTTGTTAATTGATAAGCTATATAAATATGGCGTAAGAGGGCAGTCATTAGATTGGTTAAAGACTTATTTATCTGACAGAACTCAAGAAGTTATTCTCACTTATGAAAACAAAATCTATAAATCTTCCTGTTCATTAAGTGTAACATCCAGTGGCGTCCCACAAGGTAGCGTACTGGGACCTATATTATTTTTAATTTTTATCAATGACATTGAGATCATTAGGAAAAAATCTAATATAACTTGTTTCTTTAATATATTTGCCGATGATACCTCGGCATCCATTTGTGGAAAACATTTCTGTGATCTGAAAACTGATGCACAAAAAACTGTATCATTAATGCAACAGTATTGGTCTGGCTTTAAATACCTTGAAGACTGACCTAATTTTGTTTTCGACAAAAAAAAATTAACGAAAGTCTGCTTGTCCGTGTTAATGGTAGGAGTATTAAACAAAATGAATACGTAAAATTCTTGGGAGTGACAATTGACTGCGGGTTATCTTGGAGAAATCACATAGACTATCTAATTAACAAATTGACTGTCAGCTGCTTTTGTATTTGGCAATTAAGAACATTTGTTAGCTTAGATGTATTAAAAATTTATTACTTCGGTTGTGTTCAGTCAAGACTAAGCTGCTGTATACTGTGTTGGGGCAATGGTCCTAATATAAATGACCTTTTTTGTATTACAGAAGAAAATAATAAGCTCACACACGCTCACACCATTCATGCAGAAACATTTTTGTCAGAATTAGGCATTTTAACAATCACTTGCTTATATATCCTTAGTTGTATCTGCTATATTAAGTCAAATCCAAATAAATTCTGTAGTTATAGAACCGAAAACAATAATTACTCATTACGTCAGACTCATAAATTGGATATACCTCAGCACACATTAACTCTATCTGCAAATGGACCAACTATAATGTCAATAAAATTGTTTAATAAGCTTCCAGTGTCCTTGAAGACAATAAATAGTATATCACTATTTAAAAACAGGGCACGAAAAATGTTATTAAAATATGCTTTTTATTCAATGTCAGAATATTTACAATGTAGCAATATGTGCGAATAAGTGTATATGTTATAATTGTATGTATGTATATAATTTAAATTTACAATTAGTGCTATTTTATATTTACATTTATTTCACCAAACATATTGACTTAACTTGCGCTAATTTTTACGAGCAGTTTATTTAATGATTTAGAATCGTAAGAATTTTTTTTGTCTTAAAATAACCGTAACGTTTTTATAAAGTCAGTTTTCAAAAAACTGTTCTTTTTGGGCCGCTCTTTACATAAAGCAATAAAGCAATAATTAAATTGTAATTCTGATTAAGCTTTAAGAGTCTTTCGGCTCTGTATTAATCTGTTTTTCCAAAGGAAAGTTTTAAACATCTGTCCGCGATGGCCGGGTGGATGCTAAATTATCGTCTGACATGGGTTCAAGCCTTATTCTGGAAATGTAGCTTCACTCATTCCAACAAACCAGCATCCACATCGAGTTATGAAATAGCGTTTGTTATAATTTATAATAAAGCTACTTATTTGAACTGCCCCTGAAAATTTATCGTGTCCTGCATTAAAATTTAGGAATTTCAAAGCTGCAGGAAATGCAGAAACTGCTAATTTATTATGCTATGAAAATTGTCCAATTAGAAACTATTATTCACCGCGTGCAAATTAAATATCTACCTTTGTTAGAAGCAAGTAAGTTTTTTATTTATGGTTCGATTATGTTTAATAAAAACTATTACATTATATCACATTTTTTATATACAGTATATAGATATCGTTTATAACGACGTTGAAGGGACCGGCGAAATTAGGTCTTTAAAGACGGAGGTCGCTATACCCAAACACCATTCACTTATTCAAAAATGATCTTTATTCATAATAGAAAAGAGTACAGTTAAACATACAGGGTGACCCATTAAGAATGGAAACGTTGGTGTAAAAAAGTTATGTAATATCCGATTTGAACGGGACTTTTTTTAATAGAACATCAAAAACTCTACTTGGGTGCAAAAGATCAAGACGACATTTTCATTTTCAAAGCCTACTACAATTTTTTTTCTAGCTAAAAAAATGTTAAATACGTTTAGCGATTCAAAATCTGATTACACCAGTGGATTCAGAATCCTCTCAAATAGGTTTTTGTGAAAAAAGTTTGTTTTTAAAAAAAGTTGTGACAAAATCATTATCGCCAGTATTTGCGGTTACAGGTAAGTGCATATTTTCTAAAAATGGAAAAGAGCTCATAGAAAAATAAATAAAAGTACAAAATATGAATTGTTATAATTAACAGTAACCATAAGAACCATTGTGACAGTAATATTAAATAAAAACAACAACTTTACACTTTGTAAAGAAAAGTTGTTTTGCAACTAATAACTAGAGTTCGTGCGAGCGCGGAGTGTAATAGGACCTTAGTCAGTTTACGAATGAAAATGTTAATATGTTCACAGAAACTATGTTGCAGCATAGTACATTATTAAATATTTTTACTTATTACCAAGCGCGAATGTCACAGGGCCGATACTGTGCATGTCCTGCCCTTGACTCTTTGGCCTTCACAGCTCACAGCTGACTTGCATTACGAAAACTGCGCTAGCAATTTTAGTTATTTATGACACGCTGTAACAGATAGTCGCCAGTATTGCATCGCGTTGATATGTTTCGTTTTTACATATTCGCCGTGTGTTTAAATAACTGTATAAATATTAATAATTATTAGTTGAGGGGAGAAGTGAATAGAGTGAGGTACCATGCCAAAGGTGAAAAGAAATAGACGGGAAGTATTTCAAACGTGGTTTGACAGTAATTCCGGGGGTTTTAGGGACATACGTATTCAAGGACTTTTTTGTACTGTGTGTGAACGCATTATAAATTCTTCAGATAAAACTAAAGTAAAAAGACATCTGAAAAGCCATGCCTCGTCCAGCGCCGACGACTCCGTATTTTTCCATGAACGTACAGAAGCCCTTGTTGCAAGCAATATCCCATTAAACAAACTAGAGAACCCCAAGTTACGTACATTTTTAGAAAAATATATGGACCGAAAAATTCCTCATGAAAGTACGTTAAGACTTGCATATGTCGATCCGATCGGGTTTACAATAATGTAGTGACATCAATACGCGAAGACATTGCGGAAAATTTCGTGTATTTTATTATAGACGAAGCTACTGATGCTGCTTGCGGGCGTTCAGTAGCTAATTTTTTAATTGGTGCGTTAAAAAGTGACACTGCTAGTGACAGCCACCCCAACCTGCCATTGGAACCTTGTCTCAACACTGACGTTTGTCGGGTAAGTGTTGCCATTGTTACGTGTTATCTTAATTTATATAGGTATTTTATCCTTGACTTAACCGTACTATTAACCAATAAAAATAGTCCTATGTTGCTTTTTAAGCAACTATTTGGTAAAAATAGTACTATGTTGCTACATAATTTATGTAAACATATTAATATTTTTATTCGTTAACTGACTACGGTCCTGTTATACTCCGCGCTCGCACGAACTCTACGCACGAACATAATAACTATTTTCAGCTTAAATTATTATAGTTTCCATTAGACCTCCATTTAATTCGATACACTTTTCATATCGTTTTTGTACATTCTTTACAACTTTTCGTAACTGATGAGCTCTAATCGCCGCACATGCTTTACTTATTCTGGTGCATAAATTTTCCCGGTTACCGGGTCGTGTTTCATAAACCATAGTCTTAATAAAACTATTTTTGTCTTAATAAAACTAAAATTGGTTATTTCGACCTATCCAATGATAAGGCCAATTATCGTTCCCTGACTTCTGCAAGAAATTGAGGAATTGTTCAATGTTCATATTTCCTTCAAAAAAGAAAGGGCCGGTGATTCTTTCATTAAGTATTCCGCACCAAACATTGACTTTCTCATAATATCGCATTTTGCAGTTAATTATCCATTCTGGATTTTCTGCAGCCCAAAACAGAGAGTTCTAGGATGAATTAACTCCATTTGTACTGAATGTGGCTCATCTCTGAATAAAATATATTTTTTTAAAATGTCTGTCATTAAGATATTGTCCCTGTACCCACAAACAAAATTCTAGTCGTTTTTCGTTGTCGCCTGGTTCCAAAGTATAAAAAACTTGGGTTTAAAAGGTTTCATCTTGTGTTTTTTGAGACAGCATCGGATACTTTCTCTAGATAAATTTAATTCCAAACTTGCAACCCTCAGACTAGTATTTGGATTTGGAAAATCATATTAGGTGTTGAAATTTGAACAATGAATAATTTTCCACAAAATGAATTTTCGAATACATTAAAAATTACCATTTAATACAAGAAAATAATTCAAGAAATTAATGAAGATATTTTTGAAGGTAATTAAAAAACCAGTAATTGGAAACTAGAAAACAGTTATCGAATTGGACAGGAGATAAAACGAAACATAATTCAAACAAAAATAATTTATTTTTGTATGGGCCCTTTCCGGTTTAAAAAAATACTTACCGGTAACCGCAACACCGGTGATAAAGGGTTAGTCACACCTTTTTTAAAAACAACCTTTTTTCACAAACATTAGTACAAACCCATTTGAGGGGCTGCGAAATCCATTGGTGTAATCAGATTTTGAATAAAAAAAATCGCTAAACATACTTAGCAATTTTTTAGCTACAAAAAATTGTAGTAGGCTGTGAGAATTAAAATGTCGTCTTGATCTTTTGCACCCAGTAGAGTTTTTGGTTCTCTATCTTTTAAAAAAAAGTTCCATTCAAATCGGATAATAAACAACTTTTTTACACCAGTGTTTCCATTCTCAATGGGTCACCCTGTACATGGGTACAAAAAGCTGACACAACAATGATATATTTTAATATGTAGGTAGATACTTACAAATTGCTTCTACAAACAACTTAACACTGAGCTAATTTTAATTAAATTTTAACCAAAAAATCTGTTATTTTAGTTTGTTTTTGTAACCCTTTGTTTTCTAATAAGTTTCTTTTGATAACCATTTCCAAATGTAGCAAAGCCAAATCTGCTTTAGACTCCTTTTAGATTTTGATCGAATGTGAAAAAAATGTTGAATCGCTGAAAATGCATCGGTTATAGTAGGTGCTTGAAAATCGTTTATTTCAGTTATATAGTATGCTCCACCGTTTCGTTCTTTATCAATATTTCAAACGTATTCCCAACTTTATTGAGTTGCTAGGTTAACTACATAAATGTAAAGGTCGGACCCATTAAGCTAGATGTAGATTGTCTTCATCCTCATCATTTTGTAGTCGAAGCCATTCTGTTGGTGGTAGTAAATCATCTTCATCAAAAGAGTTTTCTGTTGCGTATAATTTGAATCCAGCATGTGTAAAACAATTGGCTATTGTGCTTTGAGAAACACGATCCCAAGCTTTTGAAATTAGAGAAATGGTTTCAAGGATATCTAGTTTTTGTGGAATATCTTTTTCTTCAAGGTCTTTTAAAAGTGTCATGATTTGAAGTTTTCTAAAATATGTTTTTAGAGACTGTATTACACCCTGGTCCATTGGTTGAAGAACTGATATGGTATTTGGTGGAAGGAAAACAAGTTTTATAGCTTTTAAATCCTCAATATTAAGGTGAGATGGACAGTTATCCAAAAGCAATGAAATTTTCTTTTTTTTTTTTGTCTAATAAGTTTATTGTCCCATAGTGTAATATATATTTTTTTCAAATAATGCTGATGTCATCCAAGCTCTTGGATTATTTTCATATTCAACAGGTAGGGATTTAACATTTTTATTTTAAAACATGAAGGCTGCTTAGCTTTGCCAACAACCACAAGTTTTACTTTTTCCGTCAACAGTCAACCTTTCAAAAAAAAAAAAACTGGACGTTTTCCACGAAACACCGAACTACTACACTTTTCTCGACGCGTGTTTCGCCAACTTGGCATCTTCAGGAGAAGATTAAAACTAAATTCTAGCTTACACACTTGCACTCATTTATACCAAATTTGTTGCCACGGTTCACTGAACCGTAACTGTCTTTGTTTATCAGAGCAAACAGTAGACTGGTGGGTATCGGACCGTTGTCCTTATTCATACTATTGTTACACTTAATGATTTCTAAACTTTCAAAAGCATCCAACTGTCTACTGTTTGTTACATTTCTAATTAATTTTAAATTATTTATATATATCCTATGGTTGTTGTCAAAAGCGTGTTGGGCAACACAAGATTTTTCTATTCTGCCATATTTCAAATGAGCCAGGTGTTCTTTAAATCTAGTCAATATAGATCTTTTTGTTTGCCCAATATACTTTTGATCACAATCTTTACAACTTATTTCGTATATTCCTGACTTTTCGTTATTGTTGATTTTTGTCTTTGGGGTTACCCAAAAGCGTCTGTAGTTTATTTTTAGAAGTATAAACCAAATTGATATTAATGTTTTTAAAAATTTTATGTGGTCCGCGGGTGAATTTAGGTTCATATGGTGACGAAGCAAATTTCGAATTGTCAGTATCTCTACGAAAAGTCGTGGAATTGTACAGGGTTCTCTTAAATTTATGCTTCCTTATTAACTTATCTATTAAATGGACTGAGTAACCGTTACTCTTAGCTATATTCTTAATTAATCCCTCTCAGTAAAGAGAGGTTTGAACATGAGAAACAATTAATTAAGAATATAGCTAAGAGTAACGGTTACTCAGTCCATTTAATAGATAAGTTAATAAGAAAGCATAAATTTAAGAGAACCCTGTACAATTCCACGACTTTTCGTAGAGATACTGACAATTCGAAATTTGCTTCGTTACCATATGAACCTAAATTCACCCGCGGACTAGATAAAATTTTTAAAAACATTAATATCAATTTGGTTTATACTTCTAAAAATAAACTACAGACGCTTTTGGGTAACCCCAAAGACAAAATCAACAATAACGAAAAGTCAGGAATATACGAAATAAGTTGTAAAGATTGTGATCAAAAGTATATTGGGCAAACAAAAAGATCTATATTGACTAGATTTAAAGAACACCTGGCTCATTTGAAATATGGCAGAATAGAAAAAATCTTGTGTTGCCCAACACGCTTTTGACAACAACCATAGGATATATATAAATAATTTAAAATTAATTAGAAATGTAACAAACAGTAGACAGTTGGATGCTTTTGAAAGTTTAGAAATCATTAAGTGTAACAATAGTATGAATAAGGACAACGGTCTGATACCCACCAGTCTACTCTTTGCCCTGATAAACAAAGACAGTTACGGTTCAGTGAACCGTGGCAACAAATTTGGTATAAATAGTGCAAGTGTGTAGGCTAGAATTTAGTTTTAATCTTCTCCTGAAGATGCCAACTTGGTTGGCGAAACGCGCGTCGAGAAAATTGTAGTAGTTCGGTGTTTCCTGGAAAACGTCCAGTTTTTTGTTTCTACGCCGAAGGTTCCAGTACCCACTCCAGTCAACCTTTCCTTGGAAAGTTTGCCTCCAACACATTTTTCTCCTTTAAATTTCATTGTTTTATCTGACAGCATTCCAAAAAATAAACCGGTTTCATCTGTATTGAAAATTTCTTCGTCTTTGTATCCTTCTCTTAAATTTGACCATACTGTGGTTAACCAATCGTTACACACTCTTTCCGGTACATCAGCTGCTTCCCCAATTATTTTACCAAAAACAATGTTACGTCTTTCGAAATCGTTGAATCCATCCAACTGAACATTTAAAATCTTGCAATTTAAGTTGCGTAGCAAAACCGTCCGCTTTGGCTTGTACTTGTAGTATAAGACCACTAATAGGAATATTGCCACTTTTTTGAACTATTCGAAAAAAGCCTTGTCTACTCTAGATTGGTTACACGATCTGATCTTTTTTACAGATGTAGAACTGCTCTCAAATACACTCTGTATTTTGTCTCGATTTTTCCAGTTTGTTGATATTGTTGAATGTGCCACCTAAAAAAGTAAGAATATGTAAGTAATTTTGGAAGTACATACACACATGTACACGTGTGGAACTTAAATTTGGAAGCATATAAAATGCTAAGATAATACCTAAAATAATACCTTCCACAAAATATTGTCAGGCTCAGCTATCAGAAAACACACGATCGTATTCCCCTACCGGTCTAGCTCCGCCTTCGACGTCTCGAAGGCAAGATTGGCTGTCGTCGGACCACCGAATATAAACAAGACTAGAAGGTCTACTCTAAGCTCCACCCACTAATGCGCTCTCCTTGCCCCGTCTCCTATCTCAGCGGTTCTCGGCGGCCGCGCTCATTAAACATTGTAGGGGAATACATTACGTATGACGTCTGCTCCGCCCATCTTCTGCTATGTCTCCCTACCAATATTCCATGCATTTGAAATGCATGTAATATAATCTCCAACGCTTCAAAATAAAAATTCCAGACGATACATACATATGTACTACTCAACACCAAACTTATGTCAAATTCGTTGGCAATGCTGACATTAGACTCTCCAGCTTCCAAACGCCAAACAGTTGCAGCTTTTTCAGCGATTATAAACACTTTTCGTGTCTTGGTATCAAATCTATTTTCTTTAAATAATGTTTATTACAGCAAAACGAACGACATAAGTCAGGAACTTTTAGGCCACTGGCCACTAAACTCTGAACTGTCTATTGCATCGGCCTTTCGTAATTTTGAAATTCCCCTAGCTTTCGGTACTTTCCCGGCGTTTTCTAGTTGCGCGTGGCGCGTCCGTCGGTATAAGCGATAATCTGACCCAACATTTCACTACATATTTCGTCGTTATATTAGTTTCATCGTAATATTTGAACGTTAACGTTACAAACGATAGGTTTCACATTTAAATATAACTGTTTGCAGCTGGGACTTTTGAAATTTTTTGTATATGGGAATATGAATATATACAGTGTGGAAAAAATGAAAAGAATTAAATTCATTATTTCGCAAACAATGAAGTTTCGTAAAATTTCCTCGAACACGTCGATTTTGGTTTTTGAAAAGATACTTTTACATGTACGTGCACCATTTCGAAGTCATTTGTTAGCGCGTAATTTCTTTTTTTTAAATGGAACCCTTATATTTTTTTGCCAGATTCTTGAAAACCATGACTTGCTGAATTCAGCAATATACACTTGTTGGGGAATGTCGTCAGGGTTGGGCCACTTTTTATCTTTTGCCTTGTATATTTTGTTTATATTCGAATATTCTCAACGTTGACGTATTATTTGTAAGTTTGGACAGTCATAAGAAACTTTTAATTAGGGCGAATTGTTACACGTTATAAAAAAAAAGTTATTGACAAAACGAAAAAAAAAGTAGTCTAGATCTAGGGCCATTGCAGTCTAGGTTGGGCCACTAGTGAATATCAACGAAATATGTACTAAAATAATTTTTAATTAACAAATATGTTACTTTTTATTATTTTTCATTTATGAGAACATTAATCGGAATCAATATTCAATTTTGAATTAAATTTTTTAGTTTGTTATTCTGTTATTAATTTTAATTATTATTATTATCATTATTATTCTATTATTGTTATTTTGCTGTTATGATTTTTATTCTGTTGGATTTATTTTGTTTTTTAATTTATTCTTAAAATATCATATTATTTATCATTATATTAACGATTATTTATTTTTTTTATTGATAACACATTACTTTTATTGCTGTAACGAATTATTTTAATGTTCTGCGGTGCGAAAAACTGGCTCAAGACTGTTATTTTACTTGTCGGAAACAAAAAATGATGTTGCCCAACCCTGACTACACGAGTGGCCCAACTTAGACGACGTTTTTTGCAATCGCTAAACACTACAGGCAAACAGGTTAGGGAATAAAATGTTTCCTTTGGGAACTTGTTAATGGTTAACCCCAAAATATATACTTACTTTGGCGGTGACATCGTTTTTGTCCAAGTTTTGAGTCGTTTTTCGCGGTTATTACAAAACTTTTCGGACTACCGAAAACAAGACGAGGGCACAAAACTTTTTTACAGACAATCTCCGTGACAAGCGATGCTCTGAAAAGTTCTGTCATCGAGAATAATAATTCTATGCTACAAACACAAAGGCAGCACGTGTCATATACGAGAAATAGCCGTGGCCTAACCTAGACAGTGGCCCAACCCCGACGACATTCCTCTACATTATTCATTCAACTTCCGGAGAAAAACAATAAAAACTTTACAGGAAAGAAAATTTTAAAAAATTCGAAATATCAATTCAATTTTTTTTATGGATAAAATAATTTAATAAAGCTAATTCATTAATTTAATTTATAAAACTGTATTTTCGGGCCTCACATCATTTCAAAATAAGAAAAACAAATATCTAAATATCTATTAAAAGCAAGTCACCCACGAGCTGCGTTTGACAGATTAACAAAATCGAATTAGCTTCCATCTGACAATTGATTAATTACTTGTAAGTAATCGTGTATACTTTTCAAAATGCATTTAACAATTACAGAGAGAATTGAAATTCTTATTATTATTGGATGTGGTGATAAAACCCGAAGTCAAAACACAGTATGCGAAATGTTTAAGAGGTAACACCATTCTAGCGACCGAAAAAGGGCCTAACTTTAAGAATTTATTTTGGGATAATGAGAAAAGGAAGAGTATTTCTTTTTAGAGGGCTTATTAAACATGTATTGAAGTATAAACAAAAATGTTTTATTGTTATTTTAATACAAAATGGCGGAGATACAGCCAATCTTCGACAGCGCCTTTTTTTAAGGTCCTTCACGGCCGGACAAATTTCTCAGAAAACTGAAGACCTAGAACAAAAAAACGAAAAATTTTCTTAATCTACATACTATTAGCTAGAGAAGTACGTAGGTGTTTGTTTTTAAATCGATTTTTGTGCAAATGGCGCAATTATGAAAAAAAAAACTCGATTTTCGGCCAAAAAAATCGGCAGTAAATTGTTTATAAAAAAAAATAGATTTTCATCGAATCAAAAAACGGCTACGTACTTCTACGGAAAATGTAATTGGGAAGCTACAGTTAAAATTTCAAATCGATCCATTGAATTGGTCTCCGAATAATCTTTCCGGCCAGTTCGAAAAAAGTGGTTTCGAGAAAAACGCGTTTAAAGTTTTATGAGCACTTAAATTCTCAAAATCTCTTACCTTTAATCTGCGATGCCTGCTCCACACATTTGACCATTTATATTGATGTTCGCTTCCTCCTCTTCCTTTCTGGATGATTTTAAAGACAATCGGGCCTTTTTTGCTGCATAAGAGCGCTCAGAAAAAAATCCGAGAACGCGAAATTTCGAAAATGACGCGCTCAGAGTGAATGTGGTAAAAATTGAAAGTAAAACCTGTTAATTTTTTTTCACTATGGGACCAACTGTATATCATTTTTATGACCCTAAAGTACAATTTAAGCCAAAAAAAATCGATTTTTTCAAAATTCTAGAGTGGTGTTACCCCTTAATCAGAAGTATCCCAACAAACATATCAATCAGTCTACAGTGAGTAAAATTGAGAAAAAAATTTCGAGAGCATGGTAATGTGAATGACTTGCCAAAAGGGAGACGGCCTAAAGTTGCAAATGAGGAAATGAGCTTAAATGTGTTACTAAGCGTTCAAGAAAATCATCATGCATCTTCTCGTACACTCGGACAGATGATACATCAACTGAATGAAGATGCATGCAGTTCTGTGAGCAAATGTTGTAAGTACTGTAATGCAAATCCAATGTTTCTAAGTACGCAATTTAATATTTTCTGACGAGTCCACGTTCACCCTGAACGGAATTATAAATAGACACAATTGACGGTATTGGGTAGATGTAAACCAACACTGGGTAATGGAAGCACATACCCAGTATACTCAAAAAGTAAATGTATGGGCCGGTATAGTCGGAAACCGGTTCGTGGGTCCTTATTTCTTCGAAGGTAACTTAAATGGAGATACGTATTTGACATTTTTGCAGAACGAATTAATTCCCGCACTGAGTGTATTATATCCCAATGAGGAGGATCCAGATATTCCTAGTGCTAATTTATGGTTCCAACAGGATGGTGCGCCTCCACATTACACCCATAGAGTGAGAAATTATTTGGATGACATGTTTCCAAACCGGTTAGTCGGGCGAAGGGGGCCGATTGAATGGCCTGCGCGGTCTCCAGACTTGACGCCCCTGGATTTATTTCTGTGGGGCTATTTAAAATCAGAAGTTTATATTACCAGGCCTAGAGACTTAGAAGACCTACAGCAACGGATTCATAATCAAATAAGGTTAATAAGTCCAACAATATTGGAAAACGTACTGCAAGAAACGTACAACCGATTAAACTTCTATATATAACAAAATGGTAATATTTTTGAACGTTTAATTATGTTTATGTAAATTTTGTCTGGTTTTGTTTTGGGTTATTAAATTGTTTTTAAAATAAAGAATTCTGTTTTGTGATATTTGAAAATTAAGTAAGGATTGAATTTTTTTTTAATTTTCTTTTCCTGTAAAGTTTTTATTTTTTTCTTCTCCGGAAGATGAATGAATAATGTACTACAAGTGTGTGTTGCTAAATTCAGCAAGTGATAGTCTTCAATAATCCGGCAAAAAAATATAAGGGTTCCATTTAAAAAAAATTGCGATGACGTCATTACGCGCTAACAAATGACAATCGAAATGGTGAACGTACATGTAAAAGTGTCTTTTCAAAAACCAAAATCGACGTGTTCGAAGAAATTTCACGAAACTTCATTGGTTCACTGTATATATATAACTTTTTCACGTAGTTATCTACACCCAAAAGAAATTTTAGAACGTTTTTTTAAGATTACCCTAAAATTTGTTTTCCATAATATATTCAAATAAAATCTAATGTAATCAAAGCAAAAGCTCTAGCTGTTTGTATTTTATTCCCCTAAAAAATATAAATGTAATCCCTGGTACTGTCAATGAATTTTCTTTAGACGGCAGAATGTAATCCGTGGAATCCTTGCCACGCGTTAAGTCCATTCACCGCAATCCTTCTATGCATCGAATAGTCGGAGAGCACGTTATAAAAAAACTGCAAGGATTTAGCAATGGCTACGATTTCAATAAAGTGCTATATACATATTACTGGTGTAGATGAGTCAGCAACTATAGCAGTTGTAATGCACCTTCAGTACAAGTTTCAACTTGTTAATCATTTGTTTGTGCTTTGTGAATTGTTTTCGTAAACCAGTTTTTTCTAGTGCGTTTTAAAAATGAGTGACATTAATTTTGAGCAACGGTGTACTACCAGGTTTTGTTTCAGGCTTCAACACAGCGTAACGGATACTTTTGTAAAACTTCAACAGGTCTACGGAGACAGTTGTTTTCAAGCGCCCAGTTTTTTCGGTAGTTTAAGGCATTCTCAGAAGGAATAGAGTCGATTGAAGGTTAATCACGCACGAGAAGGCCTTCATCTTCAACAACCGATGAAAATGTCGATAGAATACGAAATCTTTTGTGTTCAGATCGTCGGTTGACGACAAGAATGATCGGGGAAGACTTAAATTTGAATGACACCACTGTTCATCAAATTTTGACTAATGAATTGGTGATGAGAAAAGTCTGGGCAAAAATGGTTCCAAAAACCTTTCGCAGGAACAAAAAGTACATCAGGAGAGAAAGGTGTCTTGACTTTTTGGAATCGATTGAAATTATCCTCATTTTATGGAACGTGTCATTACTGATGATGAGACTTGGGTGAAATATTGGTAGAAATATTTAAATTCCTACTAGCATCTCTAAGGCTTGAATGTGGGTTATCATTAAAATAATCAAGAATCATTTGGTTTCCTCTTCGCTTCCTATCACGATGCTGGTTAGGAAGTCTCACAACTGTACCATGTTGGTCAAAATATTTGTTAATATTTGAAACTTTTACATGGTTAATATTGCGTTCTGGATGTCGTCGATTACACTCATTAACTGCTTCACGAAAAGTACGTGTTCCGTCGCCAACTAAGCTTAGTATTTCTACATTTTCTTAAAGAATAAGACATTATTATGCTTTTTACTTCTTTAGAACAGTATGAACTATTAGTATCTGACAGCTGGTAACTAAGATAACTTTTTTTGTTTTCACAGCACACCTCTCTTTTATCAAACAGCAAGAAAAACTAAACATTGCTAACTTTCGAACGCGTTGAGATATTATCTTCAAATTTGGTAAACGCAATAAATCCCACAGGGGAAAGGTTAGAATTGTTTTGGAGCAAAATCTCCCAAACGAAGGGGTGAAAATGAGGGTTGAAGAGGGACATTTTTTCAAAAATACGAAATTCTGTTTCTCGGACACCTTGTATTTTAGAACAATAAAAATCGGTACAGCTATATTTTAAGTCATGATAAAGAAGAATTCGTCATCAGTTTTTTTTTTCCTAAAAAAAATCCCAAATGGTAGTTTTGGACATTTGAGCACATAAAAGTGGTCGTAGTTGGCCATGATTACAGACCAGGAATAAAGTTACCCTCGGTGAATGCGCATTGTGAATATCTACCTAATAAAAAAAAAGTTCGTAAAAATCGGTCGAAAAATAAAGATTTTCCAAGGGTGGTAAGTCCTTAACGTGAACACACTGTATATATTTCGTGATCGCTGAGAGTGTAAAAGACATTTAGATTCGAATGTCCATAAAAAAAATATACCTGATGCGGTTTGAAAAGAGGAATTTTGATTTGATTTGTGCGTAATGTTTGCGCATGTAGCCTTTCGTGGAGGTGGTCAACAATATTTACTTTAGACGTTTTTTTTGCCAAATATGTATCCGGTTTTCCATTGCCATACATTGCGTAAAACATATTTACAGAAGACATATCAACGTGTCATGGGAAATATGACACAAGATATATGCAATGAATTTCTGCGGCTGACAGTGGACGAAACAACAGATTCTGTGGTAATAAGGTCGTTAATGATCCCGATATTGATCGCTAATAAACGGGTTTTGTAAACAGCGGCTAAAAGTATAGAAAGAGTAGTAACACGTGTATTGCCCTCTGTAGATGTAAAAAATAATAATGTACTGATGTTAGTGACAACAAAAAAACCGTTAGTAACACAAACAACTGTGCGAAATTCGTGAAAATAATGGGTGTGTTGTGTCGAACTATTTTGAATTTGTATCTTTAACTTCAGTAGATGTAGAACGATCATTTTCCCTCTACAACCATATATACAGGCCAAATTGCTCATGTTTAACGAGGATAAATGCAGAAAGACTACTGGCCGTGGAAACGTACGCTCAAGCAATTGGAGCGATCAAGCAATCTTTTTAATCTCTCATATATCATCTTCCGTCAATAATGTGACGGATTACGAGTCCGGCCCTGTGTTACAATACATGTTCGGAACCCTTTCGGAAAAGTTGTATAAACATTTTATTTAAATATGTATACACAAACATAGACAATATAAAAACGGCCATTGTTTTTGCACCAATATTGAAACATGGGCCTTTACACAATATTTGCCGTTCTTTTTGTCACGAGCTCGTGGACTATAAAGGGTTATGCGTTACGCTGGCTTTTTTTCGTGGAAACGAACGCGCCTATTCCATATTCAACCAGGTGCGGATCGGGTTGATCACTTTTTTTGCATGAGTCGAGTGGCCGGCTTTAAAAGATATTTAAATGTGTGTACGGCAGCGAAGTTCCGAACGGAAAAAGTCTACACAGTAAACCCCATTTATTTTGATGAGTTGTATTGATTGCTGACGTTAACTAGATACAAGGAAAAAACATTAGAATTTCAAACGGCGACGGAATACAAATGAATTCCGGATCGGGTCCTATTTAGAAATACTTGTGGCTTCCGTTTATAGTGATATTGATGCGAACTGGGTCGGGCCCGAGTGGCGGCTTCGGATAAATACTTTGACGGTGAAAGGAGGGAATGGTACAGGAAAGAAAACCCGATGGGGTAACTAATCAGTCAAATAATGTTCAATTGATTTAATGCTTTTGGTATGGGTGATTGATTTGTCATAGAAAGCGAGTTTTTCCCAGAAACTTATGAAATAAAGTAATTTTTGTGAAATGTAAATAATTACTTTTACTCATCGTTACTCAAAATTAAGGCAATAATAAAAAATATGCCGTAAGGACGCTAAGAGTCGCGGTGTCTCAATTTTTATTTGTGGCAACATATTTTTCTACATTACCATTATAAAGACATATTAATTATTCATTTTTCTGTTTAATATATATTTTTTTTGTATTTTGAATATCACAGCTACACAAAAAATAGTTGCCCTATGTATTTTTCGACGCTGAATTCGAATCCAACCTCAAAAAAGTCAATACACCCTCAAAATTTTGAGATGGGGTAAGAAATGAAAATTTGACAAAATAAGCAATTTTTATTCCAAGAATATATTTCGGGGGGTTTTCGAGGTTGCTAATTTCAAATTTCAACATGCCAAAAGTAGGAAATGTGCCCCAGAGGTGAAAATCGAGTATATCAGGTGTTGAAGGGGGTGCGAAAATGTTTAGAGCAAGCGCACAGTAGCGAAATGGTTGATTGGTGATAAGGAAAGCAATACAGCCTTTTGACACGACCTGCATCGCTATTACAGGTCCTATCATAACGAAGAAAATTAAAAAAAAAAACAACAACAAAAAACAACAACAACAAAAACAAAATCTTCAACAACAAAAATAACAAGAACATACAACAACAAAAACAACAACAGTAACAACAACAACAACTACAGTATGAACAACATAAAAAACAACAACAACGAAGAAACAAAAATTAACAATGTAACCATTATATTTAAAAAAACTGGCCTCAGCGAAAGGAATTCGCAATCCGGCAAAATACTATCACAGAAAGTCGGTTATTGATCACAGTAAAATACTGCTTCCACCACTTTATATCAAACTTGTAAATTTGGCGAATTTCCTGCTTTCAGAAATTTGAAATCAGCAACCTCGAAAACCCCCCAAAATATATTTTTGGAATAAAAATTGCGTATTTTGTCAAATTTTCATTTCTTACCCCTATCTCAAAATTTTGAGGGTGTATTGACTTTTTTCAGGTTGGATTCAAATTCAGCCGAATTCAGCATTGAAAAAATACATGGGGATACACGGTCAATATCCAGGATCATGATTTTCTTTTTGTTTAGCTGTGTATTTAAACAGTTATGGTCGATTTATTCTTGAGTGCATCTCATTTTCTCATAAACTTCTAGCTAAATGAATATAATTTCTGTAAAGAATATCTTAACTTAGTTGTTTTTACTAAAGCCAGAAGCTTCTACGGTTTAAGACAGAAATAAAATTATAGCTCAACGATCGCTAAGCATCGCAATGTGTCCATTATTTTAGCAATTTGCCTTTTTTTATGATTCGTATTTTTTTTAATATTATTTATATCTTCATTATTTCAAAAGTGATGGCCGATTTCCTAAATCTTATTTGGTTTACTAACACCTCCACATAAAAATATTATCAACTTTCTCTTTCTAAATTTCACCTCAATGAGGACATTACGTTTTAAAATGTATCATTTTATTTCAAATTTAGTTTTTTTGGTGCCTTTCTGTGTTTTTTTTTCAATTGTATTCTTTATTGAAACATAAAGTACATAGGATAGGGTTATGTAAGGAATAGCACATTGGGCAAATGATCTCCACGGCTTTGCTGGTATGTACATACGCACTGTTTCGTCGAAATTTTCCATGACAATTTTGCAAAAATGCGGCTGAATTTCGTTAATGCAGCGTTGAATCTCGTCCTTAAATGCGCGGGTGGATGTGGTCTTGTTGATATAGACGTTTGACCTCAAATAATCTCATAGAAAGAAATTCAATGGTGTTAAATCACGTGATCTGGGGGGGCCAATTTTGATCACCGAAACGAGAGAGCACACGACCAGGAAATTTCTCATGCAGTAATTGGATTGTTTCACGGGTTGTATGGCATATCACACCGTCTTGTTGAAGCCACATATCGTCCACATCAATATTATCCAATTTAGGCAGAAAGAACTCGGTCATCACGTCGCGATATCGAGCACCAGTAACAGTAACTGCATGACCAGCCCCATTTTGGAAGAAGTATGGTTCAATGACGCCTCCAGCCCAAAATACGTAACAAATAGTGACGCGTTGTGGGTGAATTTGTTTTTCGACAATCACGTAGGTTCCCCAAATGCGGCAATTTTGACGATTAACGAAGCCATTAAGGTGAAAATGAGCTTCATCGCTTAGGATGATTTTGCTCGAAAAATCAGCATTCACTTCTTGTTCCCAAAACACAGCACCACAAAATTTTTTGGGCGGAGACGGACCATATCTCTTATAAGGTTTTGGGGTGTTATAAGTGGACTTAAAATTACTCTAGCACATCAAATTTTTGTTTTAACTTAAAGAAACGTCAAAAAAATCAAGAAACCGTTCAATTTTTGAGCGTGAATCAAATAAAAAATGATATTATCCCGGGAAGATAGTTGGAAACAATATAGTAAGAAATTTGTATAACCAAAATCTACAAATTCTACGGCAATAAACCCTAAATAAAAAAATCCAAACTCCTGAACTCCAATTGTTATTATATAGTAAAAATCTTAACCAAACGACTCTAAACGAATCAAATTTAACACAACAGAAAGGCAAACCCAGGAATCTTAAACAAACGACTCTACACGAATCAAATTTAACACAACAGAAAAGCAAACACAAGAATCTTAGCCAAACGACTCTATACGAATCAAATTTAACACAACAGAATGGTAAACACAACAATCTCAACCAAACGACTCCCAACGATCAAATTTAACACAACAGAATGGAAAATATAACAAGATCTTAATCAAACGAATCTAAACGAAACTACATTTAACACAAAACAAAGGAAAAGCTTAACTAAACCACTCCAAACAGATCAAATTTAACACAATAGTGAGATAAACATAATCATTTATCTTTCTGTTGTGTTAAATTTGATTTGTTTAGAGTCGTTTGTGAGTTAAGGTTTGTGATTTTGTTTGTAAGAGTGGGTGGGTATGTGAGGTAGTGGGTTTATGGATTTGAATTTAGGGGCAGGTTAAAGATTGTGGGTTTGGGTTTGAAGGCTAGGTATTAAGAGCATAGGCTTATTGGGTTTTAGGACTTGGACTGATTCTGCTCTGAAAGTTTGTAGGTTTGTAGGATTTGTAAATTAGGTTTGTGATTTTGTTAGTTAGGGTGAGTGGGTTTGTTGATTTAGGTTCGAAGGTCAGTGAATTTGGGTTAGTGATTTTGAAAGTTTGTAGGTTTTTGAGTTAGTGGTTTTGGGTTTGTGGGTTTAGGCTGACGGGCTAAAGTTCGAGATTGTGGGTTTGAATTTGAATGATTGGATATTAAGAGCATAGGATTTGTATGTTTTGGAGTTTGGGTTGACCCTGCTTGTTAGGTTATGGTGATAGTATTTGTTTGTTTAAAAATGATGTACGCATAAGTTTTTTACTATACCGATTACGAAAATGCGGATCTTGGCATCTGGTTATAATGTGCCGCTCTGGTCACCAGTAACAAAAAGGTACGGATAGCGCGCGCATCGTTTGTCTGGTACTGGATTCATATTGAATAATTCTGAATTCTGAATCAGTAACTTGTCGCCGACGTATGGGTGAACTTCTCTTATGCGCGAAGATAACATAAACGTAATTGTTTTATTTACAAAATAAATTTCTGATACCCTCAATCTGTTGTATTGACCGTATCAGAAATTTATAGGATGCGGTCATTTACATTCTTTATTACCAACTGGTTAAAAAATAAACGAATGATTCTCATAAAACAAAATAGAAATTCTTTTGACATAAGTTATTTAAAAACGAAATAAAAATAAAAAACAAATTCTAAAAGTAAAAAGTGCTTTTGATATGTTATTTAAAAACGAAATAAAATTAAAATACAAATTCTAAAAGTAAAAAGTGCTATAACAAAACAACGTTAGTTTAGAACCTATTTAATTAGAGGTTCAAAAATACCTCCGGACTGAGCTAGGCAATAACCTAGTCGGTCATAAAAACTACGCCTCACTTCTTGGAGTGTCTGTGGGGTTATGGTTTCAAAAGTAGCCATAATTTTTGCATTAAGCTCCTCTAATATTCTAGCTCGTTCGTGGCTATGTTTATAAACAAGCGCTTTCACATAACCCCACAGAAAAAAATCGCAAGGTGTAAGGTCAGGCGACCTTGCTGGCCACAAAATGGAACCTCTGCCTGCTATAATACGATCAGGAAATGTTTCGCGAAAGAACTCCATTACTCTCATCGTATTATGAGCAGGACAACCATCCTGCTGAAACCAAATTTCATCGAAATTGATGTTGAGTTCGCGAACAGCAGGAATAACTTGTCGTAACAAATACAAATACCGGTCTGCATTTAGGGTACCATTAATGACAAAAGGTCCAATAATATGGTCACCCAACACTCCCGCCCAAATATTAAGTTTTTGGGGATATTGGGTCCGGTTGCTTACATAGAAATACTTATTTTCCCGTGACCAATATCGGACGATTGAACGGTTATGATGCCCATGTAATGGAAAAGAGCATCGGAAAATAAGATATTTTTTATAAAATCCTCATTTTCATTAGCTTTTTCCATCATGGTTTCACAAAATTCCATTCGCCTAATATCGTCGCCGGGTCATAGTTCCTGAGTGGTTAATATTTTGTAGGGTTTGTATTTGTTGCGCCGCAAAATATTCTGCACAGTCCTCTTATCTACTCTGTACATCAACTTCGTCGGAAATTTGTTGACTAGAACACGGTCCATTAATTTTAACAAATGAACAAACCTCTAGCTCTCTTTCTTCTCTCTCTTGAGACATTCGGGGAACTAGGGGTTCGTCATTTGTTTTTTGACATTCCTGCAATATGCAACAACACACCCGTATTTTTTAAATGACTTAACAATGTCACGCACCGCTTGCGTTGACGGAATTGGTCGATTTTCAATGGCTACAAAAATACATTACGTTGAGAGTTTCCGGCAAAATACCATTGAATTATCTGCACCTTTTCTTCTGTTATATAAACTAACATTGTATTATTATCACACTTATGAATTAGAAATACTTAAATGTCTACTAAAAGACATGGAATCATTTGTTTAATTTTAATTGCATGTGTTCGCAATCGCAGTTGGATTTCAACTGACTAGACTCTCAAAATGCGCCTCTGCCGAACGTGCGGCGATAGACGACGGAGCTTAGCGAAGAAGCACATACACATTATGTAGGGAGCGGCAATTTACATCGTATATACTTTAAGATTTCCAATGCAAGGATTCACTTTTACGCATTCTGTATAGTAAAAAGTGGAGTTCAGGAGTTTGGATTTTTGAATTTGGGGTTTATTGACGTAGGATTTTTTAGATTTTGGTTATACAAATTTCTTACTATATTGTTTTCAACTATCTTCCCGTGATATCTTTTTTTTATTTCATTAACGCCCAGAAATTGAGCAATATCTTGTTTTTTTTTTGACGTTTTTTTTAAGTTAAAACAAAAATTTGATGTGCTAGAGCAATTTGGAGTTCAGATTCGTGATTAACGACCCCAAAAACATATAAGAGATATGGTCCGGTTTCGAGTGCCGCCCAAAAAATTTTGTGGTGCTGTGTAATCCATTCAACGAACTGTCTTCGCTATGCATGGACATTAGGCTGCAGTTATTGTGTCAATTGAACTTTGTAAGCATGAAGGCGCAGATCTTAAGTGAGTATACGCTGTAGAAAGCTTCTTGAAAGTTGCAATTCTTGTCCACAACGTCGAATCGATGTTCCTGTACTTTCACCAACACTCTCACGCACTGCTTCGATATTATCATCTGAACGGCTTGTTATTGGACGGTCAGTGTGTTTAGATTCCCCAATTGATTCCCGAATTTTTAAATTACTATCTTCACAGTTGAAGAAGTTAAATTACTATTCCGATCATAGTTTGTACGAAATTTGCGAACTGTAGCAGCCAAACTTTCAACTGAAATATTGTTCAACAATGAAAACGCGTCGTTCTTTCGTGTAATGCTCCATTTTCACTAAACCTATACTGTCAGTTGTCAAACTGTTTTCTCTTTTGTTTGGCAACACGCACAAATGGTGGCAAATTCAAATCGTGCGTGTATTATGGGACACCCTTTACATACCTATTTATTGGATTAATTGTTCTTATTGTTTGAATTCGAATAGAGACAAATGGGAGTTTTGATTTTAAGCAAAATATCACTGCTGCCTGTGCTGAATTAGGTGGAAATATTTTCAAAAAGTAACTTCTTATGAACTACGAAAACCCTACGAATTGTGCCTAAATGACAGTGGTATCCATATTGAGCATTTATTACATAATTGACTTAATTTTACTTGTTGTTATTTTATTTAATTGGTTTCAGGTAGGACATTTGTATTTGTATGACAAGGTGTCTAAATTAAGTAACGAGACTGACTCTTTTATTTCTTTTTATTCGAATAGAATTACAATTCAGTATTGTCTCCTTCAAAATAACTTCCTTGGGAAGCCACACAGCGCTGGAGACGGTTGTTTCATTCCTCATAGCAGTGCTGGAACTCATATACTGCAATAGCCTTCAGCTGGTCGTTTACAGCCGATTGAATGTTTTCTATGGTCCCCAAATGACGTCACTTGACTTGGTGGAAAGTCACAAGGACCCAAGTCAGGCGACTAAGGAAGCTGAGGAGCCACAGGAATGTTTTTACTGGCTAAAAACTCGTTGACTGAAATGGCTGTGTAACAAAGCGCATTGCCGTGATGAATCCAGTTGTTCTTGATGTTTGGTCTCACACGCATGACCCTTTTTCGAAGTTTTTCAAGAACCTCTCGGTAAAAGTGTTGATTTACTGTTTGGCCTAGAGGCACAAACTCTTTGTGGACAATTTTCTGGCTATCAAAAAAGCAAATCAGCATGCATTTGATCTTCAACTTGCCCATTCCAGCTTTTTTGGGTCTTGGAGAGCTTGAAGTGTGCCATTCCATGCTTTGGCGCTTGGTTTCCGGGTCGTACTCAAACACCCAAGTCTCATCACCAGTAATGACACATTCCATAAAATGGGGATCATTTTCAATCGATTCGTTCCTGTGAAAGATTTTTTGGCACCATTTTTGCGCAGATTTTTCTCATCCCCAATTCGTTAGTACAAATCTGATGAACAGTGGTGTGGATCAAATTTAACTCTTCCCCGATCATTCTTGTCGTCAACCGACAATCTGAACGCACAAGATCCTGTATTCTATCGACATTTTCATCGGTTCTTGAAGATGCGTGGTTCATCTTCAATCGATTGTCTTCCTTCTGAGAATGCCTTAAATCACCGAAAAACCTGGGCTCTTGCAAAAAATACTGTTTCCGTAGGCGTGTTTGCAAAAGTCTCCGTTGCGCTGTGTGCGAGTCTGAAGCACACCGTTACTCAAAATTGTCGCTCATTTTTAAAACGCACTAGAAAAAACCGGTTTACGAAAACAGTCAAAGAACAAAGAACAAACAAATGACTCTAACAAGTTAAAACTTGTACTGAAGGTGCATTAGATGTTAACCTACCGCCCTTCCAAGTCCCGTCTCCGCAGTGTTGCTAGATCGGGCGCTACGTTGCCAGTCACATTACTTAGGCGGCCCCTAGACGGTCAATAACATTGCACAATATTACGAATTGCGCAATATCATTGTATGACCCCTCTTCCACAAACGATCAATATTTTTTTGCTCAATAATATTGACGGCTTCCAAATGTCAATATTTTCGATAAAGCAGGACCTAGTGTTTGCACTGTTGGAAAAATCTGACCAAGATTTGGCTGCAGCTGTCGTGTTGGTGCTTAAACTCAAAAACGAAAACGTCGTTGGTCCAAAGAATGGTTCAAAAAAAGGCAAAAATATACTCACGAACATCTTCTAAGAGATTTGGGGTACACTGATTTAGATGATTTTAAGAATTTTGTAAGATTGGATTTGGCAAAGTTTCAAGAGCTACTAGACTTGGTTACACTGATTGAGAAAAAAAAAGCGCATTCATGGGCTTCTAAAAGAACCATTTATTTGTAATACCATAAACTTGATTCGTATATGTAATTCGCCTGCATCAGACCCTGATTTCATTGACTGGAGGCGTTTTATAAGTTCCTACCGGTAATTAGTTCTTAAAGAGTTAAATTTCTTTTTCAAATCATCTTTGGTTGCATTGTGGTCATGATATTCTTTAGTTTTTTACGTTCCATAGAGCTTGCAACTCTCTGTACAGGTGGATACAATCAACAATAATTCCCTTTCATTTGTTTTCTGCTTCTCCAACATTTCAACAACAAACAACACACACGTATTCTTCAAATACCAAACATTGACTAAACAATATTGCGCAATAACAACCCTACACGGTTCAATGAATAGATATGGCGCAATACCATTTAAACTCGCTCAATCTTCTGCACAATCATTGTGCAAACTTCAATACAAAGCCTAGACGGTCAATAATATTGCGCAATTCGTGATATTGTGCAATATTATTGACCGTCTAGGGGCCGCCTTAATTTACATACCTCGTGTGTTGACGTTATTAAAATAACGTAAACGTTCAAGTTTAAGGTGCTAAAAAAAATATTTTAGTATTTACAAAAATGCATGTCTTATGGGGGTTTTTTGAAGCTTTAAAACAAAATAAATTTCGTTTATCTTCCATTTTAATATACTTGGTCCGTATGAACAATTTTCAGTTTTGTAATGATACTCTGATAACAAGAAGTAATGCCGTGACGCCCGTGCTCGTTCCCAACTCTTTAAGGGGTGGTAGTTTATTTTCTGCGTCTCGGGGAGAATTAAATTTAGACCTCGGCTGTTGCAACTTGAAATGAGATTTGGCCTTCTCTCAGCTTACGCGTAAACAAGCCATTCACTGGAAAGGATATCGTGAAATTTCCTGTGAAGGTACATAGGCATAAACAAAAGTAGGATAAAGTTATTTTAACGTCGGATAACGTTTTTCTTATGAAAGCTTTGTAGAATAATTTCATATTTCGCTGTAATAATTACCGCGTTGTAATATAATAATTACCTGCGTCAGATGCAAGCTGCAACCTTAGAAAAACGCATCCCGAAAGGAATTTTTGTAGTCTCTAGTCGTTTGATCTAGATATACAGGGTGTTTCGCATAAGAACCGACACGGAGCAGGGGCATATAGGGGAACCTAAAATATGGTGATTTAACGCAACTTATCTTTATACAAAGTTGCACCCCTGAGAAGTTATAGGCCTTCAAATTTGGGTTTCAAATTTCGAAAAAAATCGATATCTCAGTTATACTTGAACTTAGAAAAACCAAATTTGGTAGACGTTGTGAGTGTACCAAGTTGTGAGTCCAATTGAAGCAATTAAGAGAGTTGATTATGGATGATGCACCATTAAAAATTTTTAACTCGTTAGCGGACTTTCGCGAAATTTTCATTTTATTTTATGGGGAATTTAATTCTAAAGCTTTTCTTACTCTTGTTATTTTTCAAAAAACTTTGTCGTTTTGAAGAAAAACTCGAATAACTAAAAACACCTATTTCAGCAGTGTTATTTAAGACTATCGAAAATTCCAAAGTTGGCTATGAAATTAGACGTCAAACTTGACAATCAGGAAAAAAAATAGTTTTAGTTAATTGTTTGCTTAGTGTTTTGAAAATGGCCGGAAAGTTTTCATTTAGCGAACAAGTTGACTTGCTGTTAGTGTTAGGTTTCTGTGAAGGAAACTGCAGAAGAAGTGTTGAAGAATATCGGAGAACATTTCCTAATTAAGTCCGCCAGCGGGTTAAAAAATTCTGTCACATTTTAATGGTGCATCATCCCCAATCAACTCTTTAAAATGCTTCAATTGAACTCTACTTACTGTCGATTAATGCTCTCGGTACACTCACAACGTCTACCAAATTTGGTTTTTCTAAGTTCAAGTATAACTGAGATACTGATTTTTTTTTCGAAATTTGAAACCTCACTTTGAAGGCCTATAACTTCTCAGGGGTGCAACTTAGTATAAAAGTAAGTTGCGTTAAATCCCATATTTTAGGTTCCCCTACATGCCCCTGCTCTGTGTCGGTTCTTATGCGAAACACCCTGTATAATTAATAGAGTTGGCAGAAATGTGCCACGGGACATAGGCGTAGGGATCATAATATAATGCATGTAATAAAGTAATTAATATGAAATATAGAATAAATCAATACATTCATACTTTATAACCGTATATGATGTAAAACTTACCCTTGATGACGTACATTGGTTAACAGTACTGTTACGAACTGGAGAAGATTCGTAAAACCTTTTTTGAAGGCTATTTCAAGGTCAAATTGAAATATAGTGTTGATAGTTTTGACGCCAGAAATAGAAAGAGCGAAAAATTTCACGTTCAGATATCACCTTGTGAGGTAATAACCTAATCTAATAAGACGTTATACGAAATAGTCAATGTAAGAATAAGTAATAACTTGAACTTATTAGTGGTAATCACTGGTGATGATTAATAATGTTTGGTTGTTAATAATTATTTAAGCTAAACGGTGGTCAAAATCAGGCAGCAGGGTTTGAATAAAGTAAAATCACCTTGCTAGGTGATGACGATTGCTTTTCGTAAGCTAGTTTGTAAGTAAGTTTTTTTTTGCAGTAAGTGAAAAATCCTAGTTATGGTTATAATCATTTTCAAAGTTTTATTATGCTCAAGGTCATATTTGAACTTAAATATTCTGCTCTTTCCATTCCTGGCGTCAAGACTATGTACTTCCATCTAAAATTTTGAAGCTGACCTTGAAATGACCTTCAAAGTCATATTCAGTCAAAGGTGATATTACCATTAGATCGCCAACTACTGCATTAAACGATTTCTACAAAAGTAAGCTTTTAGCGCACTTCTGTGCTTCTTCGTACTTTGACCTTGATTTGACCTTTAAGGGTCAAAAGGTTTTTATACACAAGGTCATATATGAACGTAAAATTTTCCGCTCTTTCCATTTCCGGCGTCAAAACTATGCACTTCTAATTAAGATTTTCAAGTTGACCTTGAAATGACCTTCAAGGTTATAGTTAAGGTCAAAAGCGATGTCACCTTTAGAGAACTAGTAAAAAATCCGAAAGCTTTTGATTTAACGATTTTAACGATTTTCTCCGACGAAAATCCACTCCTATCGAGTTATTCAGCTGTTCCGGTACTTTTATATGACCTGGTATATATTTTCGTATTTCTCACAGTGATGTACTAATAGTCCAAGAATTATAAGCAAAAATTCACTGCAACCTCAAAAAAATCGCGTAGTCGTGAAATTTACAGGTTTTGTTCAGAATTTTGTGCTATTTTCAATTTTATGACTTTACGCGCTATTTTCTAGTAGGATGCAACAAATTGGATTAGTTTGAGTACAGAATAGTCTAAAATTAGTAACCAAACAGTTTTTTATGAAAAATTGCAGTTCCGACTAGAGCTGTCAACGTTATTTTTCATACTTACAGCCATTTTTTGTGCTGCCCGATCGTGTGAGTTTCCGCTGACTTTGATAGCTACTAGGCGTCATTGTTACACAAAAATAGAACGTTATAGCTGGAAAAGAGGACTTTGAGGAAGCTAATAAATATAGTGCTGTCAAAGAAAATTCGAATTCCTTGAACATAAAGCTGTAAAGATTTATGTATTTCTTTCATTACAAACGACCACTTTTACTGTTTCATCTGCAACCTTTCGGTATTTTGTAATTTAAAAAAATGTATAGTGCTGTCAAAAGGAACAAGTACCATAAAAGTAATGATTTTCCTTAATTCGTTTAATATTTTTAAATAAGTATTTAATGACATCTAAATTTCATACTACTCCATGTCTTCAGGGTCATCTGGATTATCTACCTCTATTTCCTTTCGTACATTACTGCAATCTACTCCAGCACATGTTGAACACATCTGGGTATAGGGAAGGCCGGAGCGGCGGCACTCACACGCCCGTTCATAGCCGCAGCGAACCATCTTCATAATGAGGTCTGGAGCCGGTGGACGAGAAGATGTCTCTGGGCCTAGTCTGTCCCCTTCACTTCTCCATCCCCACTCAGTAGGTGGATAAGAATTCCCCCACCATTCCTGAACCTTTTTTAAAAGAAGGAAATGTATGATTAATGAGTTTAAGTCGAAGGAAAAGAAAACCCACATGCGGATAAACAATAAAATATAAATACAAATAAACAAGGTGCATACCTGTAAGTAGACGCGACGTGAGTGAAAATCTGCAGCGGCGCTAGTTGGGCCTAGGGTTTGAAAGTCAAAATTGTCATCAAGGTTTTGCCTTCCTACAGTTCTTTTGTACTGATGTACCCGAAAGTCGTCTAACGACGCGCTCTTCTGGCCATTGTACAGAGGTAAAATGAATCATCCATTGCATCCCGACATGGCATGGATGAAAAGCAGAAGACCTCTCGCGTCACCCAGCTCCCGCTGAAGACTTGCAATGTCTTCACTTGCAATGTCAACTCTGTCTTGTTTGAATTTTAATCCAGGTAGAATCATGATGACATTGGAGGTAACTGTACAGAGATTCACTAGCAATGCCAGTATGTCAGTGTCCGTGGCCACGACACCAACAATTTGTCCATCTTCAGCAAGGTCAAGAGCTCTTCTTACAATCACGTTATCAGCGTCGCTTTCAGACACGAGCACATTGAAGACAGCTTTCAGTAGTATACCACGAAGCAGTTTGATGAGACGGGACTTATTACCGCTGTTTGCTAAAAAAGTTTTCCTTGGGAGTAGTGGCAAAGTTTTCTGGCTGCACTTCCAGGTCAGCAGATGTCTTCTTTGACGAGTAACATTCATGTAGAAAAAAGACTAGCGTTTCACATGCGACTGGTTATATGATGCGTGTACTTCTTGCGCTAAACCACATGGACCTTAAGTTTAGAGGTACTCTTAAGACGATCGCAAAGCCCGTCGTTTCTTGACACTCACTCACAACACTCACTTTCTTGATAGTCGATAAGCCACTTTCGACAACAACACTTGACTTATCCGCAGGAGGTAACCCATCACCAACAAGTGCACACAATAAGCAATGCTCGATTTCCACGCAAAAAAAAAAAAAAAAAAAAAGTTATCTTGGAAATTAATAATATTATGACCGAGTTTGCGATGTCAACAGTACTATGCCGCGTTAAACTCATAACTGGTCAACACTTCAACCAATCAAAAATAGAATAAAATACATAGAGTAGCAAGTGGAATACAGTGAAAGCGGTCGTTTGTAATGACAGAAATACGAAAATCTTTACAGCTCTATGTTCAAGGGATTCGAATTTTCTTTGACAGTACTATATTTATTAGCTAAAGTCCTCATTTTCGCCATAGCGTTCTATTTTTGTGTAACAATGACGCCTAGTATCTATCAAAGTCAGCGGAAACGCACACGATCGGGCAGCACAAAAAATGGCTGTAGTATGAAAAATAACGTTGACAGCTCTAAACGGAACTGCAATTTTTCATACAAAACTGTTTGGTTACTAATTTTAGACTATTCTGTACTCAAACTAATCCAATTTGTTGCATCATACTAGAAAATAGCGCGTAGTCATACAATTTTGAAAATTTCGAAATTTTGAGTTTTGGCAGCACTATACAAAAAGCCTATCATGGGATTTTTCTGGAACCGACATTTTTGAAAAGAGCACAAAATTCTGAACAAAACCTGTAAATTTCACGACTACACGATTTTTTTGAGGTCAAAACCTAAAATTCTTGTACTATAAGTGCAACCCTGACTTTTATGGTGTAGTGCTATCTTTAATATGAATATACCTCATACATATTATATTTCCAGAATATTTATTTCTCCTGTAAGGAAAAATTGTATTCCTCGAAGACGGTTTGAAATACCCATTTAAGATATGCAAAGTAAGCGAGGAAGATGTCTCTGAAATTCCAATTTATGACTGTATTGCTGTAGGAATTAAGAAAATTTAATTTTCAGTATCAGGGGAGATTTAAACCTGCTTGCGGCCATACTAACTATAATATATTTGCCGTCTTGGCCCTGAATTTGAGTAGAAACCTGAGGTAGTTTGAAAACAAGTTTTTAACATTTCTTATCTACAAAATATAAATCGTTCACATGGGATTTTTTTTTAAATTACTTGATTTAACTATTTGTACATTTCCCAGATTGTGGAGAGAAGCTAATATTATACCAATACCTAAAACATCTAGTCCTTCCGAAAGAGGACAAATTTGCCCTATTAGCATACTACCTACCTTTTCAGAGATTTTGGAAAAAAATAACACGCACCACAAAAAAAAAGTGAAATGTACCTCCGACCAAACTTGGTAAATTTTTTTGGGGTCACTGAATCCGAATCCGAAACTCGTTTTGCTCCATCAAGTCACAATTTTTTTTATCCTCAATAAGCTGCGGAAAATAGCAAAAAATTACAAAAAAATACTCTAGAACCCAAACAAACCTCATAACCCAATACTTCAATAACTTCATACCTCTAATCCCATAGCCCTCATATCAATAAACCGCAAAGACCCCAAATAATCTCAATATAACCTCAAACCAAAGTTGTGCAGTCATCCAAAACGGGTATTTTAGCCATAAATGGCCAAAAAGTGGTCGAAAAATCGCTTCATAAATGGTCGAAGAATGGGGGAATTCTGCCAGGGCAAACTGCAGGCTAGACCCCTAATAACCCAATAACCCAATGGCCCCATTTAATAACTTCGTTCGTAATGGCCCAAGTTACTAACTTTGAAATAACACGCTATTAGTCCGATCGCGACCAAATTCAATAGCACTTGAAACCATATTAATTGTAATGTGCATGTCAATTTTCATCGAATTCCGATGAATAAAAATGCACTTATAGCGAGTCAAACGAAATTTAAGTTTCCAATCCTAACTACCCCGTAATCCATCAGGTCAGTCCTAAAATTTAACTGTGAGGAATACCAATACTTATGCAAAATTTGCATAAGTATTGGTATTCCACTACCAGCACCAATATTTATGCAAAATTTGATCTCAACTCGATCATTACAACGCGAGTTATAATGCGTTAAATCTGCGTACACACAAACGTCCATACTTATGTATATATGCGTATGTATGTACGTATGTATGCGTAAATACATATGTATATAGTGCGTGTAATATGGCTAGTATTTACTAAATCTTCTAGCTAATGCAGAAGTCGTGAGAGACTAAAGTTAACGTAGTACTTCGAGCTGTGAGAGAATAAAGAACTCACTTTAATCGAGAACTCCGAAACTTAAGAGGCAAAGGGATTCAAAAGAATCAAGCACTATAATGTCGTAGTGTTATTGTGGGTTAATGGGGTTCTGGAATTTGCTTTGGTTCAGCTACCTAATTCCAGGCATGGATGAGTCTGGATGTCAGATTCGGGGTGCCAGTCTCCCGTGCGGCATTTCGAAGTTATTAACTTATAACATGGGGCCATTGGGTTATTCGGTTATTAGGGGTCTGGCCTGCAGTTTGCCCTGGTAGAAATCCTCCATTCTTCGACCATTTATGACGCTATTTTTCGACCACTTTTTGGCCATTTATGGCTAAAATACCCATTTTAGATGAACTGCACAACTTTGGTTTGAGATTATATGGTTAATTGGGGTCTTTGGGGCTTACTGATTATGAAGGCTATATGATTAGAGGTATGAAGTTATTGAAGTATTGGGTTATGAAGTTTGATTGGGTTCTAGAGTATTTTTTGCCAATTTTGCCATTTTCCGCAGCTTATTGAGGATAAAAAAAATTGTGCCGTGATGGGGCAAAACGGGCTTCGGATTCGGATTCAGCGACCCCAAAAACGTTTAATCCAGCAAGTTTGGTCAGAGGTACATTTCACTTTTTTTGTGGTACTCTGTAATTTATAACCAATTAACATCATTTTTAAATAAATTTAATATTGTACCATCAACTCAGTCGGGTTTTAAAACAGACCACATTACTACAACTGCACTTTTACATGTAACAGATGAGCTATATAGAATAACTGAGAATAGATACATGACTTGTCTCATTCTCTTAGATTATTGTAAGGCCTTTGATACTCTCGATCATTCGACATTATTTAAATTAAATATTTCGGCCTTATTACTGTGTTAAAGTATTAACACAGTAAGTTTTTTTAGAAGTTATCTTGGTAACATGCAACAAAGAGTCATAGTAAGTAGTATTTGTTCTAGTTCTAAAAATGTTGATATTGGAGTCTCCCGGAGAAGTGTGTTAGGGCCCCTTATTTTTTTCATTATATACTGCAGATTTTTCATTATTTTTAGATGATACCGATTTTCATCAGTATGCGGATGACCTACAGCTAATTTTTCGTTTTCTCTTAAACAACATTTTCAATTTTGTTAACAATATTAATATGGATCTAGAACATATATGTATCTAACATATCCCGAGCACATTTTGAGGCTATCCACGAATCGACCCAATTTTTGGTATCTTCATATGATGCGAAGTGTTGCTCACACAGGTCGTGCGCTATCGATCGAAACAAGTGGAAATCAGAAGGAGCAATATCTGGTGAATACGGCAGGTGGGGTAAAATTTCCCCAATGAGTATTTCTAAATGATGCCGCAACATGTGGACGAGTATTATTATGCAGGAGAATAACTTTGTCGTGACTGGAGTAGTAGTGGGCACGCTTTTCCTTCAGTGCTCGACTCAATCTTATCAATTGTGTTCGGTATACAGCTCCAGCAATGGTTTCGTTCGGTTTCCAATCCAATAATGCTTCCAATTCAGCGTCTTCCTTGCGTTCGATGTTAAATTCACCGTTGTTAAACTTTTGAAACCACTCAAAACAACTTCAGGCAGTCTCACTATATGCTTCTACAAGCAATCGATACACCTCAGATGCAGAGTTCTTCAAATTGAAGAAGTAAATCAAAATTTCCCGCAAATGACGCTTATTCGACTTACAACTCGACATTTTCGCACACAAAAGAATATATTATACTGATAAAAAATCACTAATATTCTAAGGTTACGTTGTTGTCTGATGTCCAGATTTACGATAATGACGTTTACATCTGACAATTTTAATCATACCTTACTGGTGGCGCCAACTTTTGTCAAACGGCGGAAATTTATTTGTACTATTTTATATTTTTCGAAAAAAAAATCAATGAATAATTACTACGGATAGTTTCACGGGTTATGGCGCCATTAAACGAAATTAAAAAAAAAAAAACGGAAATAACTCAAAATCGGTAAAAGATAGGTATAAGGAAATCTCATGAAAATGAACAAAAAATAACGTGTAGAATCGAAATCTGGAATAATGGTACCTACCATTCCATTTAAAATAAGGAAGCTGGTGCCGACTTCCGGTATAACTGTAAGTGCAGCCATCTTGAAAATAGTTTCGTCCGCTGTAAGTCCTCCATATTTAAAAAAATATATTTATTTCTAAGTCGCGGAGCGACATAGTCTATACAAACCATGTAATTAATAATTTAAAATAAGCAATTTCAATAAGGGTTCGCACAACTGTCCGCGTCTGATATACGAGGGGACCGAAATGGGTAGTGTTGTGAGCTTGCAATAACATAT
This sequence comes from Aromia moschata, assembly GCA_029963805.1. Lineage (NCBI taxonomy): Eukaryota > Metazoa > Arthropoda > Insecta > Coleoptera > Cerambycidae > Aromia > Aromia moschata. The sequence continues at coordinate 161,793 of JAPWTK010000413.1, read as the reverse complement.
CATACATAATATGACATCGCAATAAAACCTGTTTAGAATCACGCTCCGTCGAGAATACCTATGCTGTGGCAGTTCGTCTATTGTAGGTATATACCGAGAGTTTCGTTGCGCGTTCAGTGTCATTGTGATTCAGAGTGCTGAAACAACATAAGACAACATCTGTTTCAAACATAGATTGACAGTATATCTGACTGGGGATTTACGTGTTAGGGGAAATGAATGTATTTTGTACTTTTTGTGGATAAATTCTTCAGATAAATCTAAAGTAACAAGCCATGTGAACATCCATGCCTATTCAAGTTCTAATAACCTGCGTTTTTTATTACAAAAGCATTTTGGGGAAAACCCATTTTAAAAAAAATTGTAAAAAAAAGGGGAAAAAAGGGGGTTTTTGGATTTTGGGGGGGTTCTTTGGGTTTTTATAAAAAAAAATTGGTGGCGGTTTTTACCCAAAAAACAGAGAAAAAACCAATCATGAAAAATTGTATGAGTGTTAAGTGTGGACATGCACTGATTACAGCAGATTTATCACATGTGATAAATGCAGGAAAGACTATCTCACAAATATTTTTGCATGGTTCGCTTTACATGTACGTACCGGAAGTGCAGCCATCTTGAAAATATTTTCAAGTCCGCCGTTCAAATTTTCAAAAATCTCTATTCTTTACGGAGCGTGATTCTAAACTAGTTTTATTGCGACGTGATATTATGAATGACATTTTATTACAAGCGCACAACACTACCCATTTCGAGCCTCTCGCATGCCAGACGCGGACAGTTGTTCGAGCGGGTATTGAAATTGCTTATTTTAAATTATTAATTATATGGTTTGTATAGACTATTTTACATACAATGCTGTGACCCCCCTGATGTATTTAGTTATAAGTGAATTATAAAAGCGAAATAACTAAAAAACTATTAAATATAGGTATAGGGCATGCTAATATAGATCGATGCAGAATTTATTTCCATATTGTTAATGTGTAAAGTATAATATGTGCCATTGTATTTAGAAAATTTGAGTTTGGATGGATTGAAGTTAGCTAAATGGTAGTTCTATTTTAAACAACCTTATACATAATTGAAAAACAATAAAAGCACGTAAAAGGATGCTGTTACATGGCATAGGTTCTACTAACGACAGTGCTAATACCGATGCTTAATTTTTTAAAATGACCACTACAGATAGAATCAAATATTATGGAGTTAATGAATAAAATTAAAAAAAAGAAAATAACTTAAAAACGATAGTTTTACGGTATAGGGAAATCTCATAAAAATCTACCTAAAATAACGTGTAGAATCAAAATCTGGAATAAGCATTCTATTTAAAATAAGAATCCTGGAGTGGGTACTGGAACCTTCGGCGTAGAAACAAAAAACGAAGTTTTCCACGAAACACTATACTTTACTTTTCTACTATACTTTTCTCGACGCGCGTTTCGCCAACTAAGTTGGCATCAAACTAAATTCTAACCTACACATTTGTACTATTGATATTTAATGTTGCCACGGTTCACAGATGTTACGGTTCAGTGAACCGTGGCAACAAATTAAGTATAAATAGTGCAAGTATGTAGGTTATAATTTAGTTTTAATCTTCTCCTGAAGATGCCAACTTAGTTGAAGAAACGCGCGTCGAAAATATGAGACTTCGTAGAACCGGAAGTGCAACCATCTTAAAAATATTTTCATCTAGTCCACAATAGGCTTACTAGAAGTCAAAATTTTCAAAAATTAGTCATTTCTACAAGTCCCAATACTCTTAATGAATAGTTTCGATCTATTACTGTTTTCATATTTTGTTATTTCATACACATTAGGTTATGTAGAGTATCATTTAGGAGATATCGCCTTGTTCAGGAAAATGTAAAAACATATTTTTTAATTGAAATGAAGGCAATTTTTATTTTTATTATTATTGTTTAGGTTGTATGTAGTTTTAGACCACAGCAAAACGCTTTGTAATACCCGACTTGTTTTCTAACTATATCAGATCAGTTCGTTTAAACGCTTTTTGCTTTTTCAACGGACCAGGTTCTCAGATAATGGAGAAATAAAGGATAAAATCGGTGTACGATTCAATTAATTCATTAATGAACTTGTCTGCTTCGGGATGGGTCATTGTCTGTTCGCGACGTCAATAAATTATTACGGTTTCACCGAGTTTGAAGTTGTAGAAGCTCGTGAAAGGATGCATTTAAGAGAACTCCAAATGACTGTGAATTATAACTTTTGTCCCTTTTATCCCATTGTTTTATATAATGCGTCCTCTTCCGCATTTTGCCGACTCGTAATTTATTTTCATTTAATAATAGAGCCTAAACGTGCACAGGCAGTGTTCTGTCTTGTCTGAGGAGACTCCATTCAAATGATTTTCCTGTGAATTGCACCTGCATCATGGATAGTGATTAGTAGGGTCCAGAAAGTGTGCTACAACGCAGGGTTGGCACTATGCAACTCAATGATACTTAAAGTATAAACTGCTTAAAAAAAATTTAAGCGCTTTGTAAATTATATACATACGCGTCTATTTCGCGCCACTGACCGTGCCTAGTAACGCGTTGGGACTTTCCCGTGGTGGGTTCCAGGGAAAGCTATATGCAATTTATCCATATAGTGTAGCGAGCATTCCGTTGTCGAAATTTAGTATTGTAAGTTAGCTCGATGCAAGCGGACGAACGGTAGAACGCTGAGTTTAAAATAATGTTATGTGTCGAGAGTGATTAACTAATACATATATACTACGTTTTTTGCACTGTGTACGTATTTCTTTTAGAGTTCGTGTAGTGGATACATATTGTCTGATTGTTCTGTTTGTGTAGATTTTTGTAATAATGGCACAGTCGTTACTGAATTTGTGAATAGACTGAAAAAGATGATTGAAAATTACGAGGACTTTACAATAGACGGATCACACATTTTATGTATTTCTTGCAATTTAGATTCGAATATCCATCAACAAAATATTACTGATACTGGAGTGGGTACTGGAACCTTCGGCGTAGAAACAAAAAACTGGACGTTTTCCACGAAACACCGGCCTACTGTACATTTCTCGATGCGCGTTTCGCCAACTAAGTTGGCATCTTCAGGAGAAGATTTAAAACTTTAGTTTTAATCTTTTCCTGATTTAAGAGAAGAAGATTTAAAACTTTATTTTGGGAGTTGGTGAGGATGTTTCAGTCAAAGTTGTTTGGTAAAGTTTCACAACAATAAAGCCAAGTTTTTGCGATTTATAACTAGAGTTCGTGCAAGAGCGGAGTGTAACAGGACCGTAGTCAGTTAACGAATGAAAATATTCATCATATTAACATAAATTTGTACCAACAAAATACTATTTTCACCAAATAGTACGGTTAAGTCAAGGATAAAATACCTATATAAATTAAGATAACACATAACAATGGTACCACTTACCCGACACACGTGAGTGTTGAGACAAGGTTCCCATAGCGGGTTGGGGTGGCTGTCACAAGCAGTGTCACTTTTTAACGCACCAATTAAAAAATTAGCTACTGAACGCCCGCAAGCGTCGGTAGCTTCGTCTATAATAAAATACACGAAATTGTCCGCAATGTCTCCGCGTATTGATATCACTACATTGTTGTAAACCCGATCGACATATGCAAGTCTTAACGTACATATACACGTACGTACGTACGGTCCATATATCTTTTTTTCTAAAAACGTACGTAACTTGGGGTTCTCTAGTTTGTTTAATGGAATATTGCTTGCAACAAAGGCTTCTGTAAGTTCATAGAAAAATATGGAATCGTCGGCGCTGGACGAGGCATGGCTTTTCAGATGTCTTGTTACTTTAGTTTTATCTGAAGAATGTATAATGCGAATTTATAATAACATAAAAACGAAACGTATCAACGCGATGCAATACCGGCGACTGTATGTTATAGCGTGCCATAAATAACTAAAATTGCTAGCGCACATTTCGTAATGCAAGTCAGCTGTGAACTTGTGACTTGCCAACGAGTCAAGGGAGGACTTGCACAGTGTCCGCCCTGTGACCTTCGCGCTTGGTAATAAGTAATAATATTTAATAATGTACTATGATGTAACATAGTTTCTGTGAACATATTAACATTTTCATTTGTAAACTGAGTACGGGCCTATTACACTCCGCGCTCGTACAAACTCTATTTATAACTATGAATGAAATATTGGTCCACCACGTTATATCTGGGATAAAGGAACTGCCAAAAGGGCTGAAGGGGGAGAATCGGTTTCAAAGAAGGCAAATACAGTTCTTCGGCTTGAGCGCTTGAGTGATGAAATCAAGAAAAAACGGCCGGATTTGGTGAAGAAGAAAGTTTTGTTTCATCAAGACAATGTACTAGTTCACACATCCGTTATCGCGATGGCTAAATTCAATGAGTTAATGTTCGAATTGATTCCTCATGCACCCTATTCGCCAGATTGAGTCCCTTCGGATTCTTTTCTGTTTCCAAACTTGAAAAAAATGGCTCGGTGGTAAAAGATTTGCCAACAACAAAGATGTGCAAGTGAGTCTGCAGTTGATGACTATTTTGAGGAGCTCGACGATTCTCACTATAAACAGGGTATCGAAGCTCTTGAACATCACTGGAAAAATGTATCAAAATAAAAGGAGACTATGTATAGAAATAAAGATATTTTTTCATAAATTTTTTGTGTCTTCTTTTTTAGGTTGGGTACATCTGGGACTACCCTCGTAAATACTGTGTCCCGTGGATACAAATGTCTTGTATTTTGTTGATATAGTAACCTCCAGAATATTACAATTATTGATAACCCTGATCAAAATATCTATGACATAACAAAAATATCCATAATCATTAAAAATGTAAACTTAAATCAAATTAATATCACCGTGTTTTTTGACTGAATAGACTCGGATTCCGTTCTCTCTAAAATGTGCCACGCCTATCAAAAAGAAAATACCAATTACCGCCCTCGATTTTAGGTTAAATAAAAAGCGAGGCAGTCATTCATTAACTCTTCGGCTGATGATTTCCCACGGGATGGAAAAAGGAACCTGGAAACGTGTCCTGAACATCAAAGAAGGCACGTGCTACTCCTGGGCTCAAATTATTGCAACCGTATGATAGAATAAAGAGCCGTTCGAACATTATCTTATAAGAGTTATTTCAGTAGAGTATAAATTAGGCTTCGGCGCGCGCTTCTCCAATTACGGGTTTTCTATAGACTTCGCGTAGTTCTGCATATTAACGACGATCGTTAGATTGATTGAAATAATTACTCGCACTAATATTATACTTAGGAATACGTGAATTAGAAGCGAGTAGTGTGTAGTATACAGCACCGTTTACGGTATTTCGAATCATAAGATAAAAATATGCGTCAAAGTGTGCCGTGGAATCGATCCCGCATATCTTGAAGCATTACTCTTAGAAGTTGTCAGGTTTTGAAGTTTTTATTCGGTACTAAGAAAATAACTTAATAACATGTTACTGCATAATACCAACCAGTAGTCTTTCTACATTTATTGTCGTTAAATGTTACCGATTTGGCCTGTACATACGAGGTGCGTAAATCTAGCGCCAGATCTAGCAATACTGCGGAGACGGGACTTGGAAGGTCGCTAGGATAACATGTAATGCACCTTCAGTACAAGGTTGAACTTGTGGTCATTTGTTTGTGGTTTGTGACTGTTTTCGTAAACCGTTTTTTTCGAGTGCGTTTTAAAAATAAGTGACATTAATTTTGAGCAACATTGTGCTATCAGGTTTTGCTTTAGACTTGGACACAGCGCAACTGATATTTTTGCAAAACTTCAACACGCCTACGGACACAGTGTTTTTTCAAGAGCCCAGGTTTTTCGATGGTTTACGGCATTCTCGCAGCAAGGAAGAGAGTCGATTGAAGATGAACCACGTAGCAGAAGGCCTCCATCCTCAAGAACCGATGAAAATGTCGATAGAATACGAGATCTTGTGCGTTCAGATTGTCGGTTGATGACAAGAATGATCGGAGAAGAGTTAAATTTGAATCACACCACTGTTCATCAGATTTTTGACTAACGAACTGGGATTGAGAAAAATCTACGCAAATATGGTTCCAAAAAACCTTTCGCAAGAACAAAAGGACATCAGGAGAGAAAGGTGTCTTGACTTTTTGGAATCGATTGAAAATAATCCCCATTTTATGGAACGTGTCATTAATGGTGATGAGACTTTGGTGTTTGAATACGACCCGGAAACCAAGCGCCAAATCATGGAATGATGCACTTCAAGCTCTCCAAGACAAATTAAAAAAAAACAAGAATGAGCAAGTCGAAGATCAAATGCATGCTGATTTGCTTTTTTGTTATCCAGGGAATTGTCTACAAAGAGTTTGTGCCTCCAGGCCAAACAGTAAATCAACACTGTTATAAAGAGGTTCTTGAAAAACTTCGAAATAGGGTCATCCGTGTGAGACCAAACATCAAGAACAACTGGTGTTGCATTATGACAATGCGCCTTGTCACACAGCCATTTCAGTAAACGAGTTTTCAGCCAGTAAAAGCATTCCTGTGGCTCCTCGGCCTCCTTATTTGCCTGACTTGAGTCCTTATGACTTTTTTTCTTCTCTACTGAGATTGAAAAATCTCCTCAAGGGGCGTCATTTTGGGACCATAGAAAACATTTTAAACGGCTGTAACCGACCAGCTGAAAGCTATTCCAGTATATGAGTTCCAGCACTGCTATGAGGAATGGAAGAACTGTCTCCAGCGCTGTGTAGCTTGCCAAGGAAGTTATTTTGAAGGAGACAATATTGAATTGAATTCTATTCGAATAAAAAAATGTTACACACCTCGTATTATTGTAGAGAGAAAATGATTGTTCCATTGAAGTTAAATTGTAATTTAATTGAAGTGCAAATTCAAAATACATAGTTCGCATGGACAGAGAACGACACAACACGCACATTATTTTTATGAATTTCGCACAGTTGTTTGTTGCCACTAATATCAGTACATTATTATTTTTTACATCTACGGAGGACAATGCACTATTTCTACTTCTAGCCGTTTTACTAGCCCATTTACTATGTCTATCGTAAAATCCTCGTAATTTTCAATAATCTCTTTCAGTCTATTCACAAATGGTAACGACTGTCCTATTATTATGGTACAAAAACGTTCACACAAGATTAGGTAATAAGTAAATACAGTACACGAACTATAAAAGAAATACGTATACGGTGCAAAAATCGAACTCTACCATCCTACCGTTCTACCGTCCATCCGCTCGCTTCGAGTTAACGTAACAAGTATCCCGAAATGCCGCCATGGGACAGTTCCAGTGCGCGTTACTAGACACGGTCAGTGGCGTACGTATGCACGGGCTAGAAATACACTCGTACATCATAACTTACAATGCGCCAAAAAATACGGTTTATACTTTAATTATCACAGAGGTGTATAGTGCCGACCCTGCGTTGTGGCACACTTCCCGGACCCCTAATGATGACCAATATTTTCTCTAATAAGTTGTCGATTTACATTGTTGTTTGTTTATGAATAAATATATTAAGATAAACATACATTTTAGTATTTATTAAGTGTACAGAGCTCGAAGCAAATCCTTACTCTCTTTTGACAAACTTTTTATGTAAAAGATATAAAGTATAAAACGCAACAATCCAAACAAGCAATAATGCAGGTATAGTCCATCTATTCTGAACTAAAAATGATAAATACTTCTGGGGAACAAAAAAAGGCGGTGCAACTTTATGATTCCATGGGCGTGCTCGAATAATAATTAACGTCGCTGTTAGGCATTCATATATGTTTAAAATAATACGCTGACTTTGTTTTTAAATTTATCGTACTCGACCGTTTCGACATTTTCGCTGGTTATAATATCTGAAGCTACGTTATTGTCATCCGTTTCGGAAGGCTTCCGGAAAGTCATGTTTATGAAAGAGGTATTGATTAAAAATATCGATTTTTTAATGATTGAATTATGACGCAAATAAAATAAAAGTTTGTATAATTGAAACCTTTTAAAAACCCACTTCGCCGTTATTGTACGCGCACAGAATATAAAGCATCAAAACACTCACAAAAACAATGTTTTTTTTGTATACAGTCGGTCAAAGATAGCGTGGTTATAACCCGTGTTTTACCGCCAACGTAAATCAACTGGGTCGACTCTATGTGGTGTCTGGTGATATATTTCCCCCTACAAGAGTACCGACAATGACCAATGATGTGTAGATTCCGCCCACTTCTAAAGTGACATTCGCTTGTCAAATCAACGTGGACTACGATACAGTCTATACGGGTATTAGATCAGTATAGAAACGCGTATTTAGTTCCATACAAAGTGTTAGTAAACTGATATATCCTTATTTTACCTCGTATAAGTACCTATTTCCAATTTAGAATGGAAATTCTATATGTTAATTTACTTTAATAGACCACCGAGCATTTTTTTAAATTGTATTCTTTTAAAAATATAACCTAATCTTTTAATGAGTTACTCAAATTCAAAGTAGAAAAATTAGATATGCAAGTAGTGATTCCTTAGGCAGCAGTGTTTTGCATATTCTTATAAAACTCTTGGTTAAAAAAGATATGGCCAAATATAAAATACACTCGAAACCCTCTTAAGTCACCTTCGCTTAATTCACATCCCCTCTTATTTCACCACGTTTTCTCCTATTATGTCACGAAACCGTCCCTCTTAAGTCGCCGCCTGTAAAAGTTTTAGAACTACGTTTGGAAATTGGATTCTCGCATGAATACAATTTTTATTGAAAAAAATGATTGTGTAATACATTAAATATTTGTATTGTAAATTCAACCTAACCTTTAAAATAGGTTAGGTGTCTTTTAAAAATATTTAACCTTTAAAATATTCAATCAAGTGGAAAATTGAACTTTGTCACGCACGACTGGGTATACTTACGTTAATTTTTTCGTTCAGTTGGCTCATTTTTCGTTATAACAAGTGCTGTGGTATATCTCTAAATATTTCTTTTTGCAGCTAAAACACGAAAAAGTTGAGGTTATCATCGCGACTTAAGAGATACTAAATTTTGCGACTTAAGCGAGACGATGATGCACGGATTTGGTGACTTAAGAGGGGGTTCGAGTGTATATGGATATTCCAGACTTTTGCCCAGCTTTACATATGTATTTCCGGCATTCGTATACCCTTGTGCATCGACTAACTTCCTTATTTTCATGGAACATACTGTATAATATAATATCAAAAAACCTTGTAAAAGTCTTAAAAATAGTAATTATTTATGTCTATAGTAAGTTTATAGTAAGTATTTATGAGAATACGAGTTGTAGGAAATGGTCCCATAAGTTAAAAATTTCAAGCGGTGCTGAAGAGAAAAAGAACATAGCGGACATTCTTAAAGGTATCAAATCAGCTTAGGAATGTAGAAAACTTCCTACCTAAAGGTATTATTGCGAATAGTCCGATTTGTGAGAATAGAGGTAAATGAAATAAAGACTGATATACGAGTTTTTGGTGAAACGTTTACCTAACAATGTTAGTACACATTAGCGATATGAGTTCTAGCAATAAATGATTTAATGTGAGTTTCTAATTTTATTATTGTCAAAAAATGTTTTCGGTGATGTTGACACGTACGGTGTTTTTTTTACATCATATTTTTTAGACCTTAAACAGTGGTCTACCTGCATATGACGTCTAAAGACTGGAAATACAGAAATGCAATTATTTTGAAAATAAAATTAATAAACAGTATAAACAGAAATAAAATGAAAAAATGCGACTCCATCTGCACAAAATTAATGTAAAACAGATAGTAGTGGATAGTAAAAAACATGACTCATTTAAAGTACGTGCTTTCTGATAACTAAAGAGTAAGTCGCGTAGCATAACATGACCGCATCAGGAAGAATACGGCATTATATATGAAATAGTCTATACAAACCATGTAATTAATAATTTAATATAAGCAATTTCGTTAACGTTTCGTAGACCACAACGAATTGTAGACTGTCCGCGTCTGACATATGAGAGGCCCGAAATGGGTAGTATTGTGAGCTGGATCACATATCATTCATAATATCACATCGTGATAAAACCAGTTTAGAATCACGCTCCATTGAGAATACCCACGCTGTGGCAGTTGCACAAAGCAAATATGGGTTTCCTTCTACATACAGACATACTCATTTAGTCATTACTCGTTAAGTCGTCGGTTTAAAAGTAAAACTCATTTACCTTTTAACGGCGGGACTGGTCGATATATCGACCAGCAGTCATGTTGGGGACTCCACACAGGAGAGATTCATTAAAAATAAGAGGTCTATTTTGACTCAAATTTCCCCACCGTTAAAAGGTTAACTAACATCAAGCCAATTCTTAACAAACCTGCATTTTTCTAAAAATAAGAGACGAAGAAGTTAGCTCAAGAAGTTCCAAAAATAAAAGTAATTATTTCTTGTATTAAAAAGTAATATTAGAATACTTTTTTATGTTATATGAGCCCTAGGCTAGTCAAAACCAGGAACAAGCCTTTAATAAAGTTTTTTTTAATTTTCATATTAGTAATAAAAATGTTTCCCATAGCTGTCCTTTATGGCGGAGTTAGAATATATGGAAATTAACGATATCTTTTTTTTTAGGTAAGGATCCGATTTTTGCCATATCACGAAAGAAGTATGTTCACGGTATGGATGATATGGGGAGGTAGTTGATTTAATATCTGACAGGATTGTAGCTGGAGTAAAATTCTAACTAGAGCTCAGTAAGAAATTTTATTATATACGTTTTAAAACCAAAAATACGAGGTGTGTAAATTAAGTGATGAGACTGTTTTTTTAATTGTTTTTTATTCGAATAGAATTTACAAATCAGTATTGTCTCCTTCAAAATAACTTTCTTGGGAAGCCACACAGCGCTGGACACGGTTCTTTGATTCATCATACCAGTGCTGGAACTCATATAGTGGAATAGCCTTCGGCTGATCGGTTACAGCTGTTTGAATGTTTCCTATTGTCCCAAAATGATGTCCCTTGAAGTGACTTCTCAATATAGGGAAGAGAAAAAAGTCACAATGATTCAAGTCAGGCGAATAAGAAGGCTGAGGAGCCACAGGAATATTTTTTATTTTAATTATTTTTACTGTTTACTGAAACGGCTGTGTGACAAGGCGCATTGTAGTGATGCAACATTCAGTTGTTCTTGAAGTTTGGTCTCACACGCATGACCCTTTTTCGAAGTTTTTCAAGAATCGCTCTGTAAAAGTGTCGATTTATTGTTTGGCCTGGAGGCACTAACTCTTTGGGGGTAATTCCCTGGATATCAAAAAAGCAAATCAGCATGTATTTGATCTTCAACTTGCTCATTGTTGCTTTATTGGGTCTTGGAGAGCTTGAAGTGTGCCATCCCATGCTTTGGCGCTTAGTTTTCGGGTCGTACTCAAACACCCGTCTCATCACCGGTAATGACACGTTCCATAGAATGGGGATCGTTTTCAATCGATTCCAAAAAGTCAATACACCTTTCTCTCCTGATGTCCTAATAAAGGTTTTTTGGAACTATTTTTGCGCAGATTTTTCTCATCCCCAGTTCGTTAGTCAAAATTTGATGAACAGTGGTGTGAGTCAAATTTAATTCTTCCCCAACCATTCTTGTCGTCAACCGACGATCTGAACGCATAAGATCCCGTATTCCACCGTCACATTCATTGGTTCTTTAAGATCAAGACCTTCCGCTGCGTGGTTCATCTTCAATCGATTCTCTTCCTTCTGAGAATGCCTTAAATCACCGAAAAACTTGTGCTCTTAAAATAACTGTCGCCGTAGGCGTGTTGAATTTTGCAAAAGTATCCGTTGCGCTGTTTCTAAGTCTGAGGCAAAACCTGGTAGCATACCGTTGGTCAAAACTAATGTCACTGGTTTTTAAAACGCATTAGAAAAAAAAACAGTTTACGAAAACAGTCAAAAAGAACAAACAACTGGCGCTAACAAGTTCAAACTTGTACTGAAGGTGCATTACATGTTAACCTACCGCCCTTCTAAGTCCTGTCTCCAAAGTGTTATTAGATCGGGCGCTACGTTGCCAGTCTCATTATTTAATTTACACACCTCATAACTAGATGAGACATTCGGGGTTCTTTAGGGTCATAAAATGGGGAGATTTTCCATAAAATCGGAAACTCCTGATGTGTAGGGAGAAAACTGTAGTCACCACGTGTTTCGTAACCAAAAAAAAAAATGTACCTAGACTTAGAGGATCCGTTCAGCATATGTTACGGCGCGAGAATGGACATTTTCTGGAAAATTTGAAAATTCTGACATGTCGGGAAAACCTGAAGTCACCATCATGTTCAGCTATCCAAAAGGCATACGGCTAGGGTACTTAGACGACGGATTGAAGCAACTTTTTTTTGTGTGACTGTGTAATAAATATATAAATTTTAATAATAAAAAAAGAAAGTTGGCAATGGTGCCGCCTTGTACGGAATCACCCGGTATTTAATATAATTTTGTTGTTAATTACACAAGGCGCAGAAATAAAAAAAAAACAAACAAATTTTTAGGTGAATTTCAAATAGCTACAACTTGGGGAAAAGAGGCCGTAGGGAAAAGATAAAAAAAAGAAAATTGAAAAGTTTTTGGATCCTGCGATTAAAATTTTTAGCTTCAATACTTTTGATTAATCATAGGAAAACCATCGAGGAAAAAAAAAATCGAAATTTTTGCTTGTCTTTTAAAAGGCCCAGGGACCTCAATACATTTCTTTCGATATGTTCATCATAAAGGTCTTTTGGGTAATCTAATTTTCATTAATTTGACCTGTTATTGAGCCCTGTACGATGATTTTTCGCTGAGTTATCGCCGTTCAAAGCAAAAATGTCATTGTTGACTTTGATAATCAATTACTCGGGAAATAATGAACGTACAGAAAATTCAAGTAGGGTTGTGAAAACTGCAAAGTATCTTTAATAAGTAGCAGTGATTAATTTTTTATAAAAAAATTTTTTCGAAATGAAATTGTTGATTGAAAACGAGGTTAAAAATTGCATAATTAGGGATATTTGTATAACTGCAAATAATGGGTAGACTAAGGATATTGAGTGCAACTTTTCAACCTTAAAGTACCCCCAAGAAACCCTGATAGTTTTAAAGTGCTGTAATTTTTTTTTCATAGTGCTCCGAATGAATGAAGTTGTCCTGTGTGCTAAAAATCAGTGTAAGGATCGATTTTTCACTTTTTGTCATTTTTATTTTTTTAGTTAAAAAGGTTTTTTAGTAACAATCTACATTTGCATTGTCAAAAACCGTTAATTATTGTTAAAAAAAATGAAAAAAATGGTTTGATTTTTTGACAAAAAAAAGTTTTTTTTGTTTTTTTTTTTTTAACATATCCCATAATGCTTCACAATCTGATGAAACTGATTCATTTAAAAAAAAACTATTTTTTTAATGAAAGCTTGTGGAAACGATTTGAGCTCTGAAGGATTCAGTAAAATTGAAGATTTGTGGAATGAAATACAGCGATCCATTGGGGGGGGGGGGGGTATATCAACTTGTTATAATTAATTTTTTAAATTGATGTTTAAAACTAATAGGCCAGTCAATGAGGACATTAAAATCGCAAACTAACGTGTAGTTCTGAATTTTTGGTATGTTGTTAGGACCAATACCAGTAGTGTAAATTTTGGAAGTTTGCAGCTTCGAAAGACGTGTGCTATCTCCGTGGCACTTAAAACACCGCAAAATTTTCGGACTTTTTTTGTTTTTTTTGATCATGTCTCCTAAATTATGCGTTACCTGGAAACGGCCAGTCTAAGCTTTTTCAGAGCAGATTACATTTGCTACAATTTGAGACCTGAACCAGCTCTGTGCGTCAAATAATACTCAAGATACAGCAGGTTGGAAATACCATAAATTGAAATCCCTTTTTTTTCAAAAAAGTGAATTTTTAACTTTTCCTCAACTTCCGGCTTAAATATCGGGGGAAAATACTTATCCTACGATGAAAGTCGTATCAAGAGAAGTTTTAGTAAATTTAATTAGCTTTAATTTAAGCGCAGAACGACGCCTGTATCTTAAAAAAAACAAACAATGGGAAAAACAACATTTTTCACAAATTCGACCACTAGTTCTCAGGATGGTATGAGGGCAGTTTTAACGAAAAAAAAAAAATATAAAAAAAAACAATCTAACAAAATATGTATTTAAACGCACTACTCATGAATATTTACGTACAATCTTAATAATAATAATCTACAATAGGTAATAAAGTTCACTTAGTCCGTTTCGAAGGTGGTTGTGAATCTTCTATTGTCATCACGGGCAGTGGTCGTCGATATCGTCGTCGTTATCATCCCATTCTTCGTCGATCTGGATAACGGCGACGTTTTGGCAGGAGACCCCAGAGCAGAATTTGCACATAGAAGAGCATCTGAGTCCAGGTTTCAGACATGTGCAGCCGCCTCCGGTGCACCCTTTCTTACACCTGTGTGAACCTGGCAACCAACTTAACGGAAACCGACTTCTCTTTTTTCATTCGATTGTACCCGTTTGTACAGCATTTAATTTCGTTTGTACCTTGAAGGGGCGGAAATGGCAGGGGGTGGCAAAATGATTGGCAACTGAGTTCACGCAATAGCATTTTTTCATTACGCATTCGATTGTACCCGGTTTGTACCCGTTTGTACTGCTTTTTATTTCGTCTGTAACTTAATGGGGCGGAAATGGCAGGGGGTGGAAAAATTGCTGCCAACCCATTTCACGCAGTATATTTTTTTCTTTTTTGGAATTCGATTGTACCCAGTTTGTATCCGTTTATACCGCGTTTTATTTCGTTTGTACCTTCAGAGGACGCAAATAACGCACAAATGAAAAATTGTATACTGCGTAACTTAGTCGCCCATCGTCGAGTGTTCCGTTTGTACCACTTCATAATCGTTTGTACCGCCTTGAAAACGATAGCACGCCTTCATACAACTGAATACTTCGTTTATACCTCTCTAAAATCGTTTGTACCTCTACTAAATCCTTTGTACTGACTTGAAAACGATAGCACCCCTTCGTAAGATTGATTATTTCGTTTGTACTTCCTTAAAATCGTTTGTACCCCTACGAAATCGTTTGTACCTCCTTGGAAACGATAGTACACTTTCCTATTATTGATTAATTCATTTGTACCACTTCGTTTGTGCCACTTCGCCCATCATGGTAGTAGGTATGAGCCCCTGTTCAGTTCTAGTGAACCCTCACTGAGTGGCATCTCTATCAACCCCCAACCATTTTGAACCTGACCTTCGGCATGTATGCTGATGGCATGCACGCACTATTTTCTGTTGTAGGCAAGCGGGCTAGGCCAATCTTAGCAGAGGAGGTCGTTTTCACAAAAATTTTGTACTGCAGGCTATGTAGATCTCCGTACAGAGCTACGTCTCGTCTCGTCCTTTGTACAGAGCTACGAGGCACTTTGCTCCTGAGTCTGCTATGGTCTCGTGGGTCGCAGTAGGTTGGAGAAATTGTTCTGCGATGGTTATCAGTTTCTGAAGAGGATAGATATTTCTGAAGAGCGCTTTTATTTTGCGCCACAGTTTATTTTTCCCGTACCAGAAACGGGCAGAAATAGTGTCGCACCCTGTGAACGCGTGTAAAAACAACACAAATCTGGGGGAGAACTCTAACTCTCCCCGGTTGAATGAAGTTGACCAGAGTCACCTCTGCCACTTTTCTGGAAAAAAAACATTTTTGATAGTGGATCCCAAGCCATTAAGAAGGACGAGGAGATACACATCTACATCCACATGCCGGTAATATAGGTACCAAGTCAAACAAGTTAGAGGCATGCAATTTCGTTAAGTTGGTAAAGCCGCTGAACTGTATTACCAACTGTAGTTGTAGATTATTATTAAGATTGTACATAAATATTCATGAGTAGTGCTTTTTAATACATATTTTGTTAGATTGGTATGGTTTTTTTCCGTTAAAACTACCCTCCCGAGTCCATCCTGAGAACTAGTGAAGTCGAATTTGTGAAAAGTGCAGTTTTCTCATTGTATTTTTTTAAGATCGTGGGATAACTAAGAGGTCTACAGGTGTCGTTCTGCGCTTAAATTAAATTAAATTGATTAAAACTTCTCTTGATACGACTTTCATCGTCGAATAAGTATTTCCCCCCGATACTTAAGCCGGAAGTTGAGGAAAAGTTAAAAATTCTTTTAAAAGGTCTTTTTTGAAAAAAATTACCCAACTTCCAACCTGCTGTAATTTGAGTACTATTTGACGTGCAGAACTGGTTCAGGTCTCAAATTGTAGTAAATTTAATCTGTTTTAAAAAAAGCTTAGGATGGCCGTTTCCGGAATGCATAGTTCAGGAAATATGATCAAAAAACAAAAAAAAAGTCCGAAAATTTAGCGGTTTTTTAAGTGCCACGAACGTAGCACAGGTCTTTCGAAGCTGCAAACTTGGATTTACACTACTAGTGTTGGTCCTAACAACATACCAAAAATTCAGAACTACACGTTAGTTTTGTTTTTAGTACTCATATGTCTAAAAAACAGTTGCAGCAGTCAAAAATCTTTTTTTGACGATTTTTTAAAAAAAATGAAGTTTTTTTTTTATATATTAGAATTAACGTTTTTTGATAATGCAAATATGGATTATCGCTAAAAAAACTATTTAACTTAAAAAACGTGAAAAAATATGAAAGAACAAAAAGTGATCCCTACATTGATTTTTAGCACAACCGACAATTACAATCATTTCGTGCACTATGAAAGAAAAATCGCAGCGCTTCGAAACTGTCAGGGTTTCTTTGGAGTATTTTAAGGTTGAAAAGTTGCAGTCAATATCCTTAGTCTGTCCATTATTTGCAAAGTTATGCATAGTTATGCAAATATTCCTAATTATATAATTTTTTTCCTCTTTTTCAATCAACAATTTCGTTTCGAAAAAAATGTTTTGATAAGAAAACAATCACTGCTACGTGTAAAGGATATATTACAGTTTTCAAAACTCTCCTTGAATTTTCTGTTCGTTCAATATTTCCCGAGTAATTTATTATCAAAGCCAACAATGATTTTTTTGCTATGAACCGCGATAAATCAGTGAAAAATCATCGTACAGGGCTCAATGGTAGGTCAAATTAAAGATAATTAAATTATCTAAAACAACTTTGTTATGAACATATAAAAAAAAATGTTTGAGGTCCGTGGAACTTTTAAGGGGAGGTTCTCATAAAACTCGACCAAAAACTCGATTTTTTTTGTTGTATTTTTTTGATACATTATTATGTGTAGAATATGTTCCCAAAACGATTTTATCGAATACAATTTTATAACAAAAAATATTGCATAATAATGGAACCCACCTTTTAACGAAAAATTATGCAAAAATAAACTTTGCACCGTAGACCGTATTTTATCTTACGATTGTTAAAATACGCGCCTATATCATGGATTCTATGGTAAGTGTAGTTACCTGAAGTACCATCAGATGTCAGGATGTTGATTATGATTATAAAAGTTTAGAAAGTCAATTACTTTCAAAAAATCTATAACCAAATCTTTAAATGCGTTTTACTCGAAACCATGTTTTTGAAACTGGTAGGAACTATAACTCAAAAATAATCAAGATTTATTTTATTTTAACGTAAATTAAATGTATGGGAGCTTATACCTATAAAAAGATTATTTTGTTAATTTTTTTATTCTAATATTTTAAAGAGCGAAAAAATTTTGAAAAATCGGTACCGAAAATTCGCATGTCCGCCGTTTTATTAATTTTTGACTTTTTATTGATATTATTGGTATAAGCTCCCACAGATATTATACAGTATGTCCCCGGATCGAGTTTAAAATAGGAACAAATTTTGGGTTTTTGATTTCTCAGAAAAAGTCACTCTTGATGATTTGCCCTGCTTGATTTCAAACCCCCAAAACGCAAATTACTTTTTTATATAACTCAAACAGTTCTCGAGATAATACCATTTGTCTTCATAATTTGGACTTTCACAAAATTTTATAAGTAATTGCAGTTGGCGTATTTAACCCAATAATTTCGTTGTCTAGGATACTATATGCTATAGAAACTCAATTAATTAGTTAGCTAAAAAAAATATTCGAATTACTTAGTCTCATGTTTTAATCATTGAATTAAACAATTGATTATAAAATGAAATCAAAACTAAACCAGATTTTTTTTATTCAAATAATGTTCCTCCTTTTTCTGCACAAATTTCAATTCGAGCTCTAAATTCGTTAAAACTATTTCTAATATCCTCAATTGACAAGGACTTTGACTGCATTTTGAATCCTTGTTTTTAATTGCTCTTCATCATTTTCTAGTGGTTCACGATAAACAATTTGCTTTAAACGTCCCCATAGATAGAAGTCCAATATTGTCAGATCCGGGCTTCTCGGCGGCCATCAAATGGGACCATCCCTTCCTATCAGTGTTCATTAAATTCGGAATTGAGCCAATTACGGATAGTAACGGCATGATGAGCAGGGCACCCATCTTGTTGGAAAAACCTTCTCTTCATAACTTAAAGGAAGTTCATCAAGTTTATATGTTAAAAAATTTTGTAGCATCTCCAAATATGTGTTACGATTTAAATTTTCCTTGAAAAAATATTGACCAATAATGCCATTTGTATATGAAACCGCACACCACACATTAACTTTTGAAATATTGTCTTCGACAAGAAACGCTTATGAAACCCTACGTCATACCCATCTCCAAAAAAATCCAAACGTTTGGCTTCATCACCCTCCTCTAATGTGTGCCTGAATTTTGGTTTAAATGGTAAAATTCGGTTCTGCTTGAAAATTCTCTGTAAATGCGATTTACTAATTTCAGGTTAAATTGCCCTTCTTCTAAGTGATAATCTTGGAGCTTCTCTCACGGAATGGAGGGCAAGAACTGAAGCAGCATCATCTTCATTCAACCATTTTTTTATTTTTTAATGTCTAAAGCAGAGCCTGTTTCTAAGAACTTGGTCACCAACTTCTTCGCTCCGACATTAGAAATGCTAACTTCCTGGTATTTTTCGTTAAATTTATTAATAACAGCACGATAGCACTTTTCCCCAGTTCCGTAGCATTGAATCAAATAAATTCTTTGTTCTAGAGTCAACATTATAGCATATAAATAGTAGCAAAATGACGAAGATTCGATTTGAAGTTATACTGACTTATTAGTTATCAGCAGTTGTCAGTGATATCTTGCAATGAAATCCGCCTACTAGGATTTTTTTAAGAATTTTAAAATTCCAAATTTTGAAGACCAAATTATCTCGATAACCGTTTGAGTTATATAAAAAGTAATTTGCGTTTTGGAGGTTTGAAATTAAGCAAGGCAAATCATCAAGAGCTACTTTTTCTGAGAAATCACAAGGTTCTCAATCACAAGTACACACGTTTCTCCTCTTTTAAACTCGATCCGGGGACATACTGTATATTTTACAAATCTTTTTGAAATTTTGATTTCAGATAATCTTTACATGTGCTGCATTTCCTACCAGTTGGACACACGGTCACATTACCAAACGAATAACTAATTACCACGTCATTTTTAAAATTTTTCTGTACTTACTCATTAAATAAGTTTCAAAACCCTGGGTAGTTAATTTACTTCCTTCTTTGAAAAAAGAATCAAGAAATAAGCTGTTTTTTTGTCTAGTGAGAATGCAATTTTAAAAAATCGTTTTTCTTTAATTTTACTCAAGTCAAAAACTGGGTTGTTTCCTATTTTCTTCTTTTCCCTACAATCATTTCCCTCAAGTACTGTCTTTGAAAAACCTAAAAATTTGTGTGTTTTTTTATCCCTTATTTCTCCCTATATATAATTAAATATGAGTAGGAAGGACAATTTAAAACAATGTACTACTTTCTTCTTTTAGCCTCATAGATGGTTATGTGAAGAATAATGAAAGTAATAATATAGGTTATCTTAGACTGTGGACACAGCTACTCTAAAAATATATAAAGGAGGTGTTGTACATGTCAATCTTGTGTCCTATCTACTTCTCGCAGGTTCACGTTCCCTTTGAGTATTATTTGTCGCTACACAAGGGATTTCCTCTTTCCTAATTAAGTTCCGTCGAAATTACGTTTTGTATCAGCGGCTGTCGTTTAGATTTTTTTCGCAATCTGGATGGGAATGTTATATAATAACGTTGATGAAAGATGCCATTAGATGATTGCATACCCATAACTGAGATTACCATTTTGTTCTGGAAATATAAACAGTAATTTGGGAAGAGATCGGTAAAAAAATCCAATCTTCAACGAATACAAAATTAATATTGTTAAATATTTTTTCCGCTTTTATAATATACAATGTCAATCATATAAGGTGATTGATCGAAACCATTAAAAGTATGAGGGCTTGAAGGGGATTATTCATTTTTTAACGATTTGGACTAAACTAATAGGCCTATAGTAAACTTAATGAAAATATATTTAAATTGGATGCACTTCCTTATTTTAAACGAACTATTGCTTTTTTAACACGCTTTTATTAGCTTCACCTGTATGTATGTATGTATGCAACGGAATCTTTCAGCGTAATTTTTACCAATTTACAGAAGTCTGATCAGCTTGAAAATTTGCACAGGGGTCAAGGACTGATGACAATACAATTATTTTATAACTTTGTTCTCATGTCCTGACTAGAATCATCAGGATAAAAAAAGAAACTATTTAGAATAGTTTGCAAGTTAAGTGTATACAATGCATAGAACGACGGTAAACGACATTCTTCTTTACCGATATAAATAAAGAACGACGGTAAATGACATTCTTCTTTACCGATATAAATAAAAAAAAGAATTCTTATCACTGGGGTATATTTAATTAAAATTAATGGTACGATTGTGGTACCATAGATGTCACTACGGAATGTTTCTACATGCATTTTGAAATGATTACATTATTAAGTCAAACGTATTACAATGGACCACACTAAGTTTTTTGAAATAATTTTAATTTTGCGGTAAAAATAATAGGACTCATAATCATAACATAGTATAAAACAAAGTCGCTTCCCGCTGTCTGTCCCTATGTATGCTTAGATCTTTAAAACTACGCAACGGATTTTGATGCGGTTTTTTTAATAGATAGAGTGATTCAAGAGGAAGGTTTATATGTATAATACATGCATAATATAGTAGAGAAACACTGATAATTTTAGAGGTTTCTAATGTGATGTCATAAATAAACACATATTTTTGCGCTTACATTGCAAACGCTGGCTGAACCCAACGAGATAGATCAAAATAATGTACTACAATATTGTACACCTTAAAAAAGGTCTACAAAAAAGTCCACGATGGTATATGTCTATCTCTTGGGGATAAACCACAATAATCATTTATTATCATTTACTTTTTACGAGAAATATTGGCTTATTTACGAAGCGATTTTAAGCAATACAGCATTAATCCTTATCCAATTAGGTACCTTAAATACATTGTGCATTTAATATAGATCAAAATGGTCCTTTACAGCATGTAATTTAAATGAATATTTTCGAAGATATTACAGATTTAAAATGCACGGACATAGCGGTTGCGGCGGTACCGGCCGGGGGGCCGGCGGCGCGTTGCCTATAAATAGCGCGTCGAAGGCCTGCGTTTTTTTTAATGGATAGAGTGATTCAAGAGGAAGGTTTATATGTATAATAATACATGCATAATATAGTAGAGAAACAATGATAATTTTAGAGGTTTCTAATGTGATGTAAAACCGTGCGAAGCCGGGGCGGGTCGCTAGTAGTTAATAAATAACTCTGAATTAATTTTAAATCAATAACCTTCAAGATAAATTGTAAATTACATTGAAAAACTTGGAACGCAAACGAAACTGTACTTTAACAGAAATTTTGAATTTAACAATTTTGAAAAAAAAGAAAAAATCGTCAAAAAAAAATTTTATTTCGAAACAAAGAAATTTTTGGAATTCAAAAATTTTGAAACGATAAATTTTAATTAAGAAAATTTTAAAAATACAGAATTTCAAATTTAAAATTTATAATCTTGAAAAAAGTTGAAATATAAATGTTTTAAAAAAATTTACATTTAAAATAAAAAAAAATTCGAAATACAAAATTTTGGATTATAGAATCATATATAATAAAATAAAAATTAAAAACAGAAATAAATAAAAATTTGATCAATTAAAAAAATTCAAATAAAAATTTTCGGAAATTTTCAATTCAAAAATTTGAAAATTTAACAATTTTGGAAAAAAATTTAATTCAAAGAAATTTTAATTAAAAATGGCAAGAATTTTGAATTTGAAAATTTTGGTTTTGAATATCTAAAATTTCGTAAATTAATAAATTAGAAAGTAAAAAATTAAAAAATTTTATAATTCGGAAAAAGAATTTGATACAAGAACTGAGAAGCTTTTTTTTATATAATTACTTTTGATATCGTTTTGAGACTAAAAATTAAGAAAATAAATTATAGTTTAAAAAAACTAAAAAAAACCACGCTTTAATGGCAAACCGAACTAAAAAGTAGAAAATAATTTTTTAAGTATCAAAAGCTTGTGTTACAGCAATAGGAAAATTCCAACAATCAATTACGACTAATTAATTTGGAATAAGATTAAAATAAAAATTAAATTATTAATAAAATAATTCAATTATAGTAAAAAAAGCGTGGGGTGCTTGAGTAAATGTTACATTATGGTTTATAATATTATTTAGTAAATTGCACCCCACGCTTTTTTTACTATAATTGCATTATTTTATTAATAATTTAATTTTTATTTTAATCTTATTCCAAATTAATTAGTCGTAATTGATTGTTGGAATTTTCTATTGCTGTAACACAAGCTCTTGATACTTAAAAATTATTTTCTACTTTTTTAGTTCGGTTTGCTAAAGCGTGGTTTTTTAGTTTTTTTAAACTATAATTTATTTATTGTATATTTAGAATTAGCCCAGTTGATGTGTAGCCTCAGAAGGGTTCAGCTTGCATTGATTAGGGCAGAATATTTTTTTTTCTAGGACTATTTGGTATAAGGTGAGAAATGTGATATTAAGTTTTCGACCTCAAATGCCAGGGGGAGAACTTTTGGCAGGCGAAAAAACACGAAATAATCGCACTTTTTTTAGGTTTTTGCTTATATCTCCTAAATGCCGCATACCACAGAAAATTTTATACGGTTCGAAAGTAAAGTAGACACAATTTCCATTTACAAAATGCATTGGTCAAAGTTGTTTGATGTGTGGTTCGTATTTTACGTAAGTTTGAACATCAACGATATAATCCAAAATCATAACATAGTATAAAACAAAGTCGCTTCCCGCTGTCTGTCCCTATCTATCTATCTATCTACTACCTATGTATGCTTAGATCTTTAAAACTACGCAACGGATTTTGATGCGGTTTTTTTTTTAATAGATAGAGTGATTCAAGAGGAAGGTTTATATGTATAATACATGCATAATATACACGGTGGAGACTTTAACTGGAATATATTCGCTGGCGGGGTGGTGAATGATTTTTCAAAAAATTCCCGAGACACGTGAACTTTTAAATGTATTTACCTACATGGTGCAAGTAATGTGAAAAATATAGCCCTTCAGGGGTGGCTGAAACCACCCTCGACATGATTTTTTCAAATGCAACCCTATGGCTTGTGACCCCTCATTGTAAAGCTGGTGGAAAGAGGAATCCAACGCACTGATCAAATTTTAATTTTTAGTATGTTTGTAGGGTTGCATACAATTAAAACGTAATTTTATAGTTTAATTTATTTTTAACGCAACAAGTTCGTACTCAAAATGTGTGTTGTTTAGTTTTGGAATGTAAACCTTACTTTTCATATGTCCCCACAAAAAATTCCAAGCAATTTTTTTGCCACAACTGATATTTGTTATTTTTTTGCTAGTGTTTTTACACGGCCGCAAAGAGTAATTTAGTTTGTATGCTGTATTCAGAGTTTGAAACGAAGTGTTATTTCAAATTGGTGAAAATGTATTATTTAACTGAATCACTAAAAATCGAAATTTTGATGATGATTAGATATGGTGATAGGGCGCGAACTCGATGCGAAGTTGTTCGCTTGTTTCGAGAAACGCATCCTGACTTGCCACCACTAAATCAAGGTACCATTAGTAAAATTGACGCACAATATCGAGAGATCGGTCATGTCAGGAAAGTACCGAGTAGGAGGCAGGCTTGATGACGACACGAAGTTGAATTTGTTGCTTGCTCTAGAAGAAAATCCAATCATTCCAGCCCGTCAACTGGCCCGTGATAGTAATCTTAATCACAAAACAGTTTTAAAAATACTTAAATATGAGAAAAAACGACCATATAAAATGCAAGCTGTTCAAGAGCTACTTGAAGATGATCCAGATCGACGAATGGAATTTTGCGATTTATTGATGACTTGTATTGATCAAAACCAGTTATCTTTAGAGTGGATAGTTTTCTCTGACGAGGCTACTTTTACATTAAATGGACACGTAAATCGCCAAAATTGTCGTTACTGGGCTGAAGAGAACCCCCATTGGATGAGGGAACTTCATACTCAGCGCCCACAGAAAACTAATGTGTGGGCCGTAATAATACAAGATAGAATTGTAGGACCATTTTTCTTTGATGACACTCTTAATGAAGCAAGATACTTGCGTTTACTCCAGCACGAACTAATGCCAGTGCTATGTCATTTATTTCCAAACCCCTTAAACCCTAACTTGACCGACGAGAGGTTATGGTTTCAGCAAGATGGGGCCCCACCACACTATGCTGCCATTGTTCGTCAGTATCTGGACAGAATTTTTCCCGGTAGGTGGATTGGGAGGCGAGGTAATATTGAGTGGCCAGCAAGATCTCCAGATCTTACACCACTGGATTTCTTTTGGTGGGGACATCTTAAAAGTAGGGTTTACATTCAGAAACCCAACAACATAGCAGATTTGCAGGAAAGGATAAGAGAGGAAATCGGAAAAATAACACCGCAAATGTTGCATAATGTAAGGGACAAAACCTACCACAGACTGGGATGCTGCCAACAAGTGAATGGTGCACATTTTGAACAATTGTTACGTTGAAAATAAATTTAATTTTTTACAATTGTTTTAATTGTATGCAACCCTACAAACATACTAAAAATTAAAATTTGATCAGTGCGTTGGATTCCTCTTTCCACCAGCTTTACAATGGGGGTCACAAACCATAGGGATGCATTTGAAAAAATCATGTCGAGGGTGGTTTCAGCCACCCCTGAAGGGCTATATTTTTTCATATTACTTGCAAAATGTAGGTAAATACATTTTTTTTATATTTATTTAAACAACATTTATTGACGTGTCTCGAGAATTTTTTGAAAAATCATTCACCACCCCGCTAGCGAATATATTCCAGTTAAAGTCTCCACCGTGTATAATAACGTTGATGAAAGATGCCATTAGATGATTGCATACCCATAACTGAGATTACCATTTTGTTCTCGAAATATAAAAAGTAATTTGGGACGAGATCGGTAAAAAAATCCAATCTTCAACGAATACAAAATTAATATTGTTAAATATTTTATCCGCTTTTATAATATACAATGTCAATCATATAAGGTGATTGATCGAAACCATTAAAAGTATTAGGGCTTAAACGGATTATTGATTTTTTAACAATTTGGACTAAACTAATAGGCCCATAGTAAACTTAATGAAAATATATTTAAATTGGATGCACTTCCTTATTTTAAACGAACTATTGCTTTTTTATTGTATATTTAGAATTAGCCCAGTTGATGTGTAGCCTCAGAAGGGTTCAGCTTGCATTGAATTAGGGCAGAATGATTTTTTTCTAGGACTATTTGGTATAAGGTGAGAAATGTGATATTAAGTTTTCGACCTCGAATGCCAGGGGGAGAACTTTTGGCAGGCGAAAAAACACGAAATAATCGCACTTTTTTAGGTTTTTGCTTATATCTCCCAAATGCCGCATACCACAGAAAATTTTATACGTTTCGGAAGTAAAGTAGACACAATTTACATTTACAAAATGCATTGGTCAAAGTTGTTTGATGTGTGGTTCGTATTCTACGGAAGTTTGGACATCAACGATATAATCCAAAATATAATATAAAGTAAAGTTTGTGAGCGGTAATGTTACCCACTATTGCCGAACGCATTATTATTGACAATCTTTGAGATGTTGACGTTCTTGTGTCAACTGGGACTTCTAGTGCAACCAAAACGAACGTACACATGCTGAAACAAAGAAAGAGTGGCAAACCTGGCACCTTCTTTTCAACATCATCGTACAAGTATGACTCTGACTACATTCTTTCTGCTCACGCCTTCTCCGGTTGTGACACAACGTCAGTCCCTTTTTGACATGGCAAGACTAAACTATGTGTTCTCCTTGAAAACAACCCTGCTTTAAAGGAGGCGGCATCTACTTTTTATGAGGCATAAGCATGAACAGCCAAAGTCAGCAGAGCAGGGGAAGCAATCACTTGACAAGACGAGGTATCAGCTATTCCATCAAGATGTTTTTAAAGGGTAAGTTGAGCTTGTCACGACTGCCACAGACAGTTGATGCAGCCGACAACCATTGCCGCAGAACATTTCTACAAGTCCAGTGCTGACTGGAAAACAACTTCAGTGGAGATGGAAGCAAGACAGCATTGGTCTTTCTCCTGTGCCAATTAAAAAAGAAGCGGCACCCCACTGCTGCAACTGACGTACTAATTGTTATAACATATGTCCAAGTTGTTTCCCAGCCAGCATTGAAGCTGCTGAAATATTCTGCGGCAACGGTTGGCTGCATCAAGTGTCGGTCACAGTCATGGCAAGCTGGACTTACCCTTTGAAGACATCTTGATGCATTGCTGATACATCGTCTTGTCAAGTGATTGCTCTGTGACTCTACCGGTGCCATACAATGCTCTCAAAATGGTCCAAAATGTAAGCATGACAGATTTTTAAAAAATGACTGTTTTGGAAAACGAAAGGCACATGAATTTCGGCTATTTTCGGCTCTTCTTGCGTTTTCTTTCCTTAATATGCCCGTTGTGAAATTGCGTCTTAGGAAAAAAGGGGCAGGACGGTGTCATTTCAAAGGACTAATTTTTAAATAGCCCTGCACATGAATTTCGAGCTATTTTCGAGCTCTTCAATGCGATTTTCGGCTGTCTGTAGCATGCACCGTTTTTCAGAAAATTGGAAAATTATTTTTTGTCATGCTAACATTGCATCTGACGTTGTGAAATTGCTTCTCTAGGAAAAAACGGAAGGCAACAGGAATTTAGAGCTATTTTCGAGCTCTTGAATGCGATTTTCGAGCTTTCTCTAGCTCTTACAATTTTCCAGAAAATCCAGGAAAACTGATTTTTTGTGCTAGAATTACACCTCATTTTGAAAACTATGCCCTGCAGAAGAAAATAAAAGGCACATGAATTTCGAGCTATTTTCGAGCTCTTCAATGCAATTTTCAATCTCTCTCTAGCTCCTAGCATCTACCGGAAAATTCGGAAAAAAAAACTGATTTTTTGTGCTAGGATTAGCACCTCGTTTTTGAAAACTATGTCCTCCAGAAGAAAATAAAAGGCACATGAATTTCGAGCTATTTTCGAGCTCTTCAATGCAATTTTCAATCTCTCTCTAGCTCCTGTCATCTCCCGGAAAATTCGGAAAACTGATTTTTTGTATAATTATGAGTTTGCATTTTTTGAAAATATGACTTCAAGAAGAAAACAAATATTACAGGAATTTCGAGCTATTTTCGAGCTCTTCAATTCGATTTTCAGACCCCTCTAGCTCGCGCCGTTTCCCGGAAAATCCAGGAGAACTGATTTTTTGGTGCTAGCATTACACCTGAATTTGAAACCTATGCCCTGCATAAGAGAATAAAAGGTACATGAATTTCGAGCTATTTTCCGGCCCCTCCAAGGCAATTTCAATCTCTCCTCTAGCTCCTATCATCTCCTGGAAAATTCGGAAAAACTTGATTTTTTTGTATAATTATGTGTTTGCATTTTTGAATCTATGACCTCAAGGAGAAAACAAATATTACAGGAATTTCGAGCTATTTTCGAGGCTCTTCAATGCTATTTCCAGACCCCCTCTCTAGCTCGAGCCGTTTCCCAGAAAATCCAGGAAAACTGATACGATGCTAGCATTACACCTCAATTTGAAAACTATGCCCTGTAGAAGAAAATAAAGGTACATGAATTTCGAGCTATTTTCAAGCTCTTCAATACAATTTTCAATCTCTCTCTAGCTCCTATCATCTCCCGGAAAATTCGGAAAAACTGATTTTTTGTATAATTATGTGTTGCATTTTTGAAACTATGACCTCAAGAAGAAAACAAATATTACAGGAATTTTGAGCTATTTTCGAACTCTTCAATGTGATTTTCAGACCCCCTCTAGCTCGCGCCGTTTCACGGAAAATCCAGGAAAACTGATACGATGCATTACACTTCATTTTGAAAACTATGCCCTGCGGAAGAAAATAAAAGGTAAACGAATTTCGAGCTATTTTCGAGCCGCTTTCTATGCGTCTCCCGGAAAATTCGGAAAAACTGATTTTTTTGTATAATTATGTGTTTGCATTTTGAAACTATGACCTCAAGAAGAAAACAAATATTACAGGAATTTCAAAATATTTTCGAGCTCTTCAATGTGATTTTCAGACCCCCTCTAGCTCTTTTCGCCGTTTCCCAGGAAAATCCAGGAAAACTGATTTTTCGTGCTAGCATTACACCTGAATTTGAAAACTATTCCCTGCAGAAGAAAATAAAAGGTACATGAATTTCGAGCTATTTTCGAGCTCTTCAATGCAATTTTCAAACTCTCTCGAGTTTGAAATTTTATTCGAGTTTATTTCGAGTTTTTTTTAATTTTGTTCATTAGCATAAAAACATTTAAAACTATCCGTAGCGGTCATTTTAAAAAATAAAGCACTACTAAGAAAATAAAGTATTCTACTGTGGTTAATAGAACTCTTGGCCTAAACGAAATCCATAATAATAAGGCATATCGAATCTCACTTGGAGTTTCGCTCATTTTCACGTTGCACATTACAGTTCCGCTCTGAAATTTAACAATGTTAACGCAAATAAGTGCACATTTTATAAAACCCGTACTCCGCCACGCTCCAGACTTGTCCACTTCTAGGGAATGACTTAATACTAACACAGGTCTACAAAAAAAATTGTTTCTCTGCTCCAGGAACTCAACCTATGAAAGTATTTTTTTTTTGCTGAAACCGAATTTGTAGCTCACAATCAGAAAATTTTCTACCTCTTAAATTCTCAGTAAATCCCGGTTTTTTGTTGTCAACATACCTTTTTAATACGAAATATTTTTTTTTTGAAATATTACCCATTTATTAACAAGACATGTCATTTCTGAAGTATTCTTAAGCACTGAATACAATCCCGTTGTCAACATTTGTGCAAGACCCTTCAATTTCCTATAAATGAGAATTTAAGGTGAAAAACTACCCAAATATGGAAGAATTTGTGTTTTTCAAGAACGTATGACCTGACATGTCATTTCCGAAATATGTTTATGACCATTTCTTCCCTGTAAAATTCATCATAAATTGATATTACTGCGGAAATATTTACTGGATCATAAGGATTCCGACTTTCTTATTTATGTTGTACTTTCTGATCAAGGCCCGAAGTAGCTGGTTCCAGGAAACCTGCAATAGCAAGTAGATTGGCAAAGCAAGCTCACAGCAACAATAAATATATTTTGAGAAGTAGTCGAGCCTTTAAATCTTTATAATATTAACCAGGATAATTTTAACACTATATTAATTGTAGTAGAACCATTTCAACATTTCAAAGTAATGTTCATATCATGATCATGAGAGCTAGCACAAATTTTGACAACGGGATCGTATTCAGCGTGTAAAAATACTTCGGAAATGAAAATTTTTCTGGTCATACGTTCTTCAAAAACACAAATTCTTCCATTTTCGGGCTGTTTTTCAACCTGAATTCTAATTTTATGAAAAATGGAAGGGTGTAGCACAAATTTTGACAACGGTATCGTATTCAGCGCCTAAAATGAATGCCATGTCTGGTCATACGTTCCACTTCCTTTTCGGAAATGACATGTCTGGTTTTCGAAATGTAATGTCTGGTCGTGTTCTTGAAAAACACAAATTCTTCCATTTTTGGTCTGTTTTTCACCCTGAATTCTCATTTTATGAAAAATGGAAGGGTGTAGCACAAATTTTGACAACGGGATCGTATTGAGCGTGTAAAAATACTTCCGGAAATGAAATGTCTGGTCATACGTTCTTCAAAAACACAAATTCTTCCATTTTCGGGCTGTTTTTCACCCTGAATTCTCTTTTATGTGAAACGTATTCCTAAAAATGGAAAGGGTGTAAGCACAAATTTTGACAACGGGATCGTATTGAGCGCGTAAAAATACTTCGGAAATGAAATGTCTGGTCATACGTTCTTCAAAAACACAAATTCTTCCATTTTCTTTTCCCGGGCTGTTTTTCACCCTAAATTCTCATTTGATGGGAACTGGAACGTTCTTGTCTTCCATTTTTGGGCTGTTTTTTGTTTTTGGACTGGAGGGTCTAGCAACTAGAATTTTGACAACGGGATCGTATTCAGCGCCTAAAAATACTTCGGAAATGACATGTCTGGTCATACGTTCTTGAAAATGGGTTAGCACAAATGGGGCCTCTTCCATTTTTGGGCTCTTTTTCACTTGGGGGTCTAAATTTGTCGTATTTATGAAAAAAATGTGGATGGGTGTAGCACAAATTTTGACAAGGGAATCGTATTCAGCACTTAAAAAACTTCAAATATGACATGTCTCGTTAACCTGGGAGGGTACTGGAACCTTCGGCGTAGAAAGAAAAAATGGACGTTATCCACGAAACACTGAATTACTATACTTTTCTCGATGCGCGTTTCGCCAATTCCACGTTGGCATCTTCAGGAGAAGATGCAGTTTACCTACATGTGTGTATGTATGTGTAACTTACACACTTGCAAAATTTATACTTAATTTGTTGTCATGGTTCACTGAACCGTAACATCTGTCTTCATTTATTTTTTTACTATTTACTTTGAGAAAAACCTAAATTTACAAATTATGTCCTTGACTGATAATAATCATGGTTTGCTAAATGTATTAATAACCTTTCAATTTAATTTCGGAATGCAAAAATTAGTATATACAACATAGCGATGATTGCAGAACAAAATTATAGCTTTTTCATTTTTTTTTTTTCGTTTTACTTATTTGTAACATAAATCCTTTTTTATACTATATTATGAATAAGAATACATGTAAATTATTGCAACAGATTTTAATTTACATGAATTTCAAATGTAACTTGCAAAATGGTGGGGAATATTCAAGTGTTGCGTATACGCATCAATGGCCCAATTAGTGATGTCAAAGATAAATCATACGGTCTACCCGATGATCTCGAATTGGGCGACGCTTGATGTTCTGATGCCGCTCTTTTTAGCGCGCTCGACTCTAATTGGATAAGTTTGTTCTCTTTTCTTCTCTATTTTGGAAGACATTCCTGCAAAATGTATATAAAAGGCAAACCTGTCAAATTTGGGTTCAAACAGTGGACTGGTGGGTATCGGACCATCCTTTTCATACAACTATTACACTTAATGATTTCTAAACTTTCAAAAGCATCCAACTGTCTACTGTTTGTTACATTTCTAATTAATTTGGAATTATTTATGTCTATCATATGGTTGTTGTCAAAAGACGGTTCGGCAACACAAGATTTTTCCGTTCTGCCATATTTCAAATGAGCCATGTGTTCTCTAAATCTAGTCAAAATAGATCTTTTGTTTGTCCAGTAGATCGTAATTGTAAAGACTCTGATCAAAGGTAGATTGTAAAGACTGTGATATTGGACAGACAAAAATATCTATTTTGACTAGATTTAAAGAACACATGGCTCATTTGAAATATCCAGTACGGTAAGTCTGTTTCCAACCATCTTTTGACAACAACCATATGATAGACATAAATAATTTAAAATTAATTAGAAATGTAACAAACGGTTCCGGTTAGAAATGTTACGGTTCGGTGAACCGTGACAACAAATTAAGTATAAATAGTGCAAATATGGAGGTTAGAATTTAGTGTTAATCTTCTCCTGAAGATGCCAACTTAGTTGGCGAAACGCGCGTCGAGAAAAGTATAGTAGTTCGGTGTTTCGTGGAAAATGTCCAGTTTTTTTATGTCCCGTTAAGAAATGATGAAAATTTAAAAAATATATTTCACATAAACACGTATTTCGACAATAAAAAACCAGGATTTACTGAGAATCTACACGGTAGAAAGTTTTCTGAGTTATAAATTCGGTTTCAGCAAAAAAAAAACACTTCGGAATTGATACGTTTAGTTCCTGGAACAGATTTTTTTTGTAGACCTGTGCAATGAATCACCCGGATAGATATGACGTTCGGATTTTACCTTTGTATCATAAAGAAACAAAATTAAACAAAAAATAATACCAATAATTTTGTCTGGCAAATTTTACAGTTTATAAAATACCCACCACTTCGAATGTTACAGAAACTACCTGATGTACATTCATATACGGTTATGAAATGCGGTACTAAAAAGAATATTCCAAGAACAAATTGATCCTTTGGGCCAATGCAGTCATACAATAGGGGAATGGCGGTACGGTGAAAATTATTACTAGACACACTGGGTTCTGCAATTTTATGACCTACTCGTAGTTCGAGCTTAATCCTCCGAGACTATTTTACGTGCAACTGGACGACTGGCTCATACCATTAGCATTATCAGTTATAGTAGAACAGTCAGGGAAATGGAATATTGAGACCAATTTCGAAGATTCTACCAATTAAAAAAAAAACATTTTAGAGTTACAATCATTTGCCATTTAAGTGTAGTATTCCTATTTTCTAGACAAACATGAGTAAAATAATAGCTATTTACTTAGAGACAAAACACGTCAAGGTGAGCACCCTCAAGAACCACTAGGTCGTTTATTTTTATAAAACATATATCAAATGGATGCCTATAACAATAAAAACATAGCCCCAAAGGATTTTGCAAAAATTCAATTGTTATTGTTTATACGGATGTTTAAACATTTTAATTACTTTTAATGGAAACATTAATTACTCAGACTCTTTTCAACGACATGTTATGAAAATTTTAAGAGAGATTTTTAGAAGTTTATATTTTCAAATGAAATAACAATATTCGTAAATTT
Source organism: Aromia moschata (assembly GCA_029963805.1). Classification (NCBI taxonomy): domain Eukaryota; kingdom Metazoa; phylum Arthropoda; class Insecta; order Coleoptera; family Cerambycidae; genus Aromia; species Aromia moschata. Next base: position 128,598 of record JAPWTK010000413.1, on the reverse strand, counting down.
ATTTATTTACCTATTTATTTATAACAATTAAATAAACAATTGAATTTTTAATAATGTTCTCATTTTTCGATTCTTTCGAATCTAAACGCAAAAATGTTCCTCATACATTGAGTTATAAGAATCCGCGAAAAATTTTGACTCCCCGACTCATTCTGTAACTCATCATCAATTTTCTTCGATCAAGTTTACTCTACGCTCGTACGTTCTACGAACACCGAGGAATTAACTCACGTCTTTTTAGTTATTCGGGTGATTGTAACTTTTTTCATCTTCGGAATATATCTTACAAGCTATATTATCTGAATTTACGTGATTAACATTGTGAAACTGTCGGGTATTCTTCACAGTTTTAGCATCTGCAAAACGTTGCGCCAATCGACTTCCATTCGAATCGTGATCCGACTGCGAGCAGAGAAGCTGAAATTTATTTTTTTGAAAAAACTGCTCGCCCATTCGTATAATGTTCTCGCGTTCGTTAGGTGTATTAAAAAATCACACTACGTACGACGTAGGCGCGTAGTCTACGTACGACGTAGTGATTTTGGAGCAAAGGAGCGTGCGTGTGTGGGTGGATGTGTAAAAAGACATCGCGTATCACGCCAGTTTGCCAGGTGTCAACGACAAATACATAACGAACGCGAGAACATTATACGATTGGGCGAGCAGTTTTTTCAAAAAATAAGTTTCAGCTTCGAATGAATCACGATTCGAATGAAAGTCGATTGGCGCAACGTTTTGCAGATGCTAAAACTGTGAAGAATACGCGACAGTTTCACAAGTTTAATCCCGTAAATTCAGATAATATAGCTTGTAAGATATATTCAAAGATGAAAAAAGTTACAATCACCCGAATAACTAAAAAGACGTGAGTTGATTCCTCGGTGTTCGTAGAACGCACTCTCAGGCGCTCGAGCGTAGAGTAAACTTGCATCGAAGAAAATTGATGCTGAGTTATAGAATGAGTTGGGGAGTCAAATTTTTTCGCGGATTCTAATAATTCAAGGTACTAGGAATATTTTGCGTTTAGATTCGAAAGAATCGAAACATGAGAACATTATTAAAAAATTCAATTGTTTATTTAATTGTCATAAATAAATAGGTAAATAAAATAAATTTACGAATATTGTTTATTTCATTTGAAAATATAAACTTTAAATGAAAATATAAATCATTAAAAGTAAATAAAATGTTTAAACATCCGTATAAACAATAACAATTGAATTTTTGCAAAATCCTTTGGGGCTATGTTTTGTACTGTTATAGGCATTCATTTGATATATGTTTTATAAAAATCAACGACCTAGTGGTTCTTGGGGTGCTCACTTGACGTGTTTTATGTCTTAACAAATAAGGAACATGTTACTTTTCCTTCCGCGGATTGTTTCCTCCCAAGGGAGGAACAGACACTTTACGTCAGATTTCAGATTTCATTCATTTCATTCATTATTTCTCCTACCTACACCTGTATTCACGTGTGTTTTCACGATTCTTAATGTCCAAACATTATGTGTGAAGTGCAACGATCTCTAGATCACAACAAATATCCAAAAAGCATTGTTGTCGTACTCAATTTTTTGAATGTCTGTACCTTTTATAATCATTCGATAATACTTAAATTAATAAATTATACGTTATTTGTATTTAGTTGTTGTAATTAAAGGAGTAAATTTTGGAGGTGCTTATACCTGGTGTCAACGGAATCCTTTCGGGCTGTCATTTGTTTAATTTTTTAAAGATTTTCTATTGAAATTTGGAGTATGTCATATTTGGTATAAATGCCAATTTATCCCAAATATATGGTCTAAACAGCATAATAATATTTGTGCAACAATCGGAAATGCATGCAACTTTTTGATTTTTAAATAGGACGCCCTGTATATTTTTACATATTTGGAATCTCCAGGTCGTGTTCAGTGAAAAGGATTGTTTTTTTGGTCCTTTTTGTTGTTTTTTAATTTTTTTATTAATCCTTTGAAATTGATTAAAAGAGCAATTATTGCATAAACGTGATTTCTCTGATCTAGAATGAGGTTAAAAAATGCAACTACTATTATAATAATATCCTGTCACGTCCTGTATCGATTAAAGTTCGCAAAAACATTTTTTTTTATAATAACTTTTTTTATAATAACTCAAATGGACATATGCCACTTTGCATATGTCCACTGCATAAATTAAGCTTTTCGAGATGAAACCAACGACGCGACGTAGTAAATGTTGAATTTCGATAACGAATTGAAACAGGAGTGAACAGAACATTCGTGACAGGACATTATTATCATAGCAGATGCTTTTTTAACCTCATTCTAGATCAGAAGAATCATGTTTGAGCAATAATTGATCTTTTAATCAATTTCAAAAATGTAATGAAAAAATAAAAAATCAGAAGAAAAGACAAAAAAGAACAATCGTTTTCACTAAACATGACCTACAGATTCCAAATATGTAAAAATATACCGTATATGTACAAATGAACTGAAAAACTGGGTGACCTATTTAAAAATCAAAAGTTGCATGCATTTCCGGTGTAATAGGAATTTGCACAAATATGCCGTGTAGACATTAATTGGCATTTATACCAAATATGACACACACCAAATTTAACAGCATCTCAAAGTATGATTCTTTCTCTTTAAAATCAATTTTGAATCGTCCAGATATATATATTTTTTTTCACTGAGATTGAGGTCTATGTCTCATCGATCTACTCAAATGAAAGCTAAAAATAGAGTACAACCTACCTCTTCGAGCGCGTTTTTTCTAAATAGTGTTAAATTACTGTATAAGCTTTTTATGGTCGTTGATTACAGATTCACAATCAGATTCTAAAAAATTCAAAATGTCGCATCGAAAATATAGCGGGTGACCACGAGATTACTACCCAGGTTCTAGCTGAGGCACGAAAAAAGATATCGATTTCAAATTTTGGGAATGTATATCATTGAATGGGATGCAAAATTTAGTTATAAAAACGACTGATCATCACTTCCTGTTTGACCGGAAATGCCCTAACTTTGTTATTTTATATGGAACACCCTGCATATTATATATTTTTTTAATTCTACTGCAAAAACTAAGACTAAAACATGTATCATGTCCTATACCTATCATTGACAGTTTCCGATAAAATCGCGTTTAAAGATATCAAATGTGTCATTTATAAAAAATGTTTGAAAGAAAACAAGTGAAGATAAGGAACAAACTCATATGATATCTTTAACTTATTTTAGAAGCACTAAAGCCTGACATCATTAAAATTTCGCACGTCCGGCTCAACCGAAAAATACCGGAAGTCATCTTTAGTAGAATTTGCAATAATTTTAAAGGAATGCCCTATAACTAATTGGAAATTCGAATTCTACAAACAATTTCGAATCATTCTTATTTACACTTTCGTATACACAAAGTTCATAGTTTTTGAGATATTAAATGTTTATTGTCAGAATGTCATAGATATGAACGATGCATAAATAGAAAACGATAAAATCAGTCAATGCATATCTATCAGAGGTACCTGGTTTTAATATAGGTAGGCGCTATCACAGGCTTTTGTTTTTAAACGTCATTTTCTTCATTGTTGCTTAATTTGACAATTAATTCTTACTGTTTATGTTTGGTGGTAGTGTTATTACTTCTCTTTTATTTAAAATGCCACGTTTTACTCACGAACATCAAATCGACATGCTGCTAGTGTACGGAGAAGCGATTTGACTACATGTAATTTGACTAAAATGTAATTTATTTTAATAATCAATTTGAGTATTTGTTGTACGGCAAGATTTGCAAAAGTTCTTTTGCAGGCCGCAGACGTCCCCAAGAAAAGAAGTACAAGCCACTTAAGATTTTGGAAATAAAAAATAATATGTACTTCATTACATGTTACTAAATTATAAATCAATAAATTTTATGTTGTAACATATTTTGGTATTTTTTAATTTCATTTACGGCGATTCTTGCTTTTACCACCTGTTAGGGTGGTTTATACCCCTAACAAGCATATTCTGGAAGAAAAAAAAAAACAGGGGTTCAATATTTTTTAGTATTCTACGAGTGTGCAAAGTTTCATTTAAATCGGTGAGTGACAGTTGGATAGTGTTACTTGTTAGTGGTTCAGTAGATTTTCAAAGTATCCGTTACATCAAGGTATAATAGTACTATTCTTGACCTCGTCAAAAAAAAAAGAAAAATGTTCTTGATTGGTTTGAAAGATTCTTCTGTTCACGACCGATATCTTTACACTTGCTGGTTGTTGAACTCTTCTACAGGGTTTCATGTTATTCGACATGAATGATAATGGTTATATTCCTTGATTTTAAAAAGGTTTTATTTGGGGGTAGATAGGGACCCATAGGCGGTACATTTTAAAATTATTTTCATAATGTACCGGATGTCCCAAAAACAAAACGTATAAAAGTTGTATTTTTTCAATGGCTGTATGTTTACATTTTTGGTTTCTACAATCAAAATAACAGCGAGTTTCACTAAGGTTGACCTCTCCTAAACCTTAAGGATTTTGAAGTATTTTGTATTCTGTGAAAGTGTAGAAACAAATAACGTTTAAATTCTTGATACGTTCTTTCTCACCTCTGCCTTTTGGTTTACCGCAGCGTTGGTTCTTTGAGTCCCAATAAGAAACGGCCTTTTTTTTTGGAGTTAACCCTAAATGTAAACAAAAATATGAATATTTCGTGTAAAGAAAACTCACTCTTACCTTTGTGAATGGATTGTTTTACTAACAAAATTTCCTATTCCAAATATCACAGCCTTTGATTAAAATTATATGCAATTAATAATAATACACACCTTTTGCCGCTTTTGAGTTATTTCGTTTTTTTTTTTAATTTTCGGAAATTAATTAGCACCATAACATTGTGGTTAGTAGAATCATTAAACTTTGCAAATATGCTTTTATTATTGCTCAATTATCTACAGGGTGTTTAAAATAAATCTTCCATTTAGCAATTCAAACCATCAAAACTCATTTTCTTAAATATAATGCCCCATATTTTAGTTTACACTTTGAAGTAGAATTTAATTAAAATTCTGCGTCGATCTGTATTACCATTCCCTATACCTATCTTTAAATGTTTTTTAGTCATTAGTTTTTTAAAAATATGCATAGAAGTAATTATATAATCGTTTGATTTTTTCAAAAGTATACCATGGAAATGATAGCCAATGTTGCTACTAATGCATGTTTTTTTCTGTTTTCGTTACAGCTGTATGCTAACGATTGATACACATATTATTAAAACGCATATTACATGATAAGGCTAAAAATTTCACAATCATACTATGTGATTTCTGAAGCACCTTACATTCTTAATTGAACTTCTGAAGTACCTACAAGCCTTTTGAATTTGTAATGGATTGATCTGGCGAAATGTTGTTCTTAATTACTTTCCACTTCCTCGTTTGTGTTAATAGGATTTGGATATACTTGATTTTTATAAGTGACCCCAGTAGAAGTCGAGTGGGATCAGATCAGGAAATATAGTCCGCCATGATTCGCGTCATATCCGCCATGATCCGTGATACAGGGCGCCAATCAAAAAAGGGGATGGCAGGGGTTGCCAAGAGTGTATCGACCCCTCCGGAAGGGTGGTCACCCCTTCGCGGAAGTCTTTAACTCCAAGCAAAGAAACATATGAACGATAAAACATGCCCATTCTCACATTCCTTAAGATACTGGACATTTGTTAGTTTAACCCCTTGGAGGGATTATTTCACCTCTACACATAAATTTAATGGGTATACGGATTTTTTGGATCCCGGAATCAGATTCAGCGTCGAAAAATACAACTATTTTTTGTGGGGCTGTCTTATTAACCATTAGGCACTATTATTCTAATTAAAATTCATTATGTGTGATGATTTACTAACCATGTTTTGACCAACCGTAACATTTATTTACGCTTTTAAAACCAAATTTCACTTGAAATCTACTAAGGTTTTCAAATGTGAGACAAACTCTTTACACTTACAGAACGTTTGATAGTGCATTTCTTTAGTTTGCAATGTAACCCTGGGGGTTTATATTGGTTACTACCCCTAGAGCTTACAGCACGTAGCTCCAACTAGCTCAGGGGAGTCGTGAGCACGTGATTTTTAGACAATTTGATATAAACTGTAACCTGAAAATATGTTAGGCGCCAGCTAAGGTCAGATAATACCCTAATTTAAGATAAAAGGTATAAAAAATGATTAACAATCTTTTAAAAAACTTTTAAACAATTGCAAAATTGTGTACAGAATTGATTCGCTTGCGTTACTTATGTTCCCTTGACGTATGATTCGTCTTCTGGCCAACGGAATAAAGAGGATATCATTTACCGTTAAGTAGCCTGGAGTCGTGATGCCACACTAGACGATGAGAAGGTCCTGATAAGCTGGATTGCAGTACACAGGTCTGATACTCGACGAGTTTAATATTTAGGAACCTTCTCCAGGGGTGTGTCCACGTATTCTCTCCCAGATGCTACGGTTGGTAGGTTCTCTTTCTGTTTCCAGCGGCTCAGAGAGATAACATGAAAAATGGGAAGCAAGCCAGTAACCGTGCAAGACTTAATGGAAGGTTTACAACAAAGTTTGAGTAAAAATAAAAATTTTGCAAACTGCACTAAAGTTTAAAAACAAAATTATAAAATAGGTAATCTCAAAATTAGCTATATACATATATCTATGGGTTTATCACACCAGTAATTAAAGTAATATAAAACGGTAGCAAAAATATACTAGGAGACAATCGGTATATAAACCGTCGTCGAGAATTTTATTAAATAATAATGTATAAAATAGATACTAGCAATTAATCACTGAATTGAGCAAAAAAAGTATACAAAATCAAATGTGTAGGTAGAAAAAAAAAAGAGTTAAAAAGTCTCCAAAGAAAGAACTATACCCTGCAGAGAACAGCAGTATAATTTCTTCTTTTATTGAGGCAGCCCACTATTTGATAAAAAAAGAAATAACTTACTGCAGTTAACTTTTTTTTGGAGACATCAGCAAATATGACATAAAATGTATAGTAAATGTGTAGTTTAAAAAAACCCGAAAATCACGGTAAAAAATACTAACGAGAAATCAGTAACTGGAACGTCGGATAGTTAGCTACATTCGTCAAAAAATGTGGTAGAATTTCAGAGCGATTCTCAGATAACGCTTTTTTTTCTTTCACAAAATCGACTTTAATCAATGGTATTTAACTAACAATGAAAAGACAAAAAAACCCTCACCTGGATCTACGCAATTCCTAGGACACGCGACAGCCGTCAAATTTTCCTACTCGAGGAACCACAAAATGGCCGTGGCTGACACGATTTCGATATCGATCGAATATAGCTTTTTGTCCCACGTTCAACAGGTAGATATGTAGTTCGTTTCCTGAACTGCTTGTACCTAAAAATTCAGAATCCAAAATATCCATTCGAAGATAATACAAAGAAAATATCAGTGTCTGGATAATCCCAGCTCTAAACTGATTTATGGATCCCTCGTGTTCCCAAAAATATTCCTCAAGAAACAGGAACATACTAATACACAGCAAGGTTTTATAATTTGACTTATGATTTCTCAACAGAACCAACAAAATCAAATAGGATTAAAAAACTAAAATAAGATTTAATAACCAATCCAAAATTATAGCTCCAAGTGTCGACTTACCCCAAACGAGTCTTCGAATCTAACTAACTGTCTAAGCTCTCCACGCGGCAGTGTTGAAAATTCTCGCGTGATGTTTACCTGTGATGTTTTCCTGTTCTAATGTTCGATACCCACCTGGTTTTGAGGTATGTAACGAAATTAATGAAAATTTCGTTACAAGTTAAGATTTCTCTGCATTGGTTTTGATTTCTTTCTTACCAGTTACACTTTCGACACATTACTATCTGCACGAGAACTATCCAGTCTTTTGCTAAATTCTTTCGCATTCCCTATTCAAAACCTTCACTTTTGAGATTTACAATAAAAGAAAATTCTGTAAATACGCCGCGCGCGTCGTCACAAATGTAGCATGACCGTTCCAGAAGGGTTTTATTAAAAATAAATTCGGAATTGCCGCCGCTCTACAGACGGTCAACTCGAGCGAGATGGTATCGAATGCCGGAACGGACCTTTGAGGTCCGCTTTTTTGCCGCGAAGGGCAGAGTTGCGTAATAAGAAGGAGTGACGTGGAGCGGCACAAAAAGCTGATATATTCGCGAATCTTGATTCCCGTCACGTCATATCACATCCGCCTCGAAATGGAAGTATAAGTGTCTCTGCAAAATTACGTTACTCGATATCGTGGGCGGTGGGTTTTCGAAATCTGTAGTCGCGGGAGGCCCTTTGACACCAACATAATATATGACGTTGCGCGTGTGAGTAGCAAAGTAAAATGTAAACACATATTTTCAAACGAACAATGATCACTAGAAGTCGCCGAAGTGAGGATCATTCCAGGGTCGCACTAGCCCATACAGTTACCAACGCATAAGAAAACCGGTGTCTTGCATTACACAACGCAACATTGTTTAATACAATTTTTGTTTATTTAACTTTTTCTATTTTTTGAGTTGTTTTTGGTCAAATTAGACAGTTGATAAAAGTTTGAGCGAATACCTTTTTCGAATTTTGAAAACAATTTTTTTTAAAACCTTTTTAGTATTTTTGAATTAAAAAACAATTATAATATGTGTAATATGTGTATACCTTAAACAAATGAATAAATACTTATGCGAGCTAATTTAAGAAACAATTTTTGGTGTGTAAAATGATTACTTTACAGATATTTGTCATATTTTCTTATAATACATGTACTTCGAGATTTAGTTTTGTGTTTATAATTACCTAGTTGTATTTACCTCTCTAACTAAATTCCATATGCAATCCCCCATCATACCTCTTTTCCATGGTTTGAACATCCTGATACAATCTTTCGCTATGTTCTTCATTAAAGCTTCCAAATTTGATTTAAAAAAGTCCAAATGGAAATGCAAAAAATTAACTTTTATTGACATTTGACAAACCACATTATTAAAATTTGTCAAGAGATGTTCCACTAGTTCTCCATAATTTTCACTTGTTCTACCTTTGCAGTAGAAAGGCCAGGGAAACATTGGTCTTATGTTATGTATTCAAAAGTAGGTAAAGTATTATCTAAAGCTTTCAGGTACTGTTTTATAAGGCCTAATTTAATGTGAAGCGAAGGGACAATTTTTTTAGGAACAAGGGGCTGATTTATAATATTATTTTTTCCAGGAGCTAATTCTTCTCTAAGCTCAGTATTTTCCAACATAATATTCATTATCTACTCTACTGTTCCACAAGCACAAAAAGAATGCTTAGAAGAGTATTTTGCACAACTAACCTGCAGACCAAGAAACAACCTTGACATATTAAAGTCACCATAAACTTCCCATCTATGCCGATCATATTTAATTTTTATCTAAGATATGTCTTACATTTTTATAATCTTCTTTTAAGTGAGCTGAATGTGCAACGTCTGCTATTTCTTTGATGAGACCTAGGTCTCTTACAAGATCGTTTAAATTATAATGAAATATGATTCACCTAAAGTAGTAACATCAGTATTTAAATATTCAGATTCAATTTCTACATTTTCTTCTTCATCTGTATCTTTCGTATTATGATGAGAAGGAAGCAGGGGTTATCGTCGGTGCGCGGTACGGGGAAAAGGCAATAGGTACCCGGCTAGGGGGTGCCGCGCCGACGCTTAGTTGTTTTGGATGAATGATGTCATTGGAGACGGTGTTGATGTGGCGTCCCTTGCCACGTTGGGACGCTACACGCTATGAAAATAGTTGTTTAGCGTCGTTGTGTCACCTGAGTGGCAAATTTGGAGTTCTCCCACGTCGAGGGTTCCGGTGCGGAATTCCACGACGTGGGAAATAAATTAAACCACTTATATATGTTGTTGATGTGGGCTCCCAAACGTACCACAGCAGTGTTGGGGCAGGTCCCACTAGGGAGACCAGCGGAAACGACTTGACTCGGAGCGGCGGAGGATAAGAGAGCGAATAGAGCGACGCGCGGAGCTTTTGTTTCCTAAGCTCCAGCCCATTTGCCGTTTTTCGACGAGAGCTTACGAGTCAAGTCGTGCTCGCGTGAGTAGCGCCATCCGGTGACAGGAAGGAGTAGCGCCATCCGGTGAGTACAGGAATATATTCGCTGCGAAACAGAGATTGACTGCTTTACTGAATGTTGGGATACACAATATTTTTGCTGTCAGACGGCTTTTGTACTTACTTAAATCAACCAAACAAAAATAGCAATCCGTGATATGGTTTCTGGGTCCCTTCCACATTCTCGGAACTGTAAGAGGCATTTTTCTTGGCCATCCACGATAATACGCCTCCAATGTGGATCTAAAATTACCGCAAGACAGACGCGGTACCCATGAGTTGTCCTGATTGGCCATTGGCATGTCAAAATACAAAATTAAGAGCAACATATGGTAATTCGTCTGAACGCCAAACTCCGATAATTCGAGTGCAGCAACGCTCGGTCGGGTTGCGTGTTGGATGGGTGACCATATCTGCTCTGTGAAAATTTGTCGGACAGTGGCATCTAGCGGGTGGTACCAGAGGTGGCAATCTGAGCCATCTGCTGAACCTCTGTCAGTGGGTTCGAGTCCCGCCTAATAGACTTGGCAACTCTATTAGGACATGGGTGTTACTGTGTGAGTGTATCGGGGGTTAAGTGGAAGAGCGCCGAGGGTTACCTCGCGAGGGCGAACTTCGCCCCCGTAAAAATCAAACCCAAAAAAAACATACAATTTATAAGCCTCTGTAATTTAGTTTTACTTGCTTAGTTGCAGTATACAGGGTGTCCTCTAATTAATGGTACACATCAAAACCACATATTTATTTATATTTCAACACATATAGGATTGTTTGCTATAAGGTGGGAAGTGTGAAACTAAGTTTTCGACCTCGAAAGCTGGGGGGAGAACTTTTGACAGGCGGAAAACCACGAAATTTCCGCACTTTTTTTTAGTTTTTTTGCTTATATCTCCTCAACGACTCTTAACGAACAACGAACCTTAAAGTACTTTTTTTTTCAAACAAAATTTTCTACAAAATTCATTGGTCATTATTAGTGTTGAGGAATTCAGGAAAAGAATGGCAAAGGAACAAAAATTCGTATACATACTATTTACAATTGAGATATTGAACTATTTACAGTTTACATTTTCAATCGTTTTGAGGGCTCAGGTTGAGGTTCCTCTTCTACTGAAGATACATCGAAATGCAAGTTATTATCATCTGCCTACTCGTCAACTGAAACAGAAGTGTTAATTATGAATGTAAAGTCATGACTTGGATAGTTGAATTGAATGACATAATAAAGATAAAAAAAGTGGAAATATTTATATGCAAGGTGATAGTACTTAGATCTTAAGATAATTACCCAGTCCAGTGCCTGAGCAGTTGCGGTATATTGTGGTACACTTCAAGCTAGATTTTCTGCAGGTGCATGCACCGGTGCACCCTTTCTTGCAGCCGCAAAACACCGATTGCAGCAGTGACTGGGGTTCCGCTTCTTTTTTTCATTGGCACGGAAGTGAGACCAAGGCTGTCTCGTTTTACGTGCTGGGATTGTGGTGGGGGGATCTGGCAACAAGATCCAACAAGCGTCAGTTGGCTACCTGTCGTTGTAGCGGTCGCATCACTCGTTCTTTGAGAGTCGTTACAGTGACCCGGTGCAAGAAAAAATGCAACGTTCGCTTGAGCAACGGATGGCGATCAAGTTTTGTGTGAAACTGAAGAAGAGTGCTGTGGAAACCATTCCATTGTTGAAGAAGGCTTTCGGCGTCGATTGTCTTTCGGACAGGCAAATTTTCCGGTGACACAAGGCCTTCGCAGAAGGTCGGGAAGATGTCAACGACGAGAACCGCGCTGGACGGCCATCAACCTCCAGTTCCGACGACAATGTGAAACGTGTGTGTGACTTGTTGAACACTGACCGTCGTCTAAGTGTCCGTTTAATTTCCGAAACATTAGACATTACGAAAACCATTGTTCACGAAATTGTATCGGAGTCTTTAGGAATGAGGAATGTGTGCGCGAAGCTCGTGCCAAAAGTGCTAACGGACGATCAAAAAGCGAGGCGCGTCGAAACCTGCCAAGAACTTTTGGACACCTGCGAAGACAACCCCGCTTTTCTTGATGACGTCATTACCGGGGACGAAAGTTGGGTCTTTGAATACGATCCGGAGACGAAGAGGCAATGTGCGGAATGGCACACGTTGAACTCCCCTCGCCCCAAGAAGGCCAGGATGTCCAGGTCAAAGATCAAGACAATGCTGATTGTCTTTTTTGATTGCCGGGGATTGGTCCATCATGAGTTCGTTCCGCAGGGGACAACCGTAACCGGAAAGTTTTACGTCGAGGTGCTGAAGCAGCTGAAACGAAGGGTGAATCGCGTCCGCCCAGACATCTCAAAATCCTGGAAGCTTCACCACGACAATGCGCCTTCGCACACCTGCTTCCTCGTGGCCGATTACCTCGTCAAGGCAGGCATCACCGTTGTTCCCCAGCCTCCCTATATCCCCGATGTGTCCCCCCCCAGACTTTTTTCTGTTTCCGCGCCTCAAAACCCCAATGAAAGGACGGCATTTTGGGTGGGTGAAAAACATTCAGAAGGCTTGCACCGACGCTTTAAAGGCGATTCCGGAAAACGACTACCGTGCGGCTTCCATTAGGATGCATGGAAGACCCGCTGGAACAATGTGTGGACGCAGGAGGAATGTATTTTGAAAGTTTCTAAAGATTTGTACATATAGAACCAATAAAAACCATTTTTCAAAGCTCACTGACATTACTTTCCGGACAAACCCTGTACATTATCTTTAGTTAGTATTTGGTGGCTTACGCGCGTTGAGTAAGAATTTTTATCAGCATGACGGATCACGAAAGATTAATTTAATGTGTTAAACAATTTGAATTCTTGTATAATCAGGAAGACAAACGTTTTTTTTGTTTTTGAGAGACCTTTCTATTTTTTTCCAACAAAACGTGAAAGCGTATTGAGGCATTCGAAAATATTGGTAACATTTTTGCTCATCGTCCATAAGTTCTTTAAATATTGTCCAAAATTCCGCATGGGTCTTTCTTTTTTTAACATATTATGAACACCGAAACGACGCCGACGGCGGTGACGATGACCTTGCTCCTCATCTTCGTCTAACAATATGGCAATCATGCATAATTCTTCTAGTGAGAAAGAAGCCATTTTACCGATATGGAATGCAGCAATATTCACTATTATTTCTGAACGAGAGTTCACTGTGTTCTTACAATATATCTATGTATGTATATGTCTGAAGACGAATGATATAAATAGTACTGATAATATAAACATCTCCCGTCTTTGTCCGAACGTTAACGCTACGTTCCCGTGCCGTGTCTGAGCTGATAATATAAATCCACCTTAACACATCACAAATACTGTAAACTAGTGTAAACTGTTTGGCACTAATTCTAGATGATTTAAATACAAATCTGAAATATTGCTTGGTCTACATGGTTGAGGTATAAATTCGCTTTTCCGGTCATGACCCAGGAGGGCGGAAGAGGCAGTGTTGCCAGATTACACGATTAATCGTGTAATTACACGATTTCGGTCCTTTTTTACACTAATACACGAATAAAGAGGCAAATCTCACGATTTTTGGCGTTTGGTAACAAAATTCGCCACTTTTAATAAAAATGTAAAACTTTCTCTAAAGAGTTCCTATAAACATGGGTCCGCCAATGAAGTCTTACTAATGAAAACCTCAAAATACCACAAAAAACGTGTTTTTTTTTTACTTTCAATCAAGAAATGCTATGAAATGGTTCATTGATTCAAAAAATGTCTCGAAGTCAACCTTTTAGTACATCAAATTTGGAGTAGAATGCCGCCAACCGCTTGTTTAGAAGACATTTACCGCTGATTTTGAAAATGAGGTCAAACGGTTAAAAAAAATCGTGATGAAAAGAATAACCTTATTTATGGCAAAAACCAGGTTTTGTGTGAGAAAACATGGATATTACAAAAATTTATTTTTTTCAAAAAATCATATCTCGGCAATGAATTATGGAAACAAGCGGTTGGCGGCATTCTACTCCAAATTTGATGTACTAAAAGGTTGACGAGACATTTTTTGAATCAATGAGCCATTTCATAGTAATTCTTGAATGAAAGTAAAAAACACGTTTTTTATGTTTTTTGAAGTTTTCATTAGTAAGACGTCATTTGCGGACCCATGTTTATAGGAACATTTTTGTTCAATGTTAAATTTCTTATAAAGCCCAAGGATTATCCTTTTTTTGGGACACCCTGTATATAAAGTCCGTCCCTGCTCCTGTTTATAAATATTTCGATTATGAGGTATGTACATCGTCACGTGTTTATTATAATGTTATTAGTGTTTGTTTTAATATTGTTATACTTTTTTTTTAATAAATAATACGGTATTTTATTACTTGTTTTTATGTATTTCCAAAATAACATTTAAAATTTTTACGACTTTACACGATTTTACACGATTTTCGGTAGCCGAGTTACACGATTTTCTCTGCACTTCATCTGGCAACACTGACACCTCGAAACATTTTTTTCGAGTTAAATCGACCACTTTCAGGTCGAGAAGACCAACGGTTCGAATGTTACTTTCACTTTAAAGTTCAAATATAATGTCTATGGAGCTAGTTGTTTTTTTTTTGAGAACAACCGAACCAAAAACCTAACACAATGTGTAGCAACTTATCTGTAGCCAAGCCGAAACTAAATTTATGCTCATTTGGCTGATGCTCCTTTTGTTGGACACACTAATGGAGGGGGCGGTTGTTTTGTTGTATCTTAATGTGAATTAAGAAAGATATTCATGTGACGTGTCGTTCTATAGGTTTTTGTATTAGGATACTTCAAATATCACGTTAATAAGTCTCTACTCTCATTTTTACTTTTATATCCATATCCAAAATGGATCATACGGGACATAAATGTCATTCGGGTCATTTAAGTCATAAATGTCATAAAGGTTCTAGAGGTTATTAAGTTCGTTTAGATGCCACATAGACGCTAAAGGTCACATGGGTCATAAATATCATATGGGCCATACAGGTTCTAACAGTCACATCGGCGGGTCACATAGGTTATAAAGGCCATATAAGTCACATATGTAATAGATGTCATATTGGTAATAAAGGTCATATTCAACATCATAATACCACACTTTTAAGAATATTAGTTTTCTAATTGATGTTTTTAGCAGTTTAGTCAGCGTTCTTTTTTTAATTCAAATTCTTGTTCAAAAGCTCAAAATCCAAAGATGTAATGTCGTCACAACCCCAGCATATACTACTTTTTTCATTTTGTTGGCCTGTACATTGGATTACGAAATCGTATCTTTATTTACGAGTTGTTTGTAATACATGAGCAGTTGATATTGTTTATATTTGTGTGTGAGCAATATGCCACAAATACTACCTAGTTCATTCAACATTCTTACGTAATTGGATAGTCAAGAGTAATAGGGTACTATATTAAACATTTTTATTAACCCAACCAAATTGCTTTTAATTATCTGCTTACGTAGCTGAATAATTTGAGATATAAAACGACTCGCGTTTTACGATTGGATTTTTACCGCTACAGCTATTTAGAAAGTTGAACTTTTACAACTCGCGTGGAGAAATATTCATGTACAGAAAATATTATTTAAATTAGTTGTAGGGTTTATAACGCGATTTTATAAATAAAAAATTAAATAAACAGGAAAAAAATACTCAAATAAGATGGATATGCTGACTATAGGTATATAGGGTGATCGATCAAACCATTCATTAAAAGTATTGGGGCTTCTAGTAATGACTGATTTTAGAAAATGCGAACTTCAGCTAATAGATCTATGACGAACTTGATGGAAATATTTTCAAGAGCTCCGGTTATACCGAAACAAGTTTTTGATATCATATTCTTTAGCACATAACATTTGAGATTATCTGTATCGCTCATTTTAGAAGAGTAAGTATTGGTATTAACACTGTGGTTTTACTATTGCTTTTACTATTTTCCATTTATGTACAGGGTGTTTAAAATAGAATTTACATTTAGCACAACTTTGAACCACCTGAACTCATTTTTTTTTAAATACGATGCCCCATATTTCACTTTACATTTTAATGTATAATTAAATTCTGCATTGATCTATAGTAGCATCACCTATACTTATATTTAATACGTTTTTAGTTATTTAGCGTTTGTTTATAAATTTGCCCATAACTTCTAATAAATCTGTTGATTTTTCAATAGCATGTCATGAAAATTATACTACTAACGATGCTAATGTTACTACTAATGTTGATTATTATTACTATTTCATAAAATGTAACGTAAGTAGTATGAATAAGGACAATGGTCCAATACCCAACAGCTGTTCGCTATGATGAACAAAACCAGATATTACGGTTCAGTGAACCATAGGCAAATTAACTCTAAGACGGCACAAATTATACTAGTACTTAAAAAAAAACAGTAACGGTAACATTAGCACAATTATATCCATGGCATGATTTTGAAGGATCAAATGATTTGTTAGATGTTGTAAGTAAATTAAAAAAAAAACACTAAATAACTAAAACACTGACTGGGTTTGGATGGCTTGCAGTTGCGCTAAATGGTACTTCTATTTTAAATATCCTGTACGCAATTGAGAAATAATAAAAGCATTGTTACATAGCTTTAGGGTTCTAGTAACGACAGGGCTAACGACTAAAGCCGGCTAAACAGCGCGGTGGCCCACAAAGTTTTCACACATCTCAACGTAAATAACAGGGTAAGTTTAACACATCTCTTTCTAAATTGCAACAGTTTATTGCTTTCATGAATTTTGTTTTTGCACATACAAGTAGTAAGTAGTATGCCGCGTCCGATTATGGAATGCCGCCCGGATCTGCCGGCTTTACTAATGACCAATACAGACAGTTTCAAATGGTATGGTGCCAATGAACAAGATTTGAAAAAAACTGGAAATAACTCAAAAATGATAAAAGATAGGTGTATAGGGAAATATCATGAAAATCTATCTGAATCAACGCGTAGAATCGAAATCTACAATAAAAAAAGGACCGTTTCATTTAAAATATTAGTAGTCGAGGAAATTTAGCATTCCACCTCCAAAATTTTCGCAGTAAGATGGATTTTGACGTAAATAGGCTCGTTGGATTCCTTGTAAACTTTAGTAAAAATTTTTGTCTTATACAAATCAGAAACTGCATTACTGCACCTAAAAAATGCATTTTTTGGGGTGCAATTTTTCCAGCCAATTAAAGAAAAAATCATAATTCGAGAATACATTGTCGAAATGGGCTAAATTTGGTTAATCTGGGGTTTTTGGGGTCGCTGATCACGAACCTGATGTCAGAAATTGACCCCGATGAACCTGGTGACCCGGAATAATGGTCGCCAGGCCCATCCCCGAGGTTTTCTCTCGATTCGGCCTGAAACTAAATGAAAATGGTCACTCGGTGGTTTTTGGGGTCGCTGATCATGAATACGTTGTTAGTTTTGTTGTCCATTACACCTGGAGGACCAGGAACCCTGGTCGCCAGGCCCATCCCGAGGTTTTCCCTCGAATTCGACTTGAATCTAAACGAAAATGGTCACTCGGTGATTTTTGGGGTTGCTGATCATAAATACGTTGTTAGTTTTGTTATCCGTTACACCTGGAGGACCAGGAACCCTGGTCGCCAGGCCCGTTCGAAATTCTCGGAATTGTGGCTATAATATCTTGACGCCCATTTTTTTTAAATACGCGTCTCGAAGCGTACTTTCAAGATATTATAGTCACAATTCCTAGAATTTCGAAGCGAATTGGCCTGGCGACTGGGGTTCCTGGTCCTACAGGTGTAACGGACAACAAAACTAACAACGTATTCATGATCAGCGACCCCAAAAACCCCCGAGTAACCATTTTCATTTAGTTTCAGGCCGAATTCGAGGGAAAACCTCGGGAATGGGCCTGGTGACCAGGGGTTCCGGGTCTCCATGTTCATTGGGGTCAATTTCTGACATCAGATTCGTGATCAACGACCCCAAAAACCCCCGAGCAACCAAATTCAGTCCGTTTTGACAATGTATTCTCGAATTATGATTTTTCTTTAATTGGCTGGAAAAATTGTACCCCAAAAAAGCATTTTTTAGGTGCAGTAATGCAGTTTCTGATTTGTATATGACAAAAATAGGTAGCATTTTTTCTAAATTTTACAAAGAATCCAACGAGCCTAATTACGTCAAAATCCATCTTACTGCAGAAATTTTGGAGTTTTGGCTCTTTTTTGTGCTAAATTTCCTCGCTATTACCTGCTACAGGTATTTTTTTGAAAACATTATCTCAAGTACCAACATATACTTCACTTTATTGTGAAACAACGCGAACGTAAGTTCTAGAAGCATGTTCCACAATTTGTCGGATGTTTCCACTTCCTTCTTTTGTTTCTACACTTTCAGAAAGTATTGTAATCAAATGTATGTACATTCTACTTGTAAAATGATGTAAATTCAGATGACGCTTATACTGAGAGTACAACAAAAAAAAGCACCCGGAAAAAGAAACGACATGCCTAAAAATGTTCAAATACTAATTGACTTCGTTTTTTTAGGGCATGAGGAATATACAATGTGCGGCAATGCTCAGATAAGTCAACTATTTTTTTTTTAAATACATGTTTTGTCGTCATAGACATTTTTTTTAAATTGCAACCCTCATTCTTTTTGTAGATCATTTTATAGATAACTTTTCTAAATGGAGCCATCAAAATTTATCTGAAAAAAAAAGCTTCAATTTTAATGAATGTATTCCATAATTTTGTCGCGCACCGTATAATAATACATATTTTGTAGGCCAGTCTACTTTTGCTAGTTATAGGCATGGCTATAACCAGCCCATGCCTATGAGATGAGTTTCGCTTAAAGGCAACCTGAAACATCTGAAAGCAAAAATTCTCCCTACTTGTTATTAAGATGTTTAATAGAAAGAGGTCCAAATGATTTTAATTAACTATTCCTAATTATAAGTGTATAAACAGTACGTTTAACCTGCTTACGTCTTGATATCAAGTAAGATTTCTTTGATGAATAAATCCCTGCTGTATTAAAAAAATTACCGTATACATTTCTGTTTTGCGAGTTTGTTTTGCTTAGAAACTCTACAATTTCGCTGTTAAATAAATCGCGAATTACGCATCAAATAATTTTGTGCGTTAAAGGCATCCCGAAAGGCAAAATGTATTCGCCTCTTATACGCTATCTGTCGATACTAATTAGATTTTGGATGATGCTAATTGCATTTTCTTTCTATAGAAGTTTCATAACACCATCACGACGATGGACGCTCAATACTGATGAGTCCAATTTATTTCGGCCGATTCATGTCAAACTTGGAACAACATATTTCGGCACTTACGGTTAGAAAATTATACCTAATTTTATTGTAAAAATTTATAGCTATTGTGTTTTTAGCATTAAAGATGAGTTCGCGTTCGAGTTGAAAATATTTGTACATTTTTTAACATTCCCTAGTATACAGTATGCGTCACCCTAAGGCGTACATAGCAGAAGAGGAATTGATATGATAACTTCTTTGTTAAGTAGACGTCACCACCGCCTAAACATGAGGTGGGAACCAATCGCGATCCAATCGCTAGCCCAGGCGTATGCCAGGCATCCGGTTTGTCGGTAGAGCTGTTTGGGTTGAAATTTGAAATACCATTTTATGTTTTATTCTGGTCCGAAGCAGTGAACCATTCTGTCTTGTTTCGCTGTTGTCATATCAACATAATATTCCTATTAGATATTATAAAATTGTTTCACAGCTGTTTAAAGTAATATGAACTGTATAAAATTATATCACATTAGGTGGGTTGAAAAAAGATAAGAGTAAACTTTAATTGAATTGCCTTATATAAATTGATCGTACCTCAAAGCATTTTTATAAATATAAGGTTTTTGTAAAGACTTATTATGCAGAGTTACAGTTAGTTCTGGCAACGTTGCTCTTTATATTTCCGCTAAGACCCCCACTTAGCTCTATGTACAACCAAGCCCCCCCCGGCCTAAGTACAATTCGCCTAATTGTGACATACAAATGTATCATTTAATATGTATTTATTATCCACCTATGTACGCAGTATGGTAACTCTTATTGTATATTGCAAATTTATTTTTTCTCTTCATATCTATAAACTGAGTAAAAAATAAAAGTTACGTAGCTCTGGATTTTTTTTCTGAATATTCATTCTACGACAGCTACAGTAATTTAAATATATCCTCTGCTAAACTTATTTTCCCTATGCTTTTAAAATGAAATGCTACATCGAAGTGAATTTAAACCAAACACAATTGCAGTAATCAGAAAAAAAAATCGTTTATTTTAGTTTCCATTTCTCATTTTATTAACAAGGTCTAAAATTATTATTATAATACTTGAAACAAAATTCAAAGACCTCATATGTAGGTGTATTAGGTGAGCAAAAAACTATACATTATAATCTTTAGAACATCAAGAAGTAAACTATTCCTAAATATTATAAGTAATACAAAAGTAATGAGCCTGAAAATTAATAGGTAAGGTTAACAATCTGCACAGTCGTGGTGGTTCAGAACGAAGTGTCGTATTACATATTTTTTGTAATGTAATAATATACAATGTACATATTTTGTAACAATGTACATATTTTTTTTACATCATTCACATCTTATTATGGCCGGTGTTCCACAGACATTGCAGGGTGATAACTGTGAGCTATGGGAAATGGGTGTTACAAGTATCCCGGACGTTCTTGAAAAATTATTCAGAAAAAAAAATCCAAAGACACATAACTTTTATGTTTTAATGCCCTTAACGGATACTAAGAGAAAAAAAGTGCAATATATACGAGGGGATGGTAAAAAATATACCGGGTGTCCCAATATTCCGTGTACAACGAGCTACCACATGCTCCTGACGTCAAAATAAGTCGATTTAACTATACTTACCTATATAAGTTGGTAAGTACTTACTTACGAAGTTGTCTCGTTTAGTCGCTAGAGGCCGTCAAAGTTGACATAAAATTTTAGTTTTTTGCCAATAACGCCCTGTATGAACTTAATGAAATTTGGTGTGCTAGTATGTTCCGACAGATGGCACATTTTGACATTTGAATCGAAGTTATTCCATTAACAGGGTGCGAAAAAACTACCCCTACCCTTAAAGTAACCTGCTCGTATTTTTTTTGGTGGGGGTGATACCGTTTCATCTAAATGACTTAAAACATAAAGTTTACTCTGTGAGTATTGAGAACGAGGAACAATTGTGGAACAGAATTCAAAATGTCGTTCAAGAATTGCAGAATGAGGAGACCCTGAGAAGAGTGCACTTTGATTTCTTACGTAGGATTGATTTCTGTATTAATGAAAATGGGGGTCATTTTGAACACCTAATTAAGTCTCAATAAATGATTATTTAAGTTTGTTTATTTCGCTTTCGTCCTAAAATCAATTTTAAAGTGAAATCAATTAAATAGTATTAGAATTGACAATGATGTAATAAAACATGAATTCGGCGAAAACGGTAAGGAATACAAAAATTTTACAAGAGAGAAAAGGACCCCGCACAAAATAATAGGATTTCTGACCTCACTAAAAACTTGAAATTTTGATATGTTATAGGTTATGACCCCCCTGATTAAAAGTTCTCATGGGCACAAGACCCAAAAATGGACAGATTTTGAGATATAGAGGTTAGAAGAGCATTAATTGCCTCTACGAGCGCCGTTGTGTGTGAATGAGTGTGGGTGTAGCTCTGAGGTTTTCTCTTTTGATTTATGGTTAGTGTTTGGTTCGCGGGAGTTTTCACTATGCTCCTACCCAACGTTTACAAACAAACGTCGGGATTTCCCCTATCCACCACCTGGGACGCGCCGCGTCGAGTTTCACCTCTCCGCCCTCTTAGACAGTGAAGAAGGTTCGTGGTGTGTGTGTGTGTGGGCGTGGGTGTGTGTGTGGGGGTGGGGTGTGGGTGTACGTGTGGTGGGTGTGTGTGTTTCCTCTGCAAAATACAAGAAAACAACCATAAGTTTTCAGTACAACCACTCGTCCATCCTGACAGTTGAGTGACTCAAGTGCAAGGTAGCGTGGTTTTAGCTAATTATTAAACTCGTTAGTTATACTGCTAACACGAACTTCCTCCGGAATCACCGGGCTCGACTAGCAAACTATATATCTTCCGGAATCACCGGGATCGACTAACAATCAGAAGCAGGTAATGTCCTGTAGCTCTTCCAAATTCGGGTTCGACTACCAGACGTAGGTAACACCTGTACCCCTTCCGAATTTGGGTTCGACCAACCCATCATATGATGCTCTGTAGGTATACCTTTACCTCTTCCGATTTACCGGGATCGACAAACTTCGACTTCAGTCAGTCAAACTTATCATAATCTTAAGCAAAAAAATAAACAAAACAAGCCATGTTTTGTGTGTGTCAAAGTAAGTTACTGGAATTACTGGGCTAATCATAAAACAAATTACCGGACTAATCTGTCACCAGCGCCGTCACCAGCGCCGTCACCAGCGCCGTCACCAGCGCCGCCGACACAGGCTCCTGACTTTCGGGCGGACTAGTACCAGCTGATTACACACACACGCACACGCACACGCACACGCACACGCACACACACACACACACTATATCTCAGAATCTGTCCATTTTTGGGTCTTGTGCCCATGAGAACTTTTAATCAGGGGGTCACAACCTATAACATATCAAAATTTCAGAAGTTTTTAGTGAGGTCAGAAATCCTATTATTTTGTGCGGGGTCCTTTGTTTCAATCTGGCGAAACCGGCGTCTTTCTGTAGGACACTTGTGACCTTTTTTTAATGCGATCATTTTTTACGTCATCTATAGCGTGTAATACTCCCTTAATGGCGGCAGCCTCGTTGGGATTGAACTCTAGTATTACAGCTTTTATTTGTTCAAAAAATTGAGCATAATAAATTAGGTTAGCTAATCGGCTAGTTTCTGTTTAGCTAATCGGTGGCCGGGCTCTACCCATGACACATTTCAGCCAACTCTAGATATGTAAATTGTATTTTATACATGTATATAATATGTATATATGTCTTTATTTTATTTTTAGTGCTTATTTCATTCTGTTGTGGACACATCCTATTTCTTATAATTGTAATTAAAAGGTGAATACATACGAGTATATAACGCCTGATTTTTAATTACTCGTAATTAAACCGTTGTATTTAAATATAAGGAGGAACAAATTGGTCATTGGGGTCATAGTGTCTTTATATCAGCAAGAAAATACGAGTACTTCATTGGTATCAACTGGGGTTAATCACTTGGTTAATTGTGCCTATCTTGTATCATGGTGTATTCGTCTTCTTTCTTTGTCTAATTGACATTAAGATTAAGTAAGTGCATATTACAGCACACCAATTACTCGTTGATAGCAATGCAAAACTATATTCATAGAACCTATATGGGTTTGAAATGTCCCGTTGGTGCTAACTTTTTTTGTTTATTTATTTTTTTACTTATTTCAAGTATTTTAGGCAAGTGACTATATCGGGCTAAATTTACAAAATTTTATTTACAAAATTTGGATAAACATCTTCACTTCATTTCTTAACTTGTACTGTAGTGTCGCTATCAATATTGCTTGCGTCTATTATGGAAGTGTCCGAAGATATACGAAGGAAGGTTCACCATTTTGGTTGTATAACATTTTGCTGGTTATCTCATTTTTATTCGTCAAGCTGTCTGCAATATAGTTTTCGGCAATAGTGGAAAAAAATCGTGTGCCTGTGCCTTTCGATTGCTAGGACACCGACTCATGTGTTGACAACAGGGTGGGCGAGGTTCATCTAAACGAATGGCCTGTTGTCTCTGAATTTAGCAATTTTAAATAAATTGCAATTTTTCTGGGGATTGCAGATAATGTATTTTTCTCAACAAGTTGGTTAAAGCATTTCCTATGTTGATAGCGCATAAAGAAATGTAGATTCATAAAACACATATTAGATCCAACGATCTAGTAATAACATATTTTTTAAGTAAGTATAGTCTATCTATTTTGAATTGAAAATGATAAATACGCCTCGGGAACAAAAAAGCGGTGCAACTTTATGATTCCATGTGCGTGCTCGAATAATACATTTTAGGGAGAGATAATAATAAGTAATTAACGTCGCTTTTATATCATGACTTTTTTATTTACATACATACATATATGTTTAATTTGTTTGTGCTTGCAAACAAAAATAATGTTAAAAATATTTTAAAATGCTTCAGAACTAAACAAAAAGCCATCTTTTAATTAGAATATATTAATAACGTGATAAATTGTGGATATTGAAATTTTAGTTAATTTATTAATTCGATTAATAATTTTAGTATCAGTCATTTTTTCATTTTCACGTTTTAAGCATTCATATATGTTTAAAATAATAGGTACGCTGACTTTGACAATGTAAGGCTTTATTTTTTAAATTAATCGTAGTCGACCGTTTCGACATTTTCGCTGGTTATATCTGAAGCTACGTTATTTTCATCCCTTTTCGAAAGGCCTCCAGAAAGCCATGTTTATGAAAGAGCCATTGATTAAAAATATCGATTTTTTAATGATTGAATTATGACGCAAATAAAATAAAAGTTTGTATAATTTAAACTTTTAAAAACTCACTTCGCCGTTATTGTACGCGCACAGAATATAAGACATCAAAACACTCAAGTTTTTTTTTTTGTATACAGTCGGTCAAAGATAGCGTGATTATAACCCGTGTTTTACCGCCAACGTAATGAACTCGGTCGACTGGGTCGAATATCTGGTGACAGGTATTTCCCCTACCAAAGTAGCGACAATGACCAATGGAGTGTCGATTCCGCCCACTTCTTACGTTGACAGGTCTCGTCAAGTCAAAGTTGATTACAAAACGGCATATACGGGTAACATATCAGTATAGAAAGCGTATTAGTAAACTGATATATCCTTATCCTACCTCGTATAAGTATATATTTTCAATTTAGAGTGGAAATTCTATATGTATGTACTTTATAATAATAGATAGGATTACCTTCATTTTAGTAACTGTCAACGATCGGAACATTCCAGTATTTTTTTAATCGTGATAATAAAAGTATTTGCTTTATCCTCATGTTGTCTACTTTCATTCCACATTGCTTATTATAACGACATGTATTCATCTTCAAGTGATGTCGTCGGCTTTTGAAAAAAATATTTACTTCTTCCACGGTGAAAGCAATAGATTCCTTGGGTTTGTAGCCGTTATTATTTCTCTTCAAGAAAGCTCTTAATATGTAGGACGTAGAGATATACATGTTGTGTTCAGTAAACAGTGTTGGCTTCAGCATTCGCACCTAAAGCTCGCTGAAGACTTTAGGACAATACTTTTCTGCAAGATATATTCTAAAAATGATGCCTCCGATGCCGTAATACCAATAATTTGACTAGGGATTGCAATCCGGCACCAATTTTAATCCGGTCGGATCCGGCCGTATTGGTTTCATCAAAACCATTTTGCTTTTTTTTGCTTTTTTCATTCCAAAATCAACTGAAAAAAAATATGGTCAAGTGAATGTATTACAAAGTATATACACGGTGGAGACTTTAACTGGAATATATTCGCTACCGGGGTGGTGAATGATTTTTCAAAAAATTCCCGAGACACGTCAACTTTTAAATGTATTTATATGTATGTATTTACCTACATTTTGCAAATAATATGAAAAATATAACCCTTCAGGGGTGGCTGAAACCACCCTCGACATGATTTTTTCAAATCCAACCCTATGGCTTGTGACCCCTCATTGTAAAGCTGGTGGAAAGAGGAATCCAACGCACTGATCAAATTTTAATTTTTAGTATGTTTGTAGGGTTGCATACAATTAAAACAATTTAAAAATTAAATTTATTTTCAACGTAACAATTGTTCAAAATTTGTATTTGAAAAAATCATGTCGAGGGTGGTTTCAGCCACCCCTGAAGGGCTATATTTTTCACATTACTTGCAAAATGTAGGTAAATACATTCAAAAGTTGACGTGTCTCGGGAATTTTTTTGAAAAAATCATTCACCACCCCGCTAGCGAATATATTCCAGTTAAAGTCTCCACCGTGTATATATAAAAAACGTTTATTTCTTATGACTAACTTTATTTACACTATTATAATTAATCAACGTTAACGTATGAATCAACAATAAAAATTTAGTAGATATTATGTAACTAGTTAAATTGTAATTGTTATATTAGTTTAGTAATAATTAGATAGTGACGGGCGGTTAAGTTCAGTTTCACGTACTAGATTTCACAAATAGCATCAATGATATCTTGTAATATAATTTACATTACATTATAAATCCAAAAAAAAGCTATGAACGAGAAAGATGGAAATAGCGGTTATGTTGAAGCTCAAAATGAAACTTTGTTGTTGTCAAACTTTTGACAAGTAGCTGTCAGAATTGTAAAATAAATAATGATTGTCACATAATGTAACAGCCTTGATAATTCCATAAGGTTATAAGATTAAAAATTGAAATACGTCTTTTTTTGCTCGTCCAACTTTGATGACTTTTGTTGGATGGCTCGTTATAAGTAACTTATTTTAAATCTAACTAAAATCAAGCTTATCAACTGCTCATCAATCATAATTCTTATAATTATGACAGTCGCCAAAAATATGTTTAATCAATGGCACAATTGTCACAATAATGCGTTCAAAACTTCTTTTTTTTAACATACTTACTTTATATTGTTATTTTAAGTAAAACAATCATACAAAAATCACTTGGTTTTGAAAAAATTATCGAGTTCTTACAAAGCTACAAATGTAACCAGCGGCCGAGAAGGCCCTTTCTGCTTCTACTCATACACTAGTCGGTTTTATTGTCAACAAATTCATGTTTCATGTATTTTTTTTTCAATTTACCGGATCCGGTGACCGGATCAGGCAAATTGGTGCCAGATGCGATAGATGTCTTATGATTTCGGATCCGCCGGATTGCCGGATTCGGTTTACTGGATTGCAATCCCTAAATGTGACCAATTCACAGGCATACAAACAACAACAAAATTTCAAACCCCGGGTCCAAACCACTTATTCTATACGTATTATGGGTCTCTGAATCCGAATCCGGGGTTAGTTTTGGTGGATTGGCTCATTATCTCTGTTAAAATGCAAAAAAAGAAACGCCAGAATTGCACCATCATGAATTGTCATTATTAATAGGCAAACAAAATTCATTTCACATGTCTTTTTGGTCGTCGAATCCAAATTAAGAGTTATTTGAACCGTCAAAAGCATATTTTTGTCACAAAAATGCCAAAAAGTGCAATAAAAGTGGCCAAAACCACAAGTGTCACTTTTTGTGGGAAAAACTTGGGAATCGGATTTTTTTGACTTAAATAGCTCATTTGTTATGTTTTTTGGGTTGCCAAATTCGAATTCAGCATCGTTTCCAGCCATGACACTGATAGTGTTTTATAATAATGCAAAAAAATAAAAAAAAGATACAAAACAGCGAAGAAAAACGCTAAAATGTGACTTTCTGTAAGAATAACCTGGGAATAGCAATAACAGCAACTGATTCTTCAACTTCCAGTATAACGAACAAAAAAAATACCAAAAATAATTATTTTTAATAATCGACCTAACACGATTTTTAATGTTGATCAATAAACAATACTCCACAGAAACAAATAAATATGTACACATAGCTAACATTGCTAAACAACAATGTGTTTTATATATTGAAGAGAAGTTTGTTCAGTCTGTACCGGATATAAGCAGGACTTTTCAATGTTCAATTGTTAATTCTGATAAGCTTAAAAGATAATAAATAAAATTTACCTAAACTCTTATCCAATCAGTTTTTTCCTGTTACTTGTCATTAACCCTGTAGGTAGTCTAGGTGTCAAAATATAAACGAAAACCCTGTACAGGGTGATCGATTTATCATAGAAAGTGAGTTTTCTCGGAAACGGCTGTTACGGTTGGTTAATTCAGAGTAAACAAAAATGAGTTATTGTTAATTCAATATACGCTAATATCGATTTGGTTTAACGAAACATTAAGGTTATAAGTAAGGTTATACATCACAGACAAGCTCGGAACAGGTATAGGGTGCATACTGTTCTCTACCAGGTGATTTCTAATAGCTTCTGATCTAATATGATTTGATCTTTCTCTCCCGGATTTGACGTTTTGGCCCTGTGCCGGGGGTTTGCGAATACCGACACCGTGGGATACGCCTGCGTGGGGTAAAAGTCCCCTAAATGGCCACTGTGGAAGAAAACTTGAAGTTGGAGTTAATTAGACAACAAATAAGACCTGAATATCAAAGTAAATTAGACTTAGTGGAAATAAACTCTCTTGATCATTTAATCGAACTAGGAAGACGAATTGAAGACACTAACAGTAAAATAAGTAACTTTTGTTCCACCTAGCACTAAAAATTTTATTGAAAGTGATTTACAATATAAGGGTGAAAAGGTTAAACAATTAGATAACTTAGAGGCAGAAACACAAAAAGATAGGCAGGTTAGATTTGAAGATAATAGAGAACGTGGTAGAAGTGGTAGTAGGGATTCTAGTTCAAAGTCACGTGACAGATCATTAGATAGGGAAGCAGGTAGTAGTACGAAGTATGAGAAAGGCGATAGGAGTTATGATAGAAGTAGAGATAGATATAGAAATACTTGTAGAGATATTAGAGGTAGAAGTAGAGAAAGATGTTCAGATAGTATAGAGAGAAATAGAGATTATAGACAATATAATAGTAACGATAGATTAAGAAGTAATATTAAGGATAGGTATAGAAAATTTAGTAATGATAGACTTAGAAATCCTAGTTATGATAGGTATAGAGATATTAGCAGAGAAAGATATAGAGAATCTAGTAATGGTAGATACAGGAGTAATAACGAAAACAAAAATTATAGGGATTTTTCAGGAAATAGACGAGGAAGTAATAACAACCGAGCTTTAAATGATAGTGTTAATAGTAATCAAAGAGGTAACCGATATGACTCATTCCAATCGATGCCCCAAACTAATAGAACTGATAGAACTGATTCCGGAATTCGATGTTATCGTTGCAATGAATTAAACCATTATGCAAAAAATTGTATATCGAGAAAAGTAAATAGTAATTTTCAGGGAAATGGTCAAAGAAATCAGGTGTAGACCGAGCCTTGGTTTCGAGATTTTCTTCGGTCAAATCAAATGGTACAGATAGTAGGTTAGATATTGATAGAAATTTTGTAAATAAATCATCAAATGTAGATAATAACAATTTGCACCACATATCATTTCATTGTACAGATTTGGAAGTAGATAATTTTGAAAAAGTTAACAAACACATTTTAGATTATGTACTAGATCAAGCGGGTGATGGAGAATCACCTTACATAACCATATCGATTTACGGTTTACAAATAAAAGGGTTACTAGATTCAGGAGCAAACAGTATATTTATTAATGAAAAATTATCAAATATTTTACTCGACTTAGGCAATTCGAAAGGTAACTGGCATGTGAAAGACTTAAAACCTGATAAGACAATTGATGAGGAGAAATAATTCGTCGTCATTAAAGAACTATCACAAAATATGGAATGTGTCATATTCTTTTGTTTTGGGTAGCTGATATTGGTAATCATGTGTTAGTAGAGTATTTTGCACTGTGCCCTAAGAGTTTGTTTAGTTATTTTTTTGTCAGCTTGAAAAAAAAAATCTTCGATTTTTTTCTGTACCAAAGGGGGGTAAATGTTACGGTTGGTTAATTCAGAGTAAACAAAAATGAGTTATTGTTAATTCAATATACGCTAATATCGATTTGGTTTAACGAAACATTAAGGTTATAAGTAAGGTTATACATCACAGACAAGCTCGGAACAGGTATAGGGTGCATACTGTTCTCTACCAGGTGATTTCTAATAGCTTCTGATCTAATATGATTTGATCTTTCTCCCGGATTTGACGTTTTGGCCCTGTGCCGGGGGTTTGCGAATACCGACACCGTGGGATACGCCTGCGTGGGGTAAAAGTCCCCTAAATGGCCACTGTTTTGAGCAGGAGGGCCTCGAGAGTGTTGGGGGTAACCTCATGCGTTTCAAAGTCTCTTATTTTTATATATAACCCAATGAGAGGTTCGCCAGTACAACAGTTGAGGGTGCGCTGTTTGTCATGCGTTTTAAGCCCATATGTTTGTTTAGGTATATAACCCATTAAGAGGTTCGCAAGTACGGCAGTTGAGGACGCACTGTTCGTCAAGCGTTTTAAGTCCATATTTTTGTTTAACAGTAATAACATTCTTCAATCAACATCTTGAGAATCTCAGCGTGTCCACCTGTCTAGTCCAAGCCACTGAATCGAAATCACTTCATTATCCATCGAAGGGATATATACTTCTGACTAATTAAGATCCATGAAGATATGGTGCGCGCAGTCGTACACAACCTATGGCTTGTGAGATTTCTAGGAGTGGGAAGTTCACGAGGTCTTTCCTTTTCTGTCAAGCTTTCGAAGGGTACGCATCGCAACATCTAACAATTAGCCTATAAATTACTGTGCTGTTGGAGTATTGAGGAACGTTTAATTATCCTAAGTTACGTGGGATATTTTAATCCATCGAGGTTTATGAGGATGGAAGATTAGTTCTTCAGTGCGTAATTGTAAATACCTTGCGTGTATTTTTAATCAGCGGATGCTGGATTATAACCACAGACTACGGTAATCACGTGTTGAAGCCCGTGAAGGGTAAGAGTTTCTTAAAGCCAAATTTTAGGTAGATATTTATTTGCATTGTGTAATAACTGTTTTAGGCTTCTTCTTAGACCTTTCTTCTTAGGCTTTTTAATTCTTGGCACTAAACATTTTTGAGACCGTGCGTTTTGCGAAGAATTCTTAATATCAAGCGTTTTCCTACCGGACGTGTCTTCTGTACTGGTATTCTGGAGATCTTTAGTTTGTGATACGCTGCGTTAAGGATTCTAGGATTCATTCCTCTCCAACCAGGAGCCGAGTTTTGGACTAGTTGGATATCGAGAGTAAAGTCCTACGTTTTGTTACACCGACCTGCATATCGAAAGTGAAGGACTACGTTCTACTACACCAAGCACCTGAAGATAAGTAATTGGTTGTAAAAATTAACCTTTTTGTATAATAATTATCAGGATCATCATATTTTTTTTATCTAGATTTATATGTACTTGTTTTCTCCCCACATTATTAAAATGTAATTAGACTCACTCGTTTAAGTGACTTGCAATTTCGTAGTGGATTAATTTCTGAATATATTTTATTAAATTATAGTTAAGTTATATGGGAACTGTGCACTAACTGCAATTGCATTTGGTAAGGTATAGACATATATATGTATATATATTGATTCTTGTATATCATTAGTCGTAGACAAGACCAATACTGTGATAGTGTTTTTTTTTTTAACATAATTTTAACTGGTAAAGAGATAAGAGAAAAGAAAAATAATAAAGGTGATATTGCATTTTCCTAACATTTAGTTAATGTGTTTTCTTTAATTTAGGATCTCTTCATTAAAACAAAGGCCGAGTTTCCAAACGGGACTCGAGAACCTGCCCTGGGATATAAAGGTGAACGTGGTGAGAGAACGTAGCTGTCACATTTTAAGAACTACGTGGCACGGCTAAGAGAAATTAATTTTTGTGAACGGTAAATCACTTTCACTTACCTTCGCTCAAAATTAAAGCAAGAATAAAAAATATGTCTTAATGACGCTAAGCGTTGCGACGCCTCAAACATTTTTTTTCAGCAACATACCTTTTTTACTTTACCATTACAAAGATATATTAATTGTGTGTTCTTTCTGTGGTTAACATTTTGTTTGTATCGTGAATATTAGTTATTAGTAGAATTTATGGTCGATTTATTATTTAGTGCTCTATATGTTTTTATCGTAAGCTGCTAGCTGAACGAATTCAATTTCTGTATAAGAATGTGTCAGTTTACTTGATTTTATTAAAAATGAAGACGGAACTAAAAAATATAACTTAATGATACTAAGCATTGCGATGCCGAAATTTTTTTAGCAAAGTATCTACCCGTTTTTTTTTACTTTATTTATTTCAAAAGTAATCACTGATTTCCGGATTAATTACTTTATAGTTAATATTGCAGCATTTGGAATTTAATTTCAGCCATCCACCAATTTTGAGCCATCCAAAAAAAAAAAAACGTCGTCAAAGTTGGCTTAGTAAAAAAATACGTATTTCTATTTTTAATCTTAAATTTGTAACCTTATTTAATTGTCAAAGCTGTTGCATCATAGTGTACATGAAGTTGGAAAAATTATGATGAACATGAGTCCAAAATCGGTTTGCGCAGGCTGATTATAGATTAAAAGTAGATTCAAAATTTATAAAACTTAAAATCGTAGCTGGTCCCTTTCGCATTTTATCCACATATTTGGATTTTTAACCCTTTGCAATACAGTAAGTCGTATACAACTTTTTCTTCGCGCACTTAGCACTTTTAGAAATAAAACTATCGTAAACAAGTTTATTATATCTTGTAAATACAGTTCTTTAATTAAAAAAAACTTACTCGACAATATTCCATTACTAAAAATTAAAATTCATTTGTTATAAAACACTTGAAAATTATCAAAATTCAAAAATTGTATTTTCTCGTACAAACATAAATTTTCAACTTATTTTTTAAGAAAGTATAAAAGCTCATAATAAATCTCGCTTTGAATTTAGTCAAATTTAAAATGTAATTTTAAAATCATAAATTATTTTTATTTGAAAAAAAATTGAATATTTTAAACCACTTTTAGCTTACCCCAGGGTTAACGACGAGGACCTAGTGGTGATATAACCCCATGTTTTTTTTTTGTATTCTTTGTATATTTTTATTAATTTTTTTTTGTAAAAGTATATTTGTATTTTTTTTTTGTATATTTTTATGTTTTGTATTTTTAAGTATTCAAATATATTACACGTTCAAATGCGTAATGAGACAATAATAAATTAAATTATAGGTGTAAGGACGAAAATTCAGTAACTGCTTTTTTGCAATCTTGGTCCATAAGACTCATCATGAACATTATTTATTTTATAGGATTCCCAGGTTTTTTAAAAATTTGCGATGAACAGCGTCGCCACTTTGTTGTGATCAAAACCCTAAACCGAAACCATTTTCTATATATTGCAAATATTCCTTTACATGTGCAAGAATCACATGAATTTTTTAAAGCCTCTGAAAGATTTTCAATGCTTCCTAATGCTTGGTCCAGTTCCTGTATGTAACAATCGATTCTTACATATAGACTAAAAATTCCTGTGATTCTTGCAAAAACATGGGGTTATATCACCATTACGTCCCTGTCGTTAACCCTGGGGTAAGCTAAAAGTGGTTTAAAATATTCAATTTTTTCAAATAAAAATAATTTATGATTTTAAAATCACATTTTAAATTTGACTAAATTCAAAGCGAGATTTATTATGAGCTTTTATACTTTCTTAAAAAAATAGGTTGAAAAATTTTTGTACGAGAAAATACAATTTTTGGATTTTGATATTTTCCAAGTGTTTTATAACAAATGAATTTTAATTTTTAGTAATGGAATATTGTCGAGTAAGTTTTTTTAATTAAAGAACTGTATTTACAAGATATAATAAACTTATTTACGATAGTTTTATTTCTAAAAGTGCTCGAAGAAAAAGTTGATGTAGGTATACGACTTGCAAAGGGTTAAAATCCAAAAATGTGAATAAAACGCGAAAGGGATCAGCTACGATTTTAAATTTTGATTCTACTTTTAATCTAGAATCAGCCTGCGCAAACCAATTTTGGACTCATTTTCATCATAATTTTTCCACCCTCAAGCACACTGTGGAATTATATGACAGCCGTTATTTATTTTACAATTGTGACAGTTACTTGTCAAGAGTTTGACATAACTGAAAAGCTTCGACACGACTGCTATTTCTATCTCTCTCGTTCGTAGTTGATGTTTTTTTTTGGATGTCTCTTTATTATTCAGGCAGTATTCATATGTATTGCTGACACAATCAGCAAGGTTTTGTTTTAAAATTTAAGGTCGCATTGTCTCATTACACAATACATACGGAAATATGTTTTTATTTACAACAAAAAATATATGTAGTAAGCCTAGGTTTTGATAGCTGAAATATTGTGGAATTTATAATAAACAAATATATTTAAACACCTCAACAATAAATAATATACATACAAATGCTATCTACTTAAATATTTACAAATGAGTAAATAAAATAACAACAACAACCAGAAAAATTAAAAATGAATTATTTAATAAATGTTCAATATGCACCATTTTTATTTAAGCAAAATTCGTAACATTTTCAAGTTATAGCAAATATTGTATGTTATAGTTATATATAGTTAGCGTATGTTATACAATAGTTAGCAAATTTCAGTTATAGTACGTTAAATATAGTATGTTATTTATTTTTTGTTTGTCTTTCTATTTGTTAAATAGAAAAAGAGCTCATAATTAATATATATTTGTAATGGTAAAGTAAAAAAGGTATCTTGCTGAAAAAAAAAAATTGAGGCGTCGCGACGCTTAGCGTCGTTAAGACATATTTTTTATTTTTGCCTTAATTTTGAGTGAAGAGGAGTAAAAGTGATATACTGTTCACAAAAATTAATTTCTTTCAGCGGTTTCCGAGAAAAGCTCACTTCCTAAGATAAATCAATCACCCTGTACATGTTTAGTAACTCGGAAATGCAGAACCGACAACCTAAGGAATTTCTCGATATCTTAATAAT
This sequence comes from Aromia moschata, assembly GCA_029963805.1. Lineage (NCBI taxonomy): Eukaryota > Metazoa > Arthropoda > Insecta > Coleoptera > Cerambycidae > Aromia > Aromia moschata. The sequence goes on along the minus strand of JAPWTK010000413.1, from coordinate 93,746 downwards.
AAAAGTTATTTCCATGGTGTGAGCTTCATGGCGCACACTGTAAATATGCTGTTCAAAAACAAATCAGTGCAGGGCCTAAAACGTTCATTGGTATTTTGCAACACAAAGTTTGACGAGATAACAGGTATTTACATAGCAGAGTATTTTGAAAACAATGAAAGCCATTGATCAATGTTAATTGTGAATAAAAAACGAGAATTCGTATTATTTTGCAGGCACCGTGATATTCCATCTAAAATAGTTATTCAAACAAAAGTTTTAAAGCACGTTAAATTTGAAATTCCACAGCTTAATATTCATGGACGAATTAAAAACGAGCCGTTGAAAAGTAACGAAATAAATGGATTAATCCCACAGGGTTAAATTACCTACATATACAGTGAGGTCCATAAGTAACCGATAAATTCATTACCTACGTAATTTACAATTTATGAGTAAAATCCTGAAACACCTCAATTTTTAATTCTAGAATAATAATAATTTTATACCTCCACCTCCAACCCCCTTGGAGTGACAGCTACCCCTTTAAAATTTTTAAATGGAACGAGGGTGCGTCTGATAGCTCATTTGAAAGGGTTTTTAATTCTCCATCCAGCAACATATTTTTTTTTATTTCTATAGTTTTTTATTGAAAAATATTCCATTTTCAATGTTACTAAGTAAAGAAAAGAACATGAAACAGAACAGAAGAACAGTTTAAATCAAATGTTCAAACTCGGCGCCCGTTGCTTCTTGACAATAATGGAGGCGTTGCTGAAATTCTTCTAAAACATTTTGTATTGTTTCCGGGGTGATTTGATTAATTTCTTGCCTTATTCTGTCTTTTAAATCTTCTACGTTATTTGGTCTGTTGAAGTAGACTTACGATTTTAAGTAACCCCATAAAAAATAGCCAAGCGGGATCAAATCGGGAGAACGAGCAGGCCACTCAATTTCACCGCGTCTACCGATCCATCCATCTATTGGGAAAAACTGGATTCAGATAGGCTCTTACTTCCAATGAAAAATTTGGTGTAGCTCCGTCCTGCTGAAACCAAATATTTCTATCAATTTCATTGTGGTTGTCATCATCTGGGCATTCTTAACTATGGAACTAAGAAATTTTGCAAGAAATCCAAGTAACGCGCGCCAGTTAATGTGCCATCAAAGAAATATGGTCCGATAATTTGAGAATTTATAATTCCAGCCCAAACGTTCACCTTCTCAGGATATTGAGTATTGGCCTCCATCATCCAATGTGGATTTTCTGTACTTCAGTATCTACAGTTCTGTTTGTTGACTGTTCCATTTAAGACGAATGTTGCTTCATCAGAAAAACGAATGTTTTTTTATAAATAAAGGATTATCTTGGCATCTATTTGCCATGATTTCGCAAAATTCTAATCGGCGATCAGGGTCATCGTCGTTAAGTTCTTGAACCAAATGAATTTTATATGGGCGGTATTTTTCGTTTTTTAGAAGACGCAATATGGACGTTTTACTAACATCATTATCGGCGGCAACTTGTCTTGTAGGTTTATGTGGATTATCTTGAATATCTAACAATATGTCCAATTTCTGTTCATCGTCTAAAATGTGTTTCCTACCAGATTTAGGAATATTTGTGACATTTCCAAATTCACGAAATTTGTTTTCTATTCTACTAACCGTAGACTGGGATATGCGGCGGTCAGGATACTTGGTATTGAATATTTCGCATACCTGCTTCTGCGTTCTTGTTTTATCACCACATCCTAATAATATCGAAATTTCAATTCTTTGGGTATCCGAAAGACTCATTGTTAAAATAATGATCAACTTGTCGATCAGCGATAAATAACATAATAGAATAATACTTTTTCACAGATGTAGCAAATAAAGAAATTTAAATGTATAATTGAAACCCTTTTTAGTTCTTTCTTTTTTGTTGGGTATTTTGCGCAGGGAAACCGATACTTTAAGTTTAATGTTGACAAAAAATTAACTAAAAACATCAGATCTGACAGATATTTAGTACATAGGCACTTGATTGTATACATTTCATAATAATAATAATAATTTTGAAATTATCACATTTAATTTTCTTGATGAAAAATTCACAAAACCTTATATTGCTGAATAGATAATTAAGAACCCTTTCAAATGAGCTATCACACGCACCCTCGTTCCATTTAAAAATTTTAAAGGGTAGCTGTCACTCCAAAGTGGTTGGAGGGGGAGGTATAAAATTATGCTCAAAAAATGTTTCAGAATTTTACTCATAAATTGTAAATTACGTAGATAATGAATTTATCCGATACTTATGGACCTCACTGTATAAAGAATGAAACGATGCATTGTAACTTTTATGAAATTAATGTGATTCTTGAAATTCATGCGAACAACTGATGGCTTTATGATGGCAACTTTAAATAAGCTAATAAAGAGTAATGCTATGATAAAGCGATGTTAAAACGCATAGTGCTACAATAGGGTGCAATTCTGTAGCCTATAATATTTTCGACTGAAGATAATAATACATACGAGGTGTGTGAATTAAATAATGGGACTGATTTTTTTATTTCTTTTACTCGAATAGAATTACTCATGAATAGAATTCAGTATTGTCTCCTTCAAAATAACCTCCTTGTGAAGCCACACAGCACTGGAGACGGTTCTTATCCACTGGAGACCAATCCTTATAGCAGTGCTGGAACTCATATACTGGAATAGCCTTCAGTTGGTCGGTTACAGCCGTTTGAATGTTTTCTATGGTCCCAAAATAACGTGCCTTGAAGTGATTTTTCAATCTCGGTAAGAAAAGAGTCACAAGGAGTCTAGTGAGGCGAATAAGGAGACTAGGGAGCCATAGGAATGTTTTTACTGGCTAAACTCTCGTTTACTGAAATAGCTGTGTGACAAGGCGCGTTGACGTGATGCAGTATCCAGTTGTTCTTGATTTTTCAAGAACCTCTCTATAAAAGTGTTGATTTACTGTTTGTCCTGGATGCACAAACTCTTTGTGGACAATTCAAAACGTCAAAAATATAAATTTTTTTGGATATCAAAATGTTTTTGTCAAAATCGGCATATAGGCGTAAATAAATATAATTAGGAACATACTTTCTTAGGGACATTTTTCAAAATATTAACAATTTAAGCCATTTTCTAAAGACTTTTTTGGAAAATCACAAATTTGACGGTTGCCAGATGTCAGCTGCCAACTTTGAATTGATACATTTTAACCCATTTCCGCCCGAACGACAAGATTTTGTACTTTCGACGCTATAACTTAATGCATAAATGTCCTTGAAAAAATCGTAACATAGTGTTTTCGAAAGCTTAAAACCTCCTCTTTCAAATTCAACCTAGAGTTTGATTTGAAAAAGTTATAATTGATTAAAAAAAGAGTACGAAGTTTTCATTCCTTTTTTTTTAAATTCGTATTTTGAGTCGGAGAAAGCTTTTTCTGGTTGCTCAAATCATGACGTCTAGTGCCATTAATATCTGTTCTTTAAAACCGCATGGACATTTTTGGGAAATTCCACTCGGCAAATTCAAGATGGCTGCCGAAATGAAATTTTTTTTTCGAAATATTACATTTTTTTCTTGAATAGTATTGATTTTATCAAAAAATTATTAGGAACAAAAATGTCTTAAAATTGATCATAGAATGCACACAAATTTTTTCAGAATTTCTCGGCATTGTTTGAAAATTTTGATTTTCCGATTTTCCAAAAAATAAAAAAATTTCTCCAGAAATTCTGAAAAAAATTTTTTGATAAAGTCCATAGTTTTTGAGAAAAAAAGTTTCAAAATGAAAAATGAAAATTTCCATTTCGAGTACGTTTCATCTATATTATATAATTGCCGTACAAACAAAAAAAATATGTAATATTTCGAAAAAAAAAAAAATTCATTTCGGCCGCCGCCATCTTGAATTTGCCGAGTGGAATTTCCCAAAAATTTTGATGAGGTTTTAAAGAACTGATATTAATGGCACAAGACGTCATGATTTGAGTAACCAGAAAATGCTTTTTCCGACTCAAAATACGAATTTAAAAAAAAAACGAATGAAAATTTCGTACTTTTTTTTAAATCGATTATAATTTTTTCAAATAAAATTCTAGGTCGAATTCGACTATGCCATCTGACAGTGGCGGATTTAGGCTTGCTGCCGCCCTAGGCCTTGTTTGATGCGCCGCCCTTTTTGATGAAATGAATTTCATTAATTTTGATCCAATATATTTATTTTAAAATCTTTTTTATTTTATTGAAATATAATTTTTAAATATAACTAATAAACATTACATATGAATAAGTAATAAACTTTAGACGGATAAATAATAAATATTTTTGTTTAATATTAATCAATTTGATTATTTCTTTTTCCTGGCTTTGGTCCGCGCAAAAACGTCGATTATATCGTCATAATCAATTTATTGGACTAGTTGAGCTTCAATAGACAGTAATGCAAGAGCATTAAGTCTCTATCTTGGCCCATACTTGCTAGTACATAGGTTTTTACCCTTTTCAGAGTGGAAAAATATCTTTCTCACGAACAATTTGTAGCCAGCCGGAATACTCAAAAAAATACGTAGAGCGATGTCCACATTTTGGTAAACATCGCGAAGACTCCGTGAATGCAATACATTGCATATTTTTTGTCAGAGCGTATATCTTCCGTATTTGCTAAGGTATCTTTGAGTTGACAATGTAAATGAATACATTCATTCCCTAATGTCTCTTCCAAATCGTCAGGATATTTATTGACTAGTTTATTTGCAGGATTTTTCAATTCATTCGTATCTATTTCAGATAAATTATCGAAAAAAATGAATTTTTATTTAAAGCTTTTCATATGCACTTTTACTCTCGGCAAATTGTACGCTCAGAGTGTCTAAAATAGGGTAATAAACATTTGTGCGAAAATTTTCTTGTTCAGAAAAAGGTGTTCTTTCATTTACCCGTGACTCATCTGGCTGAATTATTTTTCTGTTTTTTTTTTTTGCGACGAGTATCATAACGATAATAATCTCCCCCCCAAGGGTCCTTGGGCTTTTTCTTCTGTTCCAAAAATTTTTCTGTCCCTTATGTCTTCAAGAAATAAAGCCAGAGAATCATAGATCTGCACAACGGATGATAAATAATGAGATTCTTGAAGCTTCTTACTAGCAGCATTAAAACGATCTAAAATTAAATTCCAAACAATGACTAGAATTGCTGTTTTTAAATGCTGTAGTCGGTTTCTCATCTCTGGTTTCGGCAATTAATTCCAGTGCATCAATTATTGCAGACCACTCTTTTTCTAACGCGTAACATGCATCATGTCGAGGAGACCAACGAGTTTGACAAAGACTCTTAACTTTTAAATTTGTACGCTGCACCAAAATTTCCCAACGATGTGTAGATATAGTAAAGAAATTATATAGTACTTGCAAAGTAGAAAAAAAAGTCAACTGCTCATAGGCGGATCCACTCAAGACTTCTCAGGGGGGTGGGGCATTTTAGTGATAAAGCAACATATGACCCGTGAGAGCCTATATTGGCGCCTATATTTTGAAAATTTTCAAGGTCACGCGTTTTCCTGTCACTTTAGAATTTCAATGAAAAAATCCATTTATAGAAAAATACCGACTATCACAAGAATACTTTTTGGAATTTCTAAGGGTGCCAAGGGGGGGGCATGGCCCCCCTGGACCCCCTGGATCCGCCAGTGCGAACTGCTTCTGTTACGGATTCAACTGCTCATGATCCTACTAAATTGAAATAGTGGGCAGCACAAGGAACGTAATCTGCTAAAGGATTAATTGTTTTGATTCGTGTCTGAAGGCCTGAATATTGCTCGCATTATCATAAGATTGACCACGACAGTTCATTATGTCCAAACCATTATTTTCTAGAGATTTTAACAAAGCATTCTCAATATCTTTAGCTTTATGGCCGATATTTGGTAGACATTCTAGAAACCTTTCAACAATTTCACCGTTATCACGTACATACATATCTAATAATTATAGTAAGCTGATAAATTGAATACGACAAAAGATTTATTTTTAATGAAAAATTATTTTCATAAACAAAACATTTTCTGAATTTTGAATGAATTCAAAATTATATTTAATACATGCAAATCTACCGTATTTATATTTCACACTGAAAACAAATTGAGAAGTTTTCAGATTTATTAATTTCAAAAGGCTTTATACATATACACTTAAGATTAATCTCACTAAAGGAACAAAAAGTAAAGGTACAGAAAGTAAAAAACATTACTCGATAAAGACTATAATTGATCTATTAAAAAATTAACATCTTACCCACAGATTGAAAAGTAAATTAAAAAATTGAATTATAATATATTCTATAGAATTTTTTTTTTATAAAAACTAATCTGAACCTTTTTCTAAAATGGATTGTTTTTACTTTTTTTTCGCCTCTAAAATGTTGGCATTTCAAAAATTTTGCCGTAAATCCATCACTGCCATCTGAAAGAGGAGGTTTTAGGCTTTTGAAAACACTGTGTTACGATTTTTTTTCCAGGACATTTATGCATTAAGTTATTGAGTCGAAAGTCGAGTACAAAATCCCGTCGTTTGGGCGGAAATGGATTCAGTTATTTTGGAAGCAGAAATGATTGTCACCAAAAGTTTGTATCAAACTCTAATATTGAAAATAGTACATAAAAAGATAAAAAGATCCCATATGGTTCCAACTTTATGGACGACACTGTCTATTTTCTCCAAATTGTAACATATTCTATGCAAGTTTACATAACATAACGAAGGTCCTTTGTGGCCAACTTCCAACAAATCTCTTCCGGTTTGAAATTTATTATCTACAGTTGTGATAATCGGATTCGGTTTTTTTTATTCGCTATTTTTTTACCTACACTTTCAGGGAATATAAGAGATTTTTTTTTTCTAAACAAAAAAAAAGTTAATAATAATTTAATTGTTTAAATTGTTTTTTCATAAACGCCCCCAAGTTAAATGAATTGCAAAAAATAATATTATCTTCTCCGTAATTTTATCTACAAATACTGTAAAAATAAAGACAGTGTTATTTTTCAAACCATTGTTATTAAATATTTTTTGAGCGCAACTCTTGCAGCGCGCTCCGCTGGCGGCAGAGAATTAAGACGATCTCGCCTGTTTTTCTCTTATAATTATGTTTTGCGTTGCAGTTTGAAAGCTAATTATATTTAAGGATAACATTTAATGAATATAATGCAAATGAAAGCAGTTTTATTTGAAACTTCAAGTTTTTTTTTTGAAACTCTGAAGTTTTATATCAAACTTATTACAATATTTCATCATTGTTCTCTTACATAGTTCAGTAAGCAATTACAATTTATTCCTTTGACTGTAGGAAATTGTTAGACTTAGTATTACACACTGAGAAAAAATAACAGTAAAAACTATCATTGTTAATGGTAAAAAAACACAGAAGTGATTAAGTTGTAGAAAGTCCCATTTTAAATGGTAATCAGTACCATATAAATAGTAGGTAATTAGTACTAATTAAATAGTACTGGTTACCAGTTGAAATGGTACTTTCTATTAAAAGTACTTCTGCGTGTTTTTACTAATGGTCTTTTTTTTCTCAGTGTATAGTATTGTAGTACAGAAATTTGCAAGAAAGTATAACTTACTTCTGAACTTCGTTCTGAACTTTTCTCGGGATTTTTCTTTAATTTAGAAATTTTAATCCGGCAAGCACTACAGATTTTTTGTTTAAGGGATTCGTCCGTAACTGGTAAATGAAGTTACACTAAATCTATCTTTGAAACTGTTTGAAGACTTTTGATTTTTCGATGTGAAAGGAGATCGAAACGATTAAAACATCGATCTGTTCGAATATTCGAACCACTAAATGATTTCGAGGATTTTGGTATTGCAAAAAACTAGAATAAAATAATATGATTATTATAATAAGATTTTTTTTTCATTTTTACGTTATTTGTAGATAAGAGTATGGAGAAGATAATAGTATTTTTTGCAATCAATTTAAGGGGGACTTCTATCTTGAGATGTCATTTTTTTAGTTATTTTTGTATTATTTTTTCGTGGGGGAAGTAATTAACATTAATTACTTAACATTAATAAATTAACAAATGCGGTGTTTTGCGAATTATAATTCAATAATTGTTACATGAAAAAACATTTTTTTAAATCAGAAAAATCCAAAATGGCGACCGCCAGAACATCGCAAATTGAAGGCCGCGAAAATTTCCGTCTAAACGGCTGACATTGTAGCACCCCCTGTGTTGATTTGAAACAGAAATACAAAATATTTTCTTAATCAGTTGTGTTTTGGTCAGGGAACAACGAGATATTTTTTTCGATTACTGCAAAATTATAAAAATGGCGGTAAATTTAAAAAAAATTGTTTTTTTGCAATTTTTTTTTCACAAAAAAAATTAATTAAGTTTTTTTTAAATGTTTTTATCGAAAAACCGGCTCGTCAGACCCTGGAGAAATGTTTTTTTACGCATTCGTGCAAAATTTCAAGTCGATAGCTTAATTACAGTGGGCGCTAGAATGTCAGCCATTTTTAAAAACGTGATTCTGAGAAAAACGCGTTTAAAGTTTAAAATGTGAATTATTCAAAGGGGCTTATATTTATCGTCAGTCTGCAATGCCTGGTCCGTAAAAACATCCCTCTCCTGACACACAAAAATGAAAAAAAAAAATCGATTTTTTCAAATGTATCAAGGTAGAAGTCTCCCTTAACTTGGGGGCGTGTATGAAAAAAACAATTTAAACAATTAAATTATTATTAACTTTTTTTTGTTTAGAAAAAAATTCTCTTATATTCCCTGAAAGTGTAGGTAAAAAAATAGCGAATAAAAAAACCCAACACGAATCCTACTATTACAACTGTAGATAATAAATTTCAAACCGGAAAAGATTTATGAAAATGTAGCAAATTATCGAAACTTACATACATTCATATTTCCGAAATAAAATTTTTTTGGGCAAAATCCTGAAATACATGTCGATTAATATTATGTATAGATATTATAAAAAAAAATTCACAGATCTTGCATCTTATGCAAGTATCGTAGGCGTATTGAAAACACCAGACACAGCTGGTAGAAATTTCTAAAGTAAATTATAATAAAAATAAAACACAGTTTTGTTGTTACGATTTTTGGCGGTTTGACCCTGAAGGTCTTGTCGTTTTAAACGGGTTATCTTGCATGTGATATTCAGTCAGGTTTGCGATTTCTTTGCCGTGCATATTCTAACAAAAATGTTTTCGATTAGTAAGTTGATCGTCATCATGTGCCTTTACAATGGCCTTGCTGCCGTGGACTACCTGCAGTGTACCGAGAATGTACGTAGATGCAGTTGCGATGAATTTGGCCCGTCGTATTCTTGAAAACCATTTGGGGTAGGGATATGCTCTAAGAGATTACGTAGATACATACATATTTAGTTACGCAAACAGGCAGAAATCTACATCGATGGATTGCAGAATACCGGCGTGTGGATAACATATACCGAGAAGATTATGAATATCTTGTAGATGTGAGATCGGCGTTTAAGCAACATTGCCCACCAGGATGTGAGATTTCACAAGTGTCGATGTCTGATAGTCCTAATCGGCAGTTTATACAAATACAAATTTTGGTGAACTGTAGATGCCAAAAAGTCCCTAGGCAAAGAAGAGGACTTTTCGCAATAGAGTCCTCACAGCATTGTCAATCCTCAACTTCGTTCAATGGGTCATTCGTAAGAGAGCCGCCTCTACCGGCCAGTCTAGTTCTTAAGAAATCAGATATTCAATGCCTTGTTGAGCTGATACAATTTCTTGTCAATTGTTTAATATAGTGCTTACATAACGTAGGGTAAACGTGGGATAGATGCCGTAGGGGGATAGATGCCCAAGTGTTCACCTGTATTGATTATATGGACAACACCCAACACCCACCCTATTTTGTTTAAATGTAAGCTGACCCCCTCCCGACTGTCAGTCAAAAACGTGCACTTTGCTTGAACAGATGAGTCGTGGGCTGTGCAACGAAAACCATTTTACGCGTCGACAGATTTGTGAATTTAGGTCATTACGTATAATCTTTACTCGCCCGGAACTGTTAATGTTATAAAGTAAGTGTTTATATTTTTGTATTTATAATCAATAATATGTATTAATTAGAAATATTCAAATGTTATTTTAGCACTCTTTAAAACAATTTATTTGTTAAATTGGAGGGCGTCTATCCCACGCAAAAAGGATAGATGCCCCAGTTTTTGTGAGTATAGACCCTTAGAGGCTTCTAAGGGCATCTATCCCACATTGTATATTTTATTATTTTGATTTATTTTCCGCTTTTACCTATTATTAATTCCTGCATTTTTTTTTTAGGGAAACGCCCGGTTTTAGACGTCAATAATGAAAAAACGGCTCGTCGCACACGTTCAAAAATTAGAGGCAGCAGGATTTCACGAGATATGATACGAAGATCAGCGTTTGAATTCACTGAAAAACTTGGTATTGAACATAACTTTGACAAAGAAACTCGCAAAGCAGGACGTCATTGGAAGTCTTTTATGGAACGTCATCCAGAACTTAGCGTTCGTCAAGCTGAAGCTAACGTTGATTTAAGTTAAGAAAATCAAAGTATTTTTTCATTAATTCCTTAGGGCAACTATCCCACAGGTCAAAATATCACTGAGGCATCTAACCCACACAGTAGGCATCTATCCTCATTTATAAGGAGTTTTTATTTCGTTTATAAATAAATAAATAACAAAAGTATTAAATTATATTGATTATTGTCTTCATTGATAATTACACTAATCTTCACAAAAATTTCAAGATTATTAAATGCTCATCTTCCATATGTAAATCGCCCATTTCAAAAAGTGGGGCAACTATCCCACGTTTTCCCTAACACATAAATTAATTTTCAGCCATGTTTTCATGTAAAATCCGAAAACAAGTCAATGTTTAATTTAAATTGTTAGGAACTGCAGAATTGTGTATCTACCATATTGTAAACAATAATCCAACTATTTTAAGAAAACTTTAGTGGACTCTGTCAAAATTCAACAAAGTATTATTAATAATAATAATTAGGTTGGATTCTAAGAATCCATCCACTCAGCAACCTTGAATTCGAATGTGAGCCAGATGATTTACGTTAATTGTTTACAATGTAAACAATTAACGTAAGATGAATAGCCTCCTTTTCATTTTCTAAAACATTTCATTTTCGTTTCTTTAATGGCAACATTGTTTCCTCCATAATTTCTCAAATGCAGGTTGCGTCAGCCTAAAACTATTTTTGTAACGCGCTTTATACATTTCATAGTCCATTATATTTATACAGGGTGTGATACCAAAACCTTTCATTTGATGTACATACATATCTAGAAAACTAAATCTTCCAGTTTAGAGATTACTTATTCTTAATTAATCACCCTGTATATATGTTAGTGTATATTAATAAAATAACAGATCTGCTCCTCCTATTACAACGATCATTAAATATCAAATGTTTATTTTACATTCAACATCAGTTCATAAAATACGCAGACAAATTTTCACTAAACGGTGTACTGCTGGAAAGTTTTTTTTTTCAACGTGCTCATAAGTGCCATGCATCTTGGATGTCGTTTTGCCATTTCAATGAATCAGCAAATCTCGGGCATTCGACGGTGGCCTTGGACCCCTTGAACAGTCATCAACTTATCAAAATTGTAGATGACTACACATGTAACCCAAACATAAACAGACACACGGCAAGGTCGTCACGTGACCATGTCGAGGTCGCATGTCGCTCGCGTTAATATTTCGCAAGACAGCTCCATTAATACGCGCCCAGAAGTATTTTCAATACTAAAAAATAGCGAATAAAAAAACCCGACACGAATCCGATTATTACAACTGTAGATAATAAATTTCAAAACCGGAAAATATTTATGAAAATGTAGCAAATTATCGAAACTTCATACATTCATATTTCCGAAATAAAATTATTTTGGGCAAAATCCTGAAATACATCGATTAATATTACGTAGATATTATATATAAAAAAAAAATTGAACGATTTTAAAATAAGTGTCATTCGGTGTGCGGGGCGTAAAAGAATGACCCCTGTACGTTAACACTATTCTCATTTAAAATGTAATATATGTCGTATTACTAGAACTGCGGTTCATATATCAGAACGTTCAACGTAGCAGCGTTACGTGAAATATGTATTCACCTGCCTCGAAGGTGCCGCAAATTTACATTATTCTCCTGTTCAACATAATCAAAGGGCACGTCAGGTCCAGGGTGACGCGGTCCGCTTCGCCCCACGAAAAACGCCCTAAATCATACAAAAAGGCTGGTATATTCACGGCCCGAGATTGTCTTCTTTTCTTGGAACGTCGCCAACAGAATAACTTGATTTTACCGGCAAAAACACTTTAAATTACCTAACATCCTTGCGTTTCTTGCAGCCATTTTCGAGCATCCGCTTTTGTAAAAAAAAAACCGCTTTCCGAAACCGTTCTCTGGAATGCTTATGGTAATCAGCAACCATTTGAATAACCCTGTTTTGATTTACCGCATGAAATTACCTCACAACTTGACTATAAAATTGGATCCGTCTGCCATAACACGAAATTAGTTCAATTAACATGACGCGATAGAAAGACGAAACTGTATAATTATGGTAATATTGTTAACGGTACATCAACGGGAAGGTAAATAAGGGCCTTTAGAGGGTGATGAGGTTTAAGGGATGTCAGAAAATCTATTAATATTCGATTATACTACTCTGCAAAATTCTGAAAATTTTGTGCCCCGGACGGAGAATGGTTGGTTGCTTAGAGTGATTTTTCCGCTGAAAATAAATCCAGAATTGCTATCACGTCAGGTTTTTCAAATATTTTAACCTTAAAGTGCATAAAACACTGTTTTTAACCATATTTGAGGTTATATAGCACCGAATTTTTTTTTTCAAAAAAACTAACTTTTAGTACTTACAAATATACTTACTCCCTTTTTAATGCCTCAGTTCGTCAAATAATTTTTTTTCGCCTAGTATCCATTTAGAATTTTTACCTCAGTGATTTTTCCTATACCTTTACATTAGGAAGTGTATATCAGAAACGTAAAAAATATTTAAAAATCAATATTTTCTTTATTTTTCAGAATCTATAATTTTATTTTATAATGATAATGACTAATTAAATGTAATTTAATTTTTTTTTTGGAAAAAATGTTTGTTTAATTATATAATATAAATAATGTTTATATTCCTTTCGGAACATTACGAATTTTCCTAGTCATAAAATTTTTTACCATATTTTTATATCCATTTCAAAAAAAACGTGTGGGAACTTATAGTACTTACAAATTATTACTTAGTCTTCCTTTTTTTAAATGCCGTCGAGTTCGCTCAAATAACTTTTTTTTCGCCTAAATATCGCATTTAGAAATTTTCACCTCAGTGATTTTTCCTATACCTGAAAACCCATTAGGGACACGTGTATATCGAAAGAAACGTAAAAAATATTTAAAAATCAATATTTTCTCATGTCAAAAGATCTGCTCGTTCAGAATCTAAGGTCAGATTTTCAAAGATTTTCATAATGGCCGACCTGAATGGACTAAAGTTACAATGGCGTAACTTTCAAGAACTTTTTTTTTTGTGGAAAAAATGTCGTCTTTACTTAGATTCTTTTGTATTCAGGAAATGTATAGTAATATTAAAATAAAAATAAAGGATAATAACAATTATATTCCTTATGGCGGAAGCAATATGCCGACGAAAACGCGAAATTTCGATAAAATCAATGAGTATTTGATTCACCATTAATCTCCCACGTTTTCGTTTCGAAGTAGCGTTTTGAAGTCAAATACATATGTAGGGTAAAGTGGGGCAAGTGCGACCCCTTTTTCGTATAGTTGACTTTTAGTTCTGCGCAGTTTTATAACTGCGCGAATGTTATTCACATGACCCGATTATTTTGGGGCTGTATGAACTACTTGGTTCTTAAGCTTAATTTATTGAAAGAAAGAAAATCTTTCGTGCTTCAGGGTAAGGGGGCACATCGTCCATGCCTTACAGGGCACATGAAACGCACTTGCCCCAGGGCTTGGGGCAAGTGCGTTATCTGTGTTTATTTCTATATTTTATCCTTAATGTAAACTATGGGTAGCGCCGGATGCAGGGGTGGCGGGGCCCGGGGCATTGAAGAAAGTTGAGGCCCTTTCAATCAACAATTTGCGCTTTGAACCTTTTGCATTTTGCCCTTTGAAAGCTTGCATATCATCTCGTACTTAGCTGTCATTTTTTACCCCTTAACAGGTGTACATTTTACCCCGTATCCAATAAATAAACTTTGAATTTTGCGTCTATTGAATTTTGCAAGAGGTCTAAATTTTGTAGTTCCACCACTGAATAGATTTGACATAGGCTGTAAATATCCCTTGTTTGGATATATTTCATTACTCATTACTTTCTTAAAAATTAAATTTTTTTATCGTTATTAAATTTTTGAATCCAAGGTTTGTTGAGGCCCTCAACGTGTGGGGGCCCCCTGGGCTTCCGCCCCGGTTGCCCCCGCCGTGCCTGACTATGGTGCAAGTGCCTTGAATAAACGCAATTTTCTACTCGCGAAGGTAAATTTCGTTTACAATATTTCTTCATTGGTGCCAACATAACATTGTGCGGTTTGCATCGAATATTGGCGGGAGTATAGTTTTTTAGAGACTTTTATCAGAAGCGAACGCACTTGCCCCGGATACTCCCCCTTCACCCTATATGTTATATTTTCATTTTTTTTAAAGTGAACAATTCAATATGGGACCATGAAGATTTGGAAAACAAGTAGAATTTGTGAAATATTCTCACCTGAAAGTGCAAAAACACTCTTTTTTACATTTGTGAGGTTATGTAGCATAGTCCGTTGCAGGCCTATAAAACTTCGGAAAAAAATTGTCTGGGGAATGTCGCGGCCACTAGTTGGCGCTGTAAGGAAAGAAGTCTGCTTCTCCGCTACGCTTGTAGCCCGCGAAGTTTCAATCGTATATGCGAACTTTACAACAGAGCGGACTATAAGCCTTGCAGCGCCATCTCGAGGATTTAGTTCCTCCCCACTTTTTAGCGAATTTAACCAGCCACGGAAAATACATTGTGAGCATAGGGAGTTTCATAGGCCTGGCCCGTAGCATCCCATACATACATATATTTTGAGAAAAAAAATCGCGGTGCTACATAACTTTAAATATGTCAAAAAACAGTGTTTCTTGCCTTTTTTTCAAAAAACCGACGTGAAGAACAATTTGTTTTTCATTTGTTTTCAGTGGGAACAATTACTTCGGAAACAACTATTCATTGTCCAGGGGCAAATCTTGGTAGTAATATTCGCGGTACTGGAACATTTGATGTAGAAATAAACAAAAACCGTACACGTTTTCCATATTACTAAAACAAAATAGTAGACGAGCCATTAAAGAAAACGTCATCAAATCTGGCTGTGATCGAGAGAGATGGAAATAGCGGTTATGTTGAAGCTTGAAGTTTAAAATTGTTGTCAAACGTTTTAGTGGCTGTCACATTTGAGGAGCTGGCGGGAAGAACGATGAACGTTGAAAATTCGAAAAAATGAAGAAAATCGATTTTGTAAGTTTTAAGCGCTATCACTTCCAGATTTTAAATAATATGTTAATTTACTCTGTACTACTGTATCAACTGAAATTTTGGTATTGCAAATGACCACTAAATAAGTATGTATAGTCCTTCTATTTTTAATTGAAAATGATAAATACGCCTGGGGAACAAAAAAGCGGTGCAACATTATGATTCCATGGGCGTGCATATATCTTATAAATTCGAAAATTGTGAAATATTTTTTTTTCATTCAAATCAATATAGGAGATTAAAAATAGCCTGCATACAAAACTCTTAATATTTGTAATATAATTTGCTGTAAATAATGCTCATTTAGCCAGACAATCTCAAAAAATTGTCTGTGTAATTGACTAGCTGAATTGACTAGCTGAAATACACGTCACTGGCGTCTTAAACAAGTAGAATTCTCAATGTCGTAAATCATTTTAACGACGTCGTACAAATTTTATGGCACAGTGGACCGAATAAGTATTCAAGGAATGTATTAGATACAAAGCACAATAAAAGTATAATGGATCGGCATTCGCAGGGCATTTCACCGGCCAGCAGCGTTGCCGGCTCCTCAAAATTTTCTTATATAGTAATATACATAAAGTGTTTAATTATTTTTTCCAGCAATTTTAAACGCTTTATCTTAATGCTAACTAATAAATTTACATATATGTTTTCTTTAATATTTCCAAACTAGCTTTATAAGAACGTCACGAACTAACAGTTTACTGAAGTATAAAGTATACTTGTATAGTGAGCTTAGCAATTTTAGAAAATATATCTGACAACCTTGCTTTTTTTCTACCTATTTTCAATTTAGAATGGAAATTGTATACCTACATTTCTTGTTTTTTTTTTATTTCAAAATTTAATAGTGTGCATTATATTTATTGGATTAACAATGAAGGTGTAACTGAAACAGTAATCTGGGAACATAATATCCGCAGTCTCCCTACTCGTTGGCGACAAGTTTCCTCCTATTTATAAAAAAACATATTTGAAAATATCAGCAATGCTTGATACTTTTGAATCAACTTAATATGTATTTCATTGACCACAAGGAATAACTTACACATCAGTATTAAAACAATCCTAGCATATAAATAAAATCCGTTCATTTTATTAAGAACTTGTAACGTAATCGTCTTCTACACGTGGAGGACTTCCACTACGTGGAAGAAATAATAGCATTACAACTTTGTAATCGGAAAATGAATTTATAGCCATCTTAGGTAATCTTGTTGATAATAGCCTTCTAGATAACTACACCCAATTAATCCTTTTACTAAACTCCGTAGGATGGAGGAACATTAACGGGTTTTAAACCATTTTGAGTCCATAATATTAGGGGGTATATTTTAATTAGTTTATAATAGGATTAAATTTTACTAAAATTTTAGAGACGTAGATTGTATAAACATTTTCAGCCGCATCTGTCAGATAAAAAAAGTTCTCGAGTCATCATTGTGATATGTTTAATTACTTGTTGGGTTAATCAATATTTTTACAGTAATAATTAACTATATAAAAAACAAAAGTATCAATGCTAGTTCAATTTTCTGGTAAAATATTTTTTTGGTCATCAATAGGTAATAATATTATTTTTATGTTTCATATTTTTTGAAAGGAAAAAAGAGAAATTTTTGGGGTGAAATTTAAAATTATTTGGGGGGGGGTAAAAGTTTTGGGGGGTGTAAATTAAGTACTGAGACTGGCAAGTAGTGCCCCATTTAATCTAGCAACACTGCGGAGACGGGACTTGGAAGGGCATTAGGTTAATATGTAATGCACCTTCAGTAGAAGTTTGAACTTGTTAGAGTCATTTGTTTGTTCTTTGTAACTGTTTTCGTAAACCGGTTTTTTCTAGTGCGTTTTTAAAAATTAGTGCTTCAATCTTGGACACAGCGCAATGGATACATTTGCAAAACTTCAGCACGCCTTCGGAGACAGTGTTTTTTCAAGAGCCTTTTTCAAGAGGTTTTTCGGTGGTTTAAGGCATTCTCAGAAGGAAGATAGTCGATTGAAGATGAACTACGCAGCGGAAGGCCTTCATCTTCAAGAACCGATGAAAATGTCGATCTGATGCCGATGAAGATGTCGAGAATACGGGATCTTGCGCGTCCATATCGTCGGTTGACGCCAAGAATGATCGAGGAAGAGTTAAATTTGAATCACACCAGTTTTATTTAGACTTAGGTGTTTGAGTACGACAGGAAACCAAGCGCCAATGCAAGGAATTGTCCAAAAGAGTTTGTGCCTCCAGGCAAAACAGGTTCTTGAAAAATTTTGAAAATAGGTCATACGTGTGGGTCCAAACATCAAGAACAACTAGATGTTGCATCACAATAATGCGCCTTGTCACACAGCCATTTCAGTAAATGAGTTTTTAGCCAGTAAAAGCACTCCTGTGGCTCCTCAGCCTCCTTGTTCGCTTTACTTGAATCCTTGTGACATTTTTCTCTTTCCGATATTGAAAAATCACCTCATGGTACGTCATGCCTTCATGTGAACGTTCACCTCGGACGACCAGCTGAAGGCTATTCCAGTATATGAGTTCCAGTACTGCTATGAGGAATGAACCGTCTCCAGCGCTGTGTGGCTTCCCAAGGAAGTTATTTTGAAGGAGACAATACTGAATTGTAGCTCTATTCGAATAAATAAATTAAAAACTCTGTCTCATTAGTTAATTTACACACCTCGTATCTACATTACAAGAAAATGTATTAACGAGTTATTACATATTTTAAAAGATACGTTATTTGCCGAATACTGCACGAGTATACTCGTAGATCAAACAGAACTGAGTACAGAGGTCTCCCCTGTACTCAGCTTGATTTAAAACCCCCAGCATAGTAACAAAACCGGGTGTTCATTTCCCCAAATAGAAAAAATCGAAGGATTCTTGTTGACCATGGAGGACCTTGTTGACCATTCTACGGCCCTCCTCCTATTTAGAAACTTTAGGACATTTATTGACTAGACTTTTAGTTCATGAAAATCGAACTATAAATAAAGATTTTAAAAGGGTAGATATACCTTAAGTGGGACACCCTGTAGATGTTTGGTATTATTTTTACAAAGAAACTCTATAGATTCCTTCCTAAGATAATCAAAATATCTAAAGGTAAATAGTCCAATTAAAATAAAATAGTCCAATGAATAATATAAACATATTTGAACAAAATCGAAAAAAATTGAAATAAATCCGAAAATCGAACAAAATCTAAATATTGAACAAAACCTCAATATTCAAAATTTTTATCAAATAGTGTTAAAAATGTTGAAAATAATGTTTCTCAGTACTAGAAGCCGGAGGTTCATAATATATGCATACTTTACCAGGGGTGGCTCCAGAATACCGCTGTTAGTAACCGTAAGAAATGTTAAACAGGTCTTACCTTAGACAGGTGATGGTGATTGTTGTAGCCCAACTAATCGGCAAAGGAACCATAGTCACAAGATAAAGAGAGACAGAATTTACATACACACAGTCACCGACGCTATAACGTGTTCGTACTGTCACACAAGTTTCCATAAATGATCAATAATGTAGATTAAATTAGTATACACGGTGGAGACTTTAACTGGAATATATTCGCTAGCGGGGTGGTGAATGATTTTTCAAAAAATTCCCGAGACACGTCAACTTTTAAATGTATTTACCTACATTTTGCAAGTAATATGAAAAATATAGCCTTTCAGGGGGTGGCTGAAACCACCCTCGACATGATTTTTTCAAATGCAACCCTATGGCTTGTGACCCCTCATTGTAAAGCTGGTGGAAAGAGGAATCCAACGCACTGATCAAATTTTAATTTTTAGTATGTTTGTAGGGTTGCATACAATTAAAACAATTTAAAAATTAAATTTATTTTCAACGTAACAATTGTTCAAAATGTGCACCATTCACTTGTTGGCAGCATCCCAGTCTGTGGTAGGTTTCGTCCCTTACATTATGCAACATTTGCGGTGTTATTTTTTCCGATTTCCTCTCTCTATCCTTTCCTGCAGATCTGCTATGTTGTTGGGTTTCTGAATGTAAACCCTACTTTTAAGATGTCCCCACAAAAAGAAATCCAGTGGTGTAAGATCTGGAGATCTTGCCGGCCACTCAATATTACCTCGCCTCCCAATCCACCTACCGGGAAAAATTCTGTCCAGATACTGACCAACAATGGCAGCATAGTGTGGTGGGGCCCCATCTTGCTGAAACCATAACCTCTCGTCTGTCAAGTTAGGGTTTAAGGGGTTTGGAAATAAATGACATAGCACTGGCATTAGTTCGTGCTGGAGTAAACGCAAGTATCTTGCTCCATTAAGAGTGTCATCAAAGAAAAATGGTCCTACAATTCTATCTTGTATTATTCCGGCCCACACATTAGTTTTCTGTGGGCGCTGAGTATGAAGTTCCCTCATCCAATGGGGGTTCTCTTCAGCCCAGTAACGACAATTTTGGCGATTTACGTGCCCATTTAATGTAAAAGTAGCCTCGTCAGGGGAAAACTATCCACTCTAAAGATAACGGGTTTTGATCAATACAAGTCATCAATAAATCGCAAAATTCCACTCGTCGATCTGGATCATCTTCAAGTAGCTCTTGAACAGCTTGCATTTTATATGGGCGTTTTTTCTCATATTTAAGTATTTTTAAAACTGTTTTGTGATTAAGATTACTATCACGGGCCCAGTTGACGGGCTGGAGTGATTGGATTTTCTTCTAGAGCAAGCAACAAATTCAACTTCGTGTCGTCATCAACAACAGCCTGCCTCTTACTCGGTACTTTCCTGACATGACCCATCTCTCGATATTGTGCCTCAATTTTACTAATTGTACCTTGATTTAGTGGTGGCAAGTCAGGATGCGTTTCTCGAAACAAGCGAACAACTTCGCATTGAGTTCGCGCCCTATCACCATATCCAATCATCATCAACATTTCGATTTTTAGTGATTCAGTTAAATTAAGACATTTTCACCAATTTGAAATAACACTTCGTTTCAAACTCTGAATACAGCATACAAACTAAATTACTCTTTGCGGCCCTGTAAAAACACTAGCAAAAAATAACAAATATCAGTTGTGGCAAAAAATTGCTTGGAATTTTTTGTGGGGACATATGAAAAGTAAGGTTTACATTCCAAAACTAAACAACACACATTTTGAGTACGAAATGGTTGCGTTAAAAATAAATTAAACTATAAAATTACGTTTTAATTGTATGCAACCCTCAAACACACTAAAAATTAAAATTTGATCAGTGCGTTGGATTCCTCTTTCCACCAGCTTTACAATGAGGGGTCACAAGCCATAGGGTTGCATTTGAAAAAATCATGTCGAGGGTGGTTTCAGCCACCCCTAAAGGGCTATATTTTTTCACATTACTTGCAAAATGTAGGTAAATACATTTAAAAGTTGACGTGTCTCGGGAATTTTTTTGAAAAATCATTCACCACCCCGCTAGCGAATATATTCCAGTTAAAGTCTCCACCGTATATATCCTTTTAGGCGCCGGCCAGCCACCTTCATGTCACACATTTACGAATTGTTTCCGCATTTGTGGTTTTCAACACTCTTGAAGCAATCACATGCCCTCCACGGCTTTTTGCCTCATCGAGTCCCCCAACCACTACATTAACTATGTTGTGTAATTTAACATGCGTCGTTAGGTCAATACTAATAATAATAATACTCACCCTATAATTACTCCGAAGAGTAACCCCTTAGGTGCTCTCAGGGACCTGTGCGGGAAGGAGTGGCTATTATTATTATTTGCCATGGCGCACTGGGAGCGACTTAAGATTATTTCGGTAACGCATTTGCTTTACAGTTCTGAGGAAACCCAGAAAAGTCAGAACATTACCAAATCTAGGGCATGTGCACTAAGCCATATAGGTTTATTTCGTACAATCTCGAGACAATATTTTTTTATGTACTTACACAGTTGTGCACAATTTTTCTTCTGATCAAATAGCACTATATGTCAAAAGTTGCCTATAGTGCAGTATATGCTCCGTAATTTTTTTTTGTTTTTTTAGAGGTCATCTTTGTTCCTCACGAGGAGCAAATTACGGAAAAATTTAAATAATCCGAAACTTTTTGTATTGAGTTATTATTCCAACAATAGGTGCTCTGTGCAGTAGTAGTTCCATAAACTATCTTAAAATACTCGATATAATACTATAATTCCAATAAATATTTTTAGATATACGTTTTAAACACAGTTTTTCAAGTTTAAATATTATGCTGTAAATTTGCATTCACATGGGATATTATCTAGAACAACTTTGTTATTCTATTAAGTTAAGTTGATACGCTTAATAGGTTATCTATCGTTTTAGTGCAGTGAAAATGTCAGTAACACGGAATAAAACGAACTGTCCTATTTTTGGTAGTCCAGTTGAGTTAACTATGTTGCCGACACGGGAACAGGTGCTAAGGTACTATAATTTCATAATACTAAAAAAACAGAGTGCAGGTGAACACAAACCTAGGGTCAGCGAAGTTTACGACGAAATTGCCATTACATTAGAGGAGATTTGGAATAAAGCTTCTATTCCAGTAGTACATCGTGTAACAATTATAAACCAGATCCGAAAAGAACACGAAAGACTCAATAATGTCCTGAAATCATACTCTGAGGCACGTAAAGAAACCACCAGCTTCAAAAATAAAGTTACGAAACTCAAAGAAAATGCAAGCCATCTGTTCGATATAGCGTCTTGTAAGTGCAAGATCTTTGCAGACTGTCGGTGCGAGAAATCACATAAAGTTCCCCAAATTGAGAGATCGTTTTTAATAGATCCAGCGATCGACAAGACGTATGGTAATGGGCAGTGGCGGTTGGTGATATTTCAGTTAGCCATATTTTGAAAACGACGCATGGGACCCACTTCACTTTTTAGGTGATGACTCTCTTACAGAAAGGATTTATAGTGAAAAACCGTCAGCAAAGTTTGCGAAAAAAATTTCAAAAAAACTCCAGAACACCCTGGGATCTCAGTAACGCTATGTGGAATATTTGCAGTATATATTTTTTCATAATCTAGAAACAAATATAAGGAGAGGTTTTTCGATTTGTTACAAAACATTTTTTTTTTTCAAAAAAGTTATGGCCATTTTAATTTCAATTTTATAGGCTTTAACTTTTCACTCAAGCTGTGGAAAGGTGCATAAGTTGTCACAGAAGCATCATTAGAAGTCTGTGGTGCCGCTGCCAGAGATGGATTCATAAGGACAAGACTTTGGGACAGGAAGTTGATGCCGAAACAAAGCGTGACTATAAATCAGAATGAAAAGCTAACTGTTATGTAACAAATACAAATAATGTATTCAAAAAGAAATACAATAAATGCTTTTCCCACTACTACTATTAGTATTATTATTCAGACATGAGTGAAAGTTTGGGAGGGAAGGGTGAAGGAATACGCAGGCACTTGCATGTTAGCTATTGTAGTTTATCAAAGCTGCTGGGCATTCAAGGCCAAAGTCGGAAATGAAAATGGACACTAAAAATTTTGAAAAAATTCGTAAACGTTCTACTGCTCTACAGACAGCTATTGACATACAGTGCTAACTTGCGAAAATGTTCAAAATTTTGATTTTTTGAAAATTTCAAAATCACGGCGGGAAAAGAAGACGAATTCCAAAAATATTCAAAAAATTCTCGGGTGATCTACGACTACCTACACAACTTTCGGCACCTAGTGCTAATTTATTAAGATACTTTTTAAAAATTCTGCTTTTTTCACTCCACCCTAATGTATAGTCGTCTAAGAGTTATTTCCGCAGGCAGACTAATTTCGCAGTATTTTCGTTTGTACAGTGTTCTGGACAAATTGTCTGCACTCGGAGGACTCTAATTTGGTGAACGGAATATTTATTACACGCTCTCATCATTTTGACTAAATCCAAGTTAAATTGTCTCCGTCTGTCTCGCGCACTCACACCACAACTTACACGAGCTTTATGTTTGTCTGTAGCAACGTGCTACAAAACAACTGCATACACTGTCGCACACGGTAAAACGAAGTTCACTACCATTAAAGGTCCGTTCCGCAGCATGTGACGGACGCTGTCCCGACATTTTTACAAACTTATTCGATGTGTCCTGCACATGAATGATGCATTGACCATCGCAGTTTAACTGATTCTAACAATAAGTGCAAATTATGTTTACCTTCGTGACGCAAAATTTGGTACGTACTGTAATTTGGTTAGAGTGGGGCGATTAGAGTTAAGGATTATATTCCGGTATATAATGGCATTATACGACTGAACTACGATTGTACTATGTACGTGTACAGTACGAATCACACTAATGCATACATAGCAGAATGAAAGGGAATTGATAAGTCAACTTTCATTTTGAATAGATGCCATCACCGTGTAAATCTAAATGAGGTGGTAACCAATTACGATCAAATCGCGAGCTAGGCATGCGACAAGCATCTGGTTTGTCGGTAGAACTGTTTGGGTTCAAATTTGAAATAGCATTTTATATTTTATTGTGGTCTAGTTACTGATTAGAGAAGTGCATTATTACGAGGGTATTATACAGGGTGATTCAGAATTATGGTGCAAAAAAGTAATCACAGATATAGGTCTTAAAATAAAGAGACACGTGTATTTTCGTTTTGGTCAATTACGATTTTTAAGGCAAGTACGGGCCAATAAATGGGACGTTAGAAAACAGTTTTTTTTCAGATATCTCGATAAGTACTTGATCGAGTTCAACGAAACTTGGAGGGTAGTCTCAAAATAACCTTTCTAATAGAAGCCTTAAAATATTTTTAGACATGCCGCAAGGGGAGCTACATAGAGTCCACATCGCAGTTTTTGACTTCTATTTTTTTTATTCAATTATCTTTTATTTTTCTTTTTTTATTCTGATGCAGAATTCATTTTTACATCAAAAAATAGTCTTCTTGTCTATTATCCATATCATGTACCCATTTCGAGAAAAAATGCGAAAAACTGTTTCAATGAGCTGACTTACAATACTGCGAAACTACATATTATCACAATTGCCATGGAAATAATTGAACAAATTAAAACATCAACAATGACATTTTGACGTTTACTGTTTTTATTTGCCAGTTGGATCGTCGTGCTGTGAGTTATTTAAGGAAAATTTTGCTACCCTTATTTACCATTATAATGGCTGAGCGTTTTACGTTTCCTGAAATGGCAGACATGTATTTAGTTTATGGTTGGTGTAATAGCAACTCAAGTACTACAGTTAAGAGATATAGACAAGAGTTTCCTAATAGAAGAACACCCTCTAGAAAAATGTTCGATAATATTGATCGCCGCTTGAGAGAAACTGGTACATTTTATAAAACTAATCGCAATGCAGGAAGAAAACGGTTTGCGAGAAATGTAAATGTAGAAAAGCGAGTATTAAACAGAGTCTGGGAAGATCCTACGTTGAGTACAAGACGGTTAGGTATGTTAGAGAGTATCTCCCAATCTAGCGTCTGGAGAATACTGCACGAACAAAGTTTGTATTCTTTTCACGCTGTAAATGTTCAGGAATTGCTACCAACCAATTTCCAGAAAAGGTTAGAATTTTGTAGAAAAATGTTGCAAAACACAGAGATGATCCCTTGTTTTTTAAAAGGGTCCTTTTTACGGATGAATCGTGTTTCACAAAATGTGGGGTTTTTAATTTAAGGAATCACCATGAGTAGGCTGATGCAAACCCGCGTGCTACCGTAACCAGACATTCAAAGTTTCGATTTAAGATTAATTATTGGGTTGGAATATTAGGAAACAACGTCCTAGGCGCAGTTGAACTCCCAAGTAATTTAAACTCTGTGAATTATCTTCATTGCTTAAGAAATGGGCTACAGGATTTATTTGAGGATGTATCCCTTCAGGACAGAGTTAATGTGTCGTTCATGCAGGATGGCGCTGCACCACATTATGCGTTGCTAGTTCGGCAATGGTTGGAGGAAAATACCCAGAAATATGGATTGGGCGGGGTGTTGAGGCTCCATAATTCTGACCTCCCCGTAGCCCCGACTTAAATCCTTTGGATTTTTAGTCTATTCTTTAGTCTATTTAGACTATTAAGTGTATATTCTCTCCAAGTTTTAAACATTGACGATTTACGCGAAAGAGTGAATAACAATATTCTGCGTATTAAATTATCTGTTGATGTGTTGGAAAAATTACGATTTAACTTTTTAAAACGAATTCGGGCCTGTATTCGAGTTAATGGTGGACACTTTGAACAATTTCTAAAATGAAGATTTTACTATTTCGCTTGTTATTTTTCTTATTATTACTAATTTAGTTCTTGTTGTTTATGTTAAATTACTTTTCGTTTGTTTTTGTCCTTATTATTGATAGTTTAATTCTTGTTGTGTATGTTAATAAAAAAATTCACTGTTACGCCAGATGTTTTAATTCATCCAGTCACCTGTTTGTTTCCATGGCAATTATTATAATTTGTAGTTTCGCAGTATTTTCAGATCATTGCAACAGTTTTTCGCATTTTTCTCGAAATGGGTGCATGATATGAAAAATAGACAAGAGGACATTTTTGGTGTAAAAATGAATTCTGCATCAGAATAAAAAAGAAAAACATAGTAGATAATTGAATAAAAAAAATAGAAGCGAAAAACTGCGATGTAGTGACTCTATGGAGCGCCCCCTTGCGGCAGGTCTAAAAATATTTTAAGGATTTTATTAGAAATGTTATTTTGAGACTACCGTCCAAATTTCATTGAAATAGATCAAATACTTATCGAGATATCTCAAAAAAAAATTGTTTTCCCACCGTTCTCCATTTATGGGCCCGTACGAACCTTAAAAATCAAAATTGACCAAAATGAAAATACACGTGTCCCTTTATTTTAAGACCTCTATCTGTGATTACTTTTTTGTACCATAATTCTGAATCAGAGTGTAGAAGCACTACAACATTTTTATGACAGGCTAGGTTACTGTTTAGCTGAAGAAGGTGGCCTATTTGAATATTTACTATAATTGTATTTCTTTTTCTTGCTTGAGCTGATTATTTCGTTATTTGCAAGTGCAGACTGGTAATAACGCTTGCAAGTAACAGACTAATAATAAACTCAAACTAACCAAACGACAACAAATCTCTAGTCCCCGAGCGCTGGCGCAGTAATTTTGGATGCTCGTTTTGACATGCGCAGATGCTACTAACATGAACGTGTCGGTACGTCAGAATTCCGGCGAACATAACAGAGCCGGACTCAGGTCACTATTATTACAAAACGATAGTTCACAGAAAATATTAAATAGTAAATCGTCGATTTACTAAGTATGAATATAATTTGGAATATGAATATATAATACTTGTTATATTAAAAATGTGGATACCTCGACGTAGCGTCGGTATCTAGAATTTTACGATAAGATATGATGACTTCCTGTTTTAAGGGTATACCTGTTCTAAATACATGTTCCCATAATACCTGTTTTGAGACAAGTAAGACTCGTCAGATTAAAGGTAAAATTAATTAAGTAACTCAAAATCAGCTGTAACTAAACTGCAACTGTTTAATAAGAGACGAAAAAAGTTGCAAGTTAAAAAGTAATATTACTTTTTGTATTAAACATTTCATGAGTTTTTGTAGGTAAGTCCTTTTTCATAACCACTAACATTACCACACTTAAATATCACTCCGCCGTGTAATAGTTAGCTCCCTAGACGTTTATTCGAATATTCACTATTGTATTATGATGTATTTTCTGTGAACTATCGCTTTTCAATAATAGTGACCTGAGTCCGACTCTGTTTCGACTCGCCGGAACTTTGACTGTACGCAGCATTACCGAACCATTCTGTCTTGTTTCGTTGTTGTCACATCAACATAATATTCCTATTATACATTTTAAAATTGTTTCACAGCTCAGCTGTTTAAAGTAATATTAGCTCTTTAAAATTGTTTCGCAGTAGTTAAAGTTGAAAAAAAGACAGCATTAAACTTTATTATACGCAACACAGTGTGAAAATGAAATTGGCTTATATCAGTTGATCGAACATCAATGCATTTATATAATTATGCAGTTACTATTATATTATAGTTAGATCTGGCAACGTTGCTCTCTAGATTTCCGCCAAGAGGGGGGGGGGGGGGTTGTTGTACGTAAGTAAATTGTCCTAACTTTGACATAAAAATATACCATTTAATGTACTATGTACGTCGTATCGTAACTCTTACTGTACATTATTCATTATGGTTTGATGACGCTGGTGTGCTAGTTGTTGATAAAAGTTAGCTCAAGAAATCTAAGTTATTTGTGGAAAGTTATTAACGATTGCATCATATTGTTATGTTCGTATTTTTTTACTCTATGTGCTAATCGTGATTGCATAAAAAAAGTGTGGGAAAATGACATCTAAGTCACTTACAGCACTTGCTACACGTGTCGATGAATTGCCATTGAAGATTGATCAAGGCTTGGACTCTTTAAAAAAGTGTATTGAGGCTCAACAGGGTACTTCCGTCGTAAGGGGTGAGGTAGACATCCTAACTAAATTGGAGGAGTTTCAAAATGGGGTTAAAAGTACGATCTTAGATATCAAGGCTGATATAGAATCTCTTTCTAAATCCACTCAACACAACAAAGAAAAAATAGAGAGGCTACACGTGTCGAGAAACGCTAATTCAATTTTAATTCGTGGAATTCCAGAAATGAATAAGGATGCCAACCAAGTATATGATCAGGTGTTTAATTTGTTTAAATCCAAACTGGGAATGGAACTGAGCAAAAACGATTTAAATGTATGCTATCGTTTAGGTATAAAAAAACCTAATGCTAAAAAGGGTTGTCCGATTGTCTGTGAATTTATATGTCGTTGGGTTCGCAATCAGGTGTTTGCTGTCAAAAAGAAACTGAAAGGCACGAAAATAGTGTTTACCGAAATGTTGACACCCTTAAATTTAATATTGTTAAGAAAAGCTCGCGGAGTGAAGGGTGATGAAGCTTGGACCCAGGGCGGCTACGTACATGTGATGCACTTGGGAAAAAAAGTGAAAATCGACTGGTCCGAGGATGGTCAAACCTTATTAACGTATAATGGAGCATCTTTTTGTTAAATAGAGTCTGTCATTCTTTACAACATCTATGTAGTTCTGTGTACTGTCATTAATCGTTCACCTTGATAGACACGTACTTGTAGGTGTTACAATTTTCATTTCATCAACAATTAAATTGTTCTATTTGTTTTCTACATTTGGGCTCTCTGATGACACTGACTCCAATGTTGTTGCTATTCCGGGTTATTGTTTTTATCGCCAAGATAGGCGAGGTAGAGGAGGAGGTGTAGGAATTTACATAAAGACTGCGTATAAATGTCAGAATATAGTTTTTGATTTTTTTTTTTGTAAATGAGAAACTTGAATATTTATTTATTAAACTAAAGCATAACTCCAGGAACCTAGCAATTTGGGTATTTTACAGGCCTCCTAATTTTAATGTTAATGAAATTTTACCTGATCTCGATAATATTTTATCTACAATATGTCCCTCTTTTGATGAAGTTATTTGTATGGGTGACCTGAATATAAACTTTTTTAACTTACACAATCCAGTACAAGACTGTATTGATTCATTTGGTTTTTCTCAAATTATAAATGAACCCACCAGGATTATTGACAGAACCAGCACGTTGATGGACTTCATATTTGTTAGTAATAATGATTTAGTTAGCAGTTTTGGCACTTTAGATACTTCTGGAATATCTAATCACAGGGCTGCTTTTGTCGATTTAAAAATAATCCGTTTTAAAATGAAGGCAAAAAATATAACTTACCGTAACTTCCAAAACTTTTGTTTAGCGGACTTTTTATTAGATTTGCATAATTTACCATGGTTTGACATTGTGCGAGAGAATAGTATTGATAATAAAATCACTCTATTAAACACCTTTATCTTCATTACATTTGATAAACATGCTCCATTAAAACAAGTACGAGTAACTAAACCTAAAACCCCTTGGTTTACACAAAATCTAAAATTAACCATGAAAGAGCGTGACATTGCCTTGCAAAAATTCAAGAAATCGCGAACAGATGTTAATTGGGTTAGGTACAAAGAGCTTCGCAATTATACGGTGTCTATGGTAAGGAGAGAAAAAAGGGGATATTTACTGTCTGTGAGCGCTCAGAAAAATGCATCAAAAACATGGTCTGCATTAAAAACTCTCAATGCAAAAACTAAAGATTCTACAGAAATTCCTAATCATTTATCTAACCCTAATGAAATCAATAATTTCCTCTCTTCTTTTGTTCAAAATGTTACAAATAATTGTGATAACAAAATAAATTTTTATAACAATAATCTGCTTGATTTAAACTCCATTTTTTCATTTAGGTTAGTAACTCAGAATGAGATCAATAAAATTTTAAATAATATTAAAACCACGGCCTATGGAACTGATGGCATATCTTCTACTATGCTAAAATATTGCAGCCCTTTCATTGATCCTTATATCACAAATATAATACATTGTTGTATAGAAACAAGATATTTCCCTTTCGCCTGGAAAAATGCAATAGGAAAGTCATTACCTAAAAAATGCAACCCAGTTACTTTTTTTGATTTGAGAATCATAAATATTTTGCCAGCTTTATCAAAGGTTTTTCAAAGAATTATATATAATCAAGTAAATGCATATGTTACACTTAATAATTTAATACCGGATTCTCAATGCGGTTTTAGGCAGGGACATAGTACTGCAACTGCTCTTGCTAAAGTTACTAACGATATTATTCAAGCCTGTGATAATAATTTAGTCAGTGTGTTGGTTCTGTTAGAATTCTCAAAAGCGTTTGACACAACTAGTCATGCACTTTTATGTGCTAAGCTTAAATATATTGTATTTGATGAGTTATCACTTTCACTTATACGTTCATATTTAAGTGAAAGGTCTCAAAGTATTAGCATTAATGATGAACATTCCACACCACTCAATATAATGTCCGGCGTTCCACAAGGGTCAATTTTAGGGCCTTTGTTGTTTATTATATATATTTCAGATATTTTAACCTCGGTATCTCAGTGCAAAGTTCAAGCCTATGCAGATGATACGCAATTGTTTTTATATTTCAATGTAAATAACTATGCTGTTGCAGCTAATGAATGAAGAACTAAAAAATATTAAACAGTTAGCAGAGGAAGATGCCTTAAAACTTAATTCAGAAAAAATCAAAGGTACTGTATTTTGGAAGTAAAATGAACCGTCTCCATTTGAAAGATCAATTATACATACACATGGACAATATACGACTACCCGTAGTTGACCAAGCTAGGAATCTGGGTGTAGAACTAGATTCTGACTTGAGATTTTCAGCACATATAAAAATCTATTGAAAAATGCATGTATGTCATTGAAATTTATTTATACAAATCGACATATTTTAGATGTAAGTTTAAAAAAGATGTTGTGTGAGTCGTTAGTACTTAGCCAATTTAATTATTGCGATTTTTTATATGGACCCTGTTTATATGCTATTGATAGGCAAATAATCCAAAAAGTACAAAACTCTTGTTGTCGAGTTATTTTTAGTCTACAAAAATATGATCATGTAAGTTATAAAATAAAAGAAATAAATTGGTTAAATATGGAAAATCGGAGGTCATTACATCTCGGCAATTTTGTACATTCACTATTAAATTCTCCTAACACATCCATCTCACTTAAAAGTCAGTTTACATTAAGATCTCAAATCCATTCTAGAAACACGCGTTTTAAAAATATTTTTTCTATTCCCCGTCATCAAACTGCCATTTTAAAAGATGTTTTATTTTTAACGCTATTTACTTGTATAATTCTTTACCAGATGAATTTAAGTTGTACAACATAAATAAATTTAAGTATAAATATAAATTACAATTATTTAGCAAGCAATAACTCTGTATTCGTAAGAGGTAATCGAGAAGTTTTCTATAAATGTTGAGGGGCCTAAATAAATGTTTTATTTACCATGTGATTTTTTTTGTTATTTACCTTTTCCAAGGTTGTATTTATTTACTTTTAGTTTTGCCATATGCCATCACTAAGTTCTATTATTATTTTTATTTTGTTTTTGAGAGATTTTACGGGTTTAGAAGTGGTTGAGTATGAGTAGCCTCTGTGGCTAGACTTCGCCTCTCTAAATTTTGTAAATTTTCTCTTTTTGTTTTCCACTGTTAATATATATTTTTTTTGTTTGCTACTTATCCTGATTATTTACATTATTATAGGTATATTTACATCTTCTATTCTTCTTTTGTAGCAATTTAATATTTGCAAAATAAGGTCGATTTATTATTATTATTATTATATATGAGTCTACGGTGTACTTTATTAATGTGGCACATACAACCAACATTTCAGTCGCATTAAGACCGGTCCTGAAATCTATTATTAACCTACAGGCTCTACTCAGCACACACCTATTGTTTCATCGAGTCTGGCAAACACTGAAAAAGAAGAAAACTAAATTCGTATTAGCATATTTCTGCATTTAAAATTACCTTTGTATTTAAATCATGTCCACGAAAGCACAGCTACATGCCTCTGATCTTCTTTTAAACGTTTTTCTGTTAATGAAATTTACACGAGCGGAGCGAACAACCGCAAGTAACAGTAAGTGCTTAAATATGCATGCATGTATTACTCTGTTGGTCCTGCGACGCATAGTCCCGTGATTATTTAAATTTAACCCGAATTTAATTAAAATTTTAACACGGCATCGTCGCCATTAATCTTCCAGCACTTAATGGAAGACTTAAATTTGCCCCGCCGTACAACTAAAATATTTATTTTGTACATCTTTATTTGCAAGTAGTATTAGTGTGCTTTTAGTTGGGGCCGAAACTCGAATTAACATAAAATGTTTTAATCAAATTACTCGAACGAATCTCGCGACGCCGCCGTCTCAGATAAACTTAGTAGCCGAAAGTTTCCGTTAGCGAGGGCTTCATCTGAATAAAAGATGTTTAATTTTCTATTGAAGGAATTGAACGCGGAGCCCGGCAGTCACGTTCACAGATTGATGGCTGCTAATACTATTCCGAGGGTTTCTTTGTAAAACATCTTAAACGATATTTGATATTAAACTTTGAAGTGTCTTGGAGTGGGTAATGTAGGTTGTCCGTTATTTACCAACTTGTTTTTTTTTTCGCAGCGCCCCCCTAAATTTTTAGTTTATGACCTAAAAAAAAATATCAGAACCACATAAGCTCTTAATATTCATATCAAACCCTGCCACAAAGACGATACATTTCGGGTTTCGGTACATGGGGTTTCGGTACGTTTTACATATAATTTTTTTCTCCTGAACAAGTTAATATACAGCGATGGGAGATACATTTTTTGTAGTAAATTGAACGCTTTACAAAAAAGCTCTCTTATGATTTGTCGATAAATTCAATTGTTTAAAAGTTATTCAAGGTTGAAATTGAACTTGTAGTAATTTGTTAGATTTTTTTTACTTTGACCGCAAAATTATAATTATTTATATAATAGTAAATAGTTTATTGCAAAAAATATCTAATTTTAACTGTATTATAGGTAAAATTATTGTAAAAAATTCAGATAACTGAAAAATAACGTGACTGACGTTTGGAGTTAAGTTCAAAATTTTGCAAATTATCCGGAAAAAATGTGACAAATTAAACAATTTTTTTAACATATTGATTAACACAATTTATTTTATTAAATATTCTTTAGCGGCATTTGGATTTTTTTATATACTCACAATCTGAATGACATATTATTTTTGATCTTCATGCTTAGCTAGAGTATTAATATATTCTTCAGTCAATTTGACAGCTCTCTCTGCAGTATCATTGACCAGTCGTAGGTGTTTAACAATTTTTAACCCTCTCAAATCATCTGGATTATCTGACCATGTACTATCATCTAATTGAAGAAAGTTTGTATAAACACCAAATCTTTCAAAAAATTTAACAGAGTTAGAATTAATAAAACAATCAACGTTTTTATTGAGAAACCGTTTAAAATCATCTGAATTGAAAATAAATCGTTTAGAAAAGTCAAACTGATCCTCATCACTTGATCTCAAAGCCTCCACCATTTTTCGCTTTTCATCGAAAAAAAGATAAACTCGCTGCTTCAGAACTCAAATACCATAAATGGTTTCTGAATTTTGCTAAAACTGCTTCCGATAATCGTTGATCAATTGTTCGATATTAGTATACTGCTTTAATGAATTCAAGATCTTGATTCGAAGCAGTTGCGTCTAAAGGTGCATTATACCAAAATGGAACGTATACAAACACGATAAATAACGAAATATCTCGTAAACTCTTTTCATCTTCCTGGGTTAACTCAAAACAATCTCGAAACATATAAATTTTTAAACAATAAATTGCTTTGGACATCCATCGAGCATGATGCTCCAGGTTTATAAAATTTGATATTTTCAGTACATTGTTTATTAATTTATTAATTTATTTATTTATTTATTTATTTATTTATTTATTTATTTATTTATTTATTTATTTATTTATTTATTTATTTATTTATTTATTTATTTATTTATTTATTTATTTATTTATTTATTTATTTATTTATTTATTTATTTATTTATTTATTTATTTATTTATTTATTTATTTATTTATTTATTTATTTATTTATTTATTTATTTATTTACTTACTCATTTACTCATTCACTTACATTCATTCATTCACTTCATATTCATTCATTCACTCATTCATTCATTCATTCATTCATTCATTCATTCATTCATTCATTCATTCATTCATTCATTCATTCATTCATTCATTCATTCATTCATTCATTCATTCATTCATTCATTCATTCATTCATTCATTCATTCATTCATTCATTCATTCATTCATTCATTCATTCATTCATTCATTCATTCATTCAATCATTCATTCATTCATTCATACATTCATTTATTTATTCATTGTTTATTTATTTGTAGAAATACACTTAATAGATTATTTAAAAAAAAAGTAATCGTACTAGAATTGAGTAAAACTAGTACCAGATTCGTGCAATATAATACAAAATTTTAAATTTATCGGAATCTTGTCAATAATTTTTACTTTTTCAATAATACAATGAAAATCACATATTTTTCGCAATAAACAATTTACTTCTATATAAATAATGACAATTTTGCGGTCAAAGTAAAAAAATCTATAAAATTACTTCAATTTCAACCTTGAATAACTTTTAAACAATTAAATTTATCGAAAAATTATAAGAGACCTTTTTCGAAGAGCGTTCAATTTTCTACAAAAATATGGGTCTCTCATCGCTGTATATTAATTTGCTCAGAAGAAAAAAAATTAAATATAAAACGTGCCGAAACCCCATGGCAAGGTTTAATATGAATATTAAGGGCTTATATGGGTCTGATAATTTTTTTAGGTCATAAACTAAAAGCTTAGGGGGCGCTGCGAAAAAAAAAACAAGTTGGTAAATAACGGACATCTTAGGGTACTGGAACCTTCGGCGTAGAAACAAAAAACTGGACGTTTTTCACGAAACACCGAACTACTATAATTTTTATGTTATCTTAGACAAAAGTGATTATTTTGAAAGAGTCGATAATTTAATTAATAGTGGTCCTTACAATATATTACCAAAAAAATCCTTTGCCAAAAATGACAAAAGTTAAAAAATCTTTAAAATAATGTAACAACCTTATTACTCCTTCACTGAGACAAGAATTACAATTGTCAAATCCAGTAATACCTAAATTATATTATCAAATATACATAAACCAGGAAAATCTGTAAGACCGATTGTCTCAGCGATAGGATTCCCAACTTACAATTTGTCAAAATGGTTAACGAACAAGTTCGAAAATTTACCTATTGCACAAACAAGTTTTTAATTTAAAAATTCTAGTGAGTTCATTGACAATATCAAAAATATCTAATTGCAAGAAGGTGAAATTTTGGTCTCGTTTGATATTTCCAAGTTCCCAAACCCGCAAACTTAGAACTACCTCAGGGAATTACTCGAATTAAATGGTTTAGACGATAAAATTATACAGGAATGCATTCGGCTTACTAGTATTTGTATGAATCAAAATTGTTTTCAGTATAATGGTGGATATTTTCAACAACATGAGGGAACGGCAATGGGTAACTCCTTGTCACCTTTCATTGTAAATCTTTTTATTTACTTTTTAAGTAAAAGATAAATTCGAGTATTTCTCTAGAGCTGGTTCAGGTATGTGGACGACATCTTCGCGGTATTTGATACAAAAGCAATTAGTTTAGATAATTTTGTTGCTAAATTAAATAACCGTTTCCCTACCCTAAAATTTACAAATGAAATGGAACACAATGAACAACTACCATTTTTAGATGTATTAGTTATTAGAAATAGTGAAAATAGGTTAGAGTTTGATATGTATATAGGAAAGAATCCTCGACTCTTAGATATATTCCCAACGAATCACACCACCCTTTTCAACATAAAATGGCAAGTTTTACTTTTCAAATTCACCGTTTGTTAAATTTCCCCCCTCATTACAGAGATGTTTGAACATGAGAAACAATTAATTAAGAATATAGCTAAGAATAGCGGCTACTCCGCCCTGTTTAATAGATAAGTTAATAAGGAAGCATACATTTAAGAGAACTCTGTACAATTCCACTACTTTTCGTAGAGATACTGACAATTCGATATTTGTTTCGTTACCATATGAACCTAAATTCACCCGCGATTAGATAATATAATTCAAAAAATAAATTACGGTCGCTTTTGGTAACCCCAGCGACAATAACCAAAAGTCAGGAATATACGAAATAAGTTGTAAAGACTGTGATCAAAAGTATATTGGGCAAACAAAAAGATCTATTTTGACTAGATTTAAAGACCACATGGCTCATTTGAAATAGAGCAGAACGGAAAAATCTTGTGTTGCGCAACACGCTTTTGACAACAACCATAGGATAGACATAAATAATTTAAAATTAATTAGAAATGTAACAAACAGTAGACAGTTGGATGCTTTTGAAAGTTTAGAAATCATTGAGTGTAACTGTAGTATGAATAAGGACAGTAGTCCCACACCCACCAATCCACTCATTGCTCTGATAAACAAAGACAGATGTTATGAATATCTATAGTGCAAGTATGTAGGTTATAAATAGTGCAAGTGTGTAGGTTAGAACTTAGTTTTAATCTTCTCCTGAAGATGCCAACTTAGTTGGCGAAATGCGCGTCGAGAAAAGTGTAGTAGTTCGGTGTTTCGTGGAAAACGTCCAGTTTTTTTTTTAATAAAATATGTTTAATGTTCTATTGAATTTATTGAACGCCGAGCTCGGCAGTCACGTTCACAGATTGATGGCTGCTAATACTATTCCGAGGGTTCCTTTGTAAAACATCTTAAACGCTATTCGATATTAAACTTTGAAGTATAATTAACATGTCTCGGCGCGCGCGTCAACAGTAGACGCAATAACTGAGCGCGATCAATTATTTCGTTTTTATACAAGGTGTTTCACGAAGTCCTCCCGCTGTTCAAAGAAACATATTCCTGACATTACTTCAAGCAAAAAAGTTCATATGAATATGAGTATATGCCCGATTAACTACGGGGTGAGTCAGAAAGAATGGGCCAACGCTAAACTGGAGATATTAGACACCTAAATATTATGATTGAGCTCTACATGCCTTATAACAATGTCTCTGGTTTAAGAGATACAGCGTGTTTAAAGTTTAAATTCTATTCTGAAATGTCTCAATGACTGAGAAAGTGTTGATAGTATAAATCTGAAAATTGGTAGTTTTATGTTTTTTGTTGTGAGAATTTTAAGCTTATTTTGACGTTGCTCCTAGAGGGCGCTAGTTTCACCGTATTATTTTGGTAAATTAAAACATATTTCTTTATCTGTTGAGCCATGCGTAAAACAATCTCCAGAAATTTTAACTTTCAAAGACATTTAAGAAGGTGTATTTTAAAGTCAGTGGGGGTTCGTCAGAATGTGAAAATTACAAATAAGTTTTTTTTTGTTATAAACCTACTATACTGTAACGTTTTATTTATTCTGGGTTCGTGAGGTGTGAAAAATTAAACTCGCACTTTTAAACTAACACTATTTATTTAATTACTACAACTACGGACTAACACTATTTAACTATACTAATTTATTTTTATACAATTATATTAGAGCGTTGCACGGAACGCCGCGCCGATATTCAAAATAGGAACTGTTCCCCGCCGCCCAGTGCGGCTATTTTATAGTGTCGCCGAAAACTCTAGATGACACCAGGCTCGTCCGTACGACGTTCGAGATACGTCCCGAATAGAACTCGGTGCGTCACTTATTTACGTCCGGTACTCGGCCGGCGAAGTCAACCGCAAGCGGCACGACTCGGCGGACTCCGTAACACTGCCCCTCCTTAAAGACATTTCGTCTCGAATTGTGTCATCCCCTGGCCTGTGACGATACCTGCAGAATGGCCCATTCTTGCATCGGGAGGTCTGGTAGAAGAAGCAGTCCACATACTTCTCGTTGAGCGATCTCCTGGGGTTGTAACAGCATACCAGAATCTCAATTCCAGTAAACCGAAAGAGGACTTCTAGCATACTCCTGATCACCCTCCAATCCAGGCCATCTAGTCCGCTGGCTATCTTCGGTATCGCCAAACTGCTTATATTCTGGGACAGGAGCACATCCCTCAGCTCGACTAGTGTGTCCCAGACAGTTTGATAAGTTGGTTTATGGTGCGATAGCTGCTTGGTCACCAAATAGAAAACGGACCTCTCTTTCTCCTGTTCGGCCGCCGTGATTTGAAGGACTCGTCCAACCTCTGGTCTTTGTCTGCGTAACTCCTCCAACTGTCCAAACGCCTTCTTGAAGGTAAGTGCAATCCCTCGGGACATTCGGAGATCAGCTGCCACACAGTGAGCAAGACAGAAGTCAGCAGGAGCCTGGAACAGGTCACGTGGTTCTTCTCGCGTTACACCGTAGCGAGCTTTCTGGCCGTTGGAATGAAGCAACATGAATTCCTCGAAGGAGAGCTCGCTGTCTGGTGGACTGACGTGTCGAACTCTGGCTTCAGCTTGTTCGTCATTATTTCCGGCGAAAGGGGCTAAACGGTTGAAATGGACAACCCCGGGTTTTCCTCTTGGCAACTTCTGGATTCGGTAGACTACATCGTTAATCCGGGTGACGACCTCATACGGACCTTCCCAGGAGCTTTGAAGTTTTGGAGATAACCCACGACGACGTTGTGGGTTATATAACCAGACTTGGTTACCGGGCTGGTACCTGCCATCGTTGGCGTTTATGTCGTAGGTCTCCTTCATGCGGTCGCTGGCGCCCTGGATATTTGAACGGACTCGTTCGTGGATGTTGTCCATTCTCTGGCGTAGAGTACTGACGTAGTCCTCTCCAGCCACGTCGTCCCCTGGTGTACAGCCGAACTTCAGGTCACAGGGTAGACGCAGTTCACGGCCCATGACGATGCTTGCAGGTGTTTGCCCAGTTGTTTCGTGAACTGACGACCGGTAGGCTAGCAGGAACAGGTGGAGAAACTGGTCCCAGTCCCTCTGGTGGTCAGAGACTACTTTGGATAAGTACCGGTTAATGGTCCTATTCATTCGCTCCACCATTCCATCTGACTGCGGATGCAGTGCAGTTGTCCTCGTCTTATGGATTTCGAGTGTACGGCACACATTCTGAAACAGAATCGACTCGAAATTTCTCCCCTGGTCCGAATGTAATTCCAGAGGTACACCAAATCGACAAATCCAGTCCTTGATGAGAGCGTCCGCCACAGTAGAAGCCTCTTGGTTTGGAAGGGCATACGCTTCTACCCATTTGCTGAAATAATCCATCACGACGACGATGTATTTATTTCCATTATCTGTTTCCGGAAACGGACCTGCTACATCGATGGCAATTCTTTCAAACGGACTACCCACGTTGTATTGTCGCATTGGAGCCTTCGGGTGCCGTTGCGGACCATTACTCGCAGCGCACACCACGCATTTCTTGCACCACTCCTTCACGTCAGTAGTGCAGTTCACCCAGTAGAAACGCTCCCTAACTTTTCCCAGCGTCTTTGTTACTCCTAGGTGTCCGCCAGTGCTTCCATTGTGGATCTCCTCCAATACCTCGGGCACTCTGTTTCTGGGGACTATCAGTTGTTTTCGCTCTTCGGTACCATCGGATTTCTCCAGAACGCGTTTTAAGAGTCCGTCGCTTAAGACGAGGGAATTCCACTGAGCCCAGTATGACTTTACGGTTGGTGAATACCGTGATACCTCCTCCCAAGTGGGTTTCCGATCTTCTTTCTTCCAATTCACAATTGGTTTCAGATTCGGGTCATCCTCTTGGTCTTTCAAAACCTTTTCCGACAGCCAATCATCGTTCACCGCCGTCGTTCTGTATACTAAGATGTCCTTTTCTTCTGCCCGCTGACAATGTTTGCAATCCTCAAAGCAGGGTCTTCTGGATAGCGCATCAGCGTTGCGGTGAACTTTGCCTGCACGATGTTCGGTGTCGAAATCAAATTCTTGGAGTCGCTCTATCCACCTGGCTACCTGTCCTTCAGGATTCGTGAACTGTAGAAGCCATTTTAGCGCCGCATGGTCCGTTCTTAGCAAGAATTTCCTCCCATACAGGTATTTATAGAAGTGTTCGACAGATTTCACTACCGCCAATAGCTCCCGCCTGGTAACATAGTAGTTTCGCTCAGGTTTCGACAAGGTTTTACTGAAGTATCCAATAACCTTCTCTTGGCCGTCCTGAATCTGAGACAAAACTGCTCCCAAACCTACATTACTGGCATCGGTATCCAAAATGAATTTTCCATCTGGGAGAGGATAGCTCAGGATAGGTGCACTCGTCAACGCTTCCTTTAAATGTCGAAACGCTTCACTGCATTCATCGTCCCATTGGAACCGTCTTTCTCCTTCCGTGAGTCGAGTCAGTGGCTTGGCAATATTGGCAAATCCGGGCACATATCGACGATAGTAAGTGCATAACCCGAGGAAACTTCGTAGATCATGCTTATTGCCGGGTACTGGCCACTCTCGCACTGTTTTGATCTTCTGGTCATCCACTGCCACTCCTTGACTGGAAACAACATGGCCCAGATACCTCACTTCCTTCTGGAATAGATGACACTTTTTCGGGCTAAGCTTTAGGCCAGAGGTTCGCAAACGTTGAAAGACCTCCTCCAGATTTTTCATGTGATCCTCAAAAGATTTTCCAACCACGATGATGTCGTCAAGATACACAAGACATGTCTTCCAAGAGAATCCTTTTAACACTGTTTCCATCAGCCTATCGAAGGTTGCCGGAGCGTTACATAATCCAAACGGCATTACGGTAAACTGCCATAGTCCCGTACCCAGAGTAAA
The DNA here is from genome assembly GCA_029963805.1 of Aromia moschata. Lineage (NCBI taxonomy): Eukaryota > Metazoa > Arthropoda > Insecta > Coleoptera > Cerambycidae > Aromia > Aromia moschata. The sequence goes on along the minus strand of JAPWTK010000413.1, from coordinate 52,804 downwards.
CGCAGTTTTCTCTCGATCTCGTTGTGCCAACTCCACTTGCCAATATCCACTCTTCAAATCTAGGGTTGAGAAAATCTTTGATCCTGATAGAGTATCCAAGGTGTCATCGATTCTAGGCAATGGATAGCTGTCTTTCTTTGTCACGTTGTTTAATTGACGGTAATCCACACAAAATCTGGTAGAGCCATCTTTCTTCTTTACCAATACAATTGGTGAAGCCCACGGACTATTAGATGGTTCAATGACCCCATCTTTTCCATGTCCTGCACGATTTTATCGGCTTCCTCGCGTTTGGCTAATGGCAATCTTCTTGCTGTTTGTCGGATGGGCCGAGCGTCGCCCGTGTCGATTTTGTGTCGGATTACATTTGTCCTGCCCTTTCCTCCTTGCCCATTATCGAAAATGTCTGCATACTTAGTAATTAGACTCCTTAGCTTCGTCGTTTGATCACTTCTCAAGGATCTTGAGGAAGACGACAGGAGGTTGGATAACTCGCCTGTAATCCTCCCAACTGAATTTCCTCGAGTATCTAACTTTCGAATGACGGAGGAAACCAAAGAACAGTACCCTAAAACAGTCCCTTTCCTTAGATTGACTGGGTGATGATTGAGGTTCATTATTCTCACCGGTACTGTTTTCTCGGTCAGCAACAGAGCTTTTCCTACAGCTATTCCTCTTGCTACCTCACCGTCGTGAGATCTTGGCTCAAACATCATTATATTTCCAACACACGAGTTACCGTCCAAATGAGCGTCCAAGATCATTTCACTTCGTTCTGGCACTGCCGTATCCTCTGCCAGGACAACTCGAATTGTTTCCTCCGTCTTTCGATGTAGTATGATTTCCTCACCATTTATTTTCAGAACATTATTCTTGAAGTCCAGTTTAAATCCCTTGGTGTTCATAATGTCCATTCCAAGAATAAGTTCATCTTCAATTTCAGCTACCAGTGCTCGATGTTCAAACGACACGTTTCCAATGACAATCGTGACATTGGTCTCACCGCGAATGGTAGCGGGATCTCCAGTTGCAGTACGTAGTCGCCAGCTGGTCGGAGTAATTCTTGCTGCTGTTCCAACAATATCTGGTCTAATGATAGTTCTCGTTGCACCCGTATCTAATAGCAACAGTCTCTCTTTCCATCGACTAGTCCATCGACAAAAACACTATTAGACGGGTGTTGAAGAGATGCGACTCGTGCAATTTTCTTTGGGGCTTGCTTCTTAGAGGTTGACGATTGCCCCTTACGGTCAACCTCATTTAGTTTTCCGACGAGGGTGACGTTTCCTTATTTCTAGGGCAGCGACTACGGACATGTCCAACCTTACCGCAATTCCAGCACCGAATTTGCCTCTTTTCCAACATGCCCTCGACGACTCGCCTAATTTCTGCTTCATTGCAGGTTCCTTCTTCAACACCGTCCTCCATCCTACGGACCTTAGCTTGACCTCTGCAACTCTGTTTAGCAGCTTCGAATTCCAAAGCTCGCGCCAAAGCATCTACCAACTTACTGGGACGAGCGAGAGTCAGAGCTTGTCGGGTCTCAGTATCACGCAGACCATCTAAAAATGCCTGCACGGCTAGTCGTTCCATGACGTTCTCCGGCGTAGATGAGTATGCCAAACGAACTAACCGCGCTATGTCCGCTTCGAATTCCTGCAGCGATTCGTTACTTTTCTGATAGCGGTTCTTCAACTGCGAGTGGTAGACATGCTCAAGATGGGACTGACCATATCGCATTTCCAGGTGTCGGACAAGTTGGTGGTAATCCTCTTGTTCTTCAAGAGAAAGCGTCTGCAATATATCCGTTGCATCGCCGCGTAGCGCTAACGTCAGCGCTGTAGCCTTCTCCGCCAATGACCAACCATTTGCCTTCGCTGCAGCCTCAAATTGTCGTAGATAATTGACCCAGGAGCTCTTACCATCAAACTGTGGTGGTTTCATGCGGATTTTCGACATTTCCATGTGACTACTTGCCTGGGGATTAGTCATCCTGTCGATGTCGCTACCAGGTGACTTCAGAGTGGTATTGATCATGCGTTGTTGTTCCCCACCTTCTAAAACCAACGTTGCAAATTTCCTTTTCCATTTCTAGAAACTTATTCTGGAATTCTTCTTCTACGGTAACTAACTTATTTTCCATTTCCCCAAATTTTCCGTCCACATATTCGCCTATTTGTTTCTGGAGGCAACTAGAATTTTCTTGTAGTTTTTGATCAATGTTTTCTATTAGTTTCTGTTCCATCCCTCATAAGTTTTGCTCCAACCCTCTTAAGTTACCAGCATTTTCGACCAACCTTTGCTCCATCCCTCTTAAGTTTCCAGACGTTTCCTGGAGTTCCTGTTGCATTTGGGTGGCATTTTCTAAAAGCTTCTCTTCTAGATTTTCTCCAAGCTTTGCAACGCCGAATTTATATCGCCAGCAATGTCGAATAAATATGTATTAGGGTTTTCACCTTCATTTTCCAAAGCTTCTCGAAGTCTATTTTGTAGATCGACCTTTTTCCCTGTCGTCTCGCACTCCCGTTCTTCGAGTTCTCTTTTCAAATCCGCCACTTTAAGGTCCTTCAAAAATACCTGTCTTGAAGCCATTTCACTTAATTTATTTATCGCGAATTTATTTATTTAAATGTTTTTATTATTGTTTTGTTTCACACGCCACACCTGACACCAATGTAACGTTTTATTTATTTCGGGTTCGTGAGGTGTGAAAAATTAAACTCGCACTTTTAAACTAACACTATTTATTTAATTACTACAACTACGGACTAACACTATTTAACTATACTAATTTATTTTTATACAATTTATATTAGAGCGTTGCACGGAACGCCGCGCCGATATTCAAAATAGGAACTGTTCCCCCGCCGCCCAGTGCGGCTATTTTATAGTGTCGCCGAAAACTCTAGATGACACCAGGCTCGTCCGTACGACGTTCGAGATACGTCCCGAATAGAACTCGGTGCGTCACTTATTTACGTCCGGTACTCGGCCGGCGAAGTCAACCGCAAGCGGCACGACTCGGCGGACTCCGTAACAATACTTTAATTTTATTTAATAAAATTAAAATTTAATATACTACCTACAGGGTTTGTCCGGAAAGTAATGTCAGTGAGCTTTGAAAAATGGTTTTTATTGGTTCTATGTGTACAAATCTTTAGAAACTTTCAAAATACTTTCCTCCTGTGTCCACAGATCGGTTCCAGCGGGTCTTCCACGCATCAAAAGCCGCACGGTAGTCGTTTTCCGGAATCGCCTTTAAAGCGTCGGTGCAAGCCTTCTGAATGTTTTTCACCGACCCAAAATGCTGTCCTTTCATTGGGGTTTTGAGGCGCGGAAACAGAAAAAAAGTCTGGGGGGGGGGCATATCGGGGCTGTAGGGAGGCTGGGGAACAACGGTGATGCCTGCCTTGACGAGGTAATCGGCCACGAGGAAGCAGGTGTGCGAAGGCGCATTGTCGTGGTGAAGCTTCCAGGACTTTGAGATGTCTGGGCGGACGCGATTCACCCTGCGTTTCAGCCGCTTCAGCACCTCGACGTAAAACTTTCCGGTTACGGTTGTTCCCTGCGGAACGAACTCATGATGGACCAATCCTCGGCAATCAAAAAAAGACAATCAGCATTGTCTTGATCTTTGACCTGGACGTCCTGGCCTTCTTGGGGCGAGGGGAGTTCGACGTGTGCCATTCCGCACTTTGTCTCTTCGTCTCCGGATCGTATTCAAAGACCCAACTTTCGTCCCCGGTAATGACGTCATCAAGGAAAGCGGGGTTGTCTTCGCAGGTATCCAAAATTTCTTGGCAGGTTTCGACGCACCTCGCTTTTTGATCGCCCGTTAGCACTTTTGGCACAAGGTTCGCGCACACCTTCCTCATTCCTAAAGACTCCGACACAATTTCGTGAACAATAGTTTTCGTAATGTCTAATGTTTCGGAAATTAAACGGACACTTAGACGACGGTCAGTGTTCAACAAGTCACGCACACGTTTCACATTGTCGTCGGAACTGGAGGTTGATGGCCCTCCAGCGTGGTTCTCGTCATTGACATCTTCCCGACCTTCTGCGAAGGCCTTGTGCCACCGGAAAATTTGCCTGTCCGAAAGACAATTGACGCCGAAAGCCTTCTTCAACATTGGAATGGTTTCCGCAGCACTCTTCTCCAGTTTCACACAAAACTTGATCGCCATCCGTTGCTCAAGCGAACGTTTCATTTTTTCTGCACCGGGTCACTGTAACGACTCTCAAAGAACGAGTGATGCGACCGCTACAACGACTGGTAGCCAACTGACGCTTGTTGGATCTTGTTGCCAGATCCCCCCACCACAATCCCAGCATGTAAAGCGCGGGCTGGCGCGTACAGTCTCGGGAAAAAAATTCACTGACATTACTTTCCGGACAAACCCTGTGTAATACTTTAATTACCCTTCATTTTTAAATTCATATATCAGATAAAAAAAGTAATTTATAAAAATAAAAATATAAAAATATGTCAAAGGAGTTCCTGCACTATTATTTGCAACATATTAGCCCTCATAAACGGCCCAGCGCCTAGTCTATCGCCGTGGTGGCAAGCCTCCGATACCAATGTTTTCACATATGTATTTATACGGAATTGGAGTCTTCGCGCTTCTCCATCCTGCGTTGGTAACATGCATTGCTAACAAATTTAACTATTAACTCCAGTGGCATTAAAGAACACTGCATAGCGGAGGCAAACACGCCCACCTCCCATCTCTCACACATGACAGAGTAGAAAGCGAGTTATTTGATTTCATGAACCTAACCTACAAAATTTAAAACATTTTATTTTTCTGTGTTTTGGAAATTTTAGGAGGATAATAATTATGGAGTGTGTTCCATATTACTTACGTAAGTCTTTATTTGAACATTTTATTTAATTAACTATACAAAAGGTTGGGGTAACTATACAAGAGGTAACTGGTGAGTGTAGCAGTTTGTTTCATAAAAATAACAATACGAGTTGTCATGACACTCAAATAAATATTCGAACCTGCAATGATACTGTTGAGTATCATATAAAGTACAAAGTCGCCTGTCTTATGAGGATAAATTATTTGTTAAAGATTTAAGAGTACCACTGCCAGATCTAAGTAAAACTTTAATTAATCAGGGTAAACCGGCTCGTAGTTTTCTTAATACGTGCTATGATAAATTCAAATGGCTTTCAAGTGGTTCTTTAACTTTAAATAAATTATTGTGTTGGCCATGTGTACTATTTTCAAATCGTGGAGAAGGTGCTGGGACAAAGTGTGGATTTTAATAGAATCTTAAAACTTTATCTCGTTCAGTTGACATATCCAAAAAGTCAAGAACATATTAGTTTTGTTTGTAAATTACATCTATTAGGCAAACAAAATATTATGAAAGTAATCAATTCAGCTCGTCAATTCTAAATTGATGCAGTCCTGGCAAAAATCCGTGTTTTATTTCACTGCGTCTTTTAATTGTAAAATCATTTGACGGAAACTCTACACCTTCCCGGTGGTTTTGCTGAACCAATAAAATATACATATTAGGTACATTATGTTAGACAAATATACTTAATATACATATTTTATTGACCAAGTAGAGGTCCTTCTCCTAACATTACAGCGGCATATTACTAACAATGTTTATCATCACAAAAATGTAGGAAACAATATTTTTTTACAAAATATGTGTACCCCAAAAAAATAAGTCACGAGCCGCCACTCTTTAAAATGTATGACACCTCCAACATTTGATTTGAAGCTTGTCATTGTTACTATTACCAATTAATTGTCATTGTTATTTACTGTTGCTTTGCTTGCTTCTCCGTACCTTTTCATCTTTTAATAATAAAAAATCATAACAAAATACATTGAACCTTTTAAATGCAAATAACTTAAAAACCGATAGATTTAGACGACCTAAACAAGATCACCTTTTCTCTGGAGAATTGAGCGTTCTTTTAGATTCTCGACTTGTTTTATGCGTGGCTCAACAGATAATAAAATATGTATTAATTTTAGTAATTCCAATCCAAACGAAGTGTTTACAAACTGTTAATTAACATGATATGGTCCAAACACGTACAAATGGTCGTACGCAATATAAGCACGGAAAAAATCAGGACATATTTAACAACCGCCGTCTAAGAAATCATGACTTCCACATCTAATTTTTCTACATTGAATTGAGTAACTCGCTAAAACATTAGGTTATATTCTTAAAAAGTGGGATATTGGGCTATAGGACATACCACGTGGATGTGGAGCTAATAAAGAGTTCTATTAAAACAATTGCACAGTGGTATATTAACATAAATTAACATATTGCTTGTTATTGTTATCAACATATTGCCTAGAATATTGCTTGTTTGGATTGTTGCATTTTATACCTACTTTGTATATTTTACAAAAGTTGACAAATTATTTTGCTCATGTTTGGGTTAAATAGTTTTGCATAATATTTAAATAGATAATATCCTTTCTTTGAAAACGAATGTTCTTCGTTCTCTTCCTCATTTTACTGTCCGTTGTCTTTTTTGTCCTCTTTCTGTCCTCCTTTGTCCTTTTACTATACTTATCCTCATTGACATCATTTTGTTCTCCTTAAAATCCTTGTCCTTTCAACCTCTTTTTGTCCTCCTTGTCCTCCTTACCTTCCTTGTCTTTGTTGTCCTCTTTAACCTCATTGCCCTCTTTGCCCTTGTTTACCCACGAGATTCTCGTCCTCCTTGATCTTAACTTCTATTTGTTCTCCCTTTTCTCATTAACCACTTGTCCTGTTGCATTAAGTCCCCTTCCTGTCATTCAATTTCGTTGTACTTTCATCCTTTCACTTAATCCTCCTTGTACTTTCATCTTATTTTGTTCTAATTGTCCTCTTAAACCTATTACCCTCCTTTATTCTCATCCTCGATGAACTTGTCGCCATTGACCTCCTTCACCTCAATTTATTTTCCTGCTTCCCCTCCTTAACTACTCGTCCTTCTTGTCTCGTTGGACCAAGTCACATTCTATTCATTTCCTATCTTTCCTGAACTTCTTGATATGAATTAAGTTGAACAAAGTCAAACTGCCTTTTTGTCAAACTCCCTTACTACTTATGTCGTTATCGGGTCCCTATTTGTAAGTAGGATCCTTCTTGAGGAATATTATAAGATTTATAAGGAATTAAGGATTACACAGCCACACAAAATAAAAAAAGTTATGAGCCGCGGACCTCTGGGTATGGATTCGATGTGTTTATTTTTACGGCAAATGCAAATTTCAAACTACAGGACGATTGACCGTGACATTTTTTTATGGGTGAACAACCGTCACAATGTGGAGGTGTCTTGGCCGCAAAAACCTGAAGGAAGAACATATAGAGCTTCATTTCGAGACCAACCATCTGATATTCATAGAAACAAACTTGAAATTCATAGAAGCAAACTTAAGATTCATCACAACATTATTACCTCAAGATTTCTGCCGGTTGATCACGGTGAATCAAATACCGATATAATTAATAGTTTCACACAAAATCTGTCAGATTTGGAATCAGCGTAACAATAACGGTTTTTTTGCCCATAAAAAAAAGTTTATCGCCCATAAAAAAAAATCACACGGTCAATCGTCCTGGGCTTTTGAAATTTAGTAAATTTGGTAATTAAGTTGTAAAACTTAGTCCGCCACTGGCAAACAAAACAAGCTAATAATGTGTCAAGGGCAATATTTCAAGCGGTCCTTAGTAGTGTCTATAATATTAGAATTTTATAAAATTCTATTAAGTATTTAAGTTATTCAAGAAAAACCGATTTCCAGCGGCGTCCTTCAGGGACAAATATCTTCGTAGGGAGGGCATGTAGGAAAAAAAATATAGGAAATTGTCATCTTATTTTTTCATGCTCTATCTGAATCCGAGATTTCTTACATTTTCCGGGACACCCTGTATATAGGATTTGACGATGTACTTTATTAATGTGGCAAATATGATAATATTTCAGTCGCGTGAAGCGCGGTCCGGGAATCTATTATTAACTTACGAGCTCTAGTTATTATTATTATTACCGTTATTAATTTATAAAAGTAGTTCTATAAAAATTCAAAAAATATTTGAATAAAAGCTCTTTCTTGCATCCTACATTACAAGCAGTTATTTTAAACAGAGAAACAGTGAATTTTACCACAGCATTTATTTCAGAGAACTGTAAACGGCCGCGTTGTATATTATTTGCGACATAACCAACCATTATTCGCCGCAATCTACAATCATCTCAACTGAGCACAATGGCATATTGCGGATTTGCTTTATTTCCGCCGTAATTCCTTTACCTTTCCGGGTTGGGGACTCTGCTATCGGAAAAGCATTTGTCTAGTTGAAAATTGTCAATTTGAATTGCACATGAAAAATCTCCGCAGGTAACCAAACGGTATTTTTCATCAAGGTTTATCGGAATCTGCGGCGTCATATAAGCAATTGCATTTATCGATCGGGCGTATGCCCGGTACTTTGGATTCCAGCGGGAGTCGAACGGATCCTTTGAAAAGTGTTTGTCTCCGATAAAGAGGACAATTTATTGAGATCAAAGGGCACTGTAACTGATTGCTGCCCTTTATGCCTAAGTGTGAGTGAGTTCGGCACTCTGCGACAATGAACGGGTTAATTAATGTTCGCGAAATTAAAATATGATGTGGGTAAAGTCCGCTTCATTATTAGTTTAAAAGGAAATAGGAAATAAATGACTCCACAAAAAACGGGATTAGTCTTAATCAGCTTTGTTAATTAAGTCTTTCTGTGCGAAAGCTGTGATTATGATTTGTAATATAATTATTTCTGAGTTTTTGCAGGAATATTGTTTTTGTCATTGTATACAGGGCATGTCTCATTAACAATGGGACACAGAAAAACTGTAGACCATTTGTGTCAAAATATTGGGTAATAATAACAGTCCGAAAGTTGATAATAATTATATTGTTTGTCTATTAATATTTGCCATTGTATATTTCTGTATTAATGATGTTCTTTAGGTTCCTTCAAAAATGTGTGTAGTACAGTTAAATTATGACTATTAGCTTACAGGGCAACACGTTCCCCTTTTTAGACTTGGAACAACCTCTTTCCTTGCTAAGCAATGCTAATGATTAGTATCCGGATGCTAATAATAGATTACAGGACCGGTCTTAACGCGACTTGAATACTGTTATATGTGCCACATTAACAAAGTACATCGTCAACTCCTGTATATGTGTACATAGTACAAGTACATTCGTAGTTCAATCAAATAACTCCTTATATTCCGGAATACAACCCATCTGCCGTGTTGTGCTCCCCACTTTTACCAAGTTACTTCACGTGTTAACGCGAACGTAATTACGATTACTTTGCTAGTATTAAAAAAAAACGACGTTTTCCACGAAACACCGAACTACTATAATTTTTTCGACGCGCGTTTCGCCAAGTTGGCATCTTCAGGAGAAGGTTAAAACAAAATTCTAACCTACACACTTGAACTATTTATAATTGATTTGTTGCCACGATTCGCTGACCCGTAACATCTGTCTTTGTTTATCAAAGCAAACAGTGGACTGGTGGGTATCGGACCATTGTCCTTATTCACTTATTATTTGTCTTTGCTCAATATACTTTTGATAACAGTCTTTACAACTTATTTCGTATATTCCTGACTTTTCGTTATTGTCGATTTTGTCTTTGGGGTTATTTTTAGTTAGATTATAAACCAAATTGATATTAATATTTTTTAAAACTAGTCCGCGGATGAATTTAGGTTAATATGATAACGAAACAAATTTCACGACTTTTCGTAGAGATACTGACAATTCGAAAGGACAATGTTAAAAATTACTTTGCCCCACCTAGGCCTTTTTCTGCCCCACCTGGGAAAGACCGAAACCCACCGAAAACTATCATTTGTAGTTAGAAGAAGTTAAATATACTCATTAGCAACCCGGAATATGCGGGGAAAACTAGTACGTTATCCCTAGAGTATATATTATCTTACTTCAGGTAATGAGGTTTTTAATTAATCAGCATAGTAACGATGCTAGTTCAAAAACAAATAATCAATAATTCTAGGATAATTAATAATAACTAAAGTCAATGAGTACAGAAAGTATCCGGCATACAAGAACTACCCCAATTACAGGGGTTGAATGTACGTGAAATACATACTTCACCTGAACCTTTCCGCACCTTTCCTATTCTCAACGTAAAGATCTCACAGGCCTATTACGACGTTTTTATAATTATTTCTAACGATGATTACATATATCATTCAAGGATCATTCAGCTACATTATGTGTTCCCGAAATCTACACGTGAAGTGAAATCTACACGTTGAGAATAGTAGAGGTGCGGGAAGGTTCAGGTGAAGTATACTGGGTGTCTCAGCTTTTAGTTTACAAGAATTTTCAGTTTGCCTTGTCAGTTTTGAAACAATTTAGAGGCATTGTTAAAAGTAATTTTAATCAGATCAATGGGATATTTCAGTAATTATAAGCAAATAATTTAATCAATTTTCAAATTGAGCTGGCAAACAAGGCAAACTGAAAATTCTTTGTATTGTAAAATAATATCTGTTTGACTTTGAAAATCTCGAAAACGGTTGAAGATAGGTATAGGGTATGTTACATGAAATATGTGTAGAATTGTTCAGTAAATCCAAAAATGTCGAAAAATACAGGGTGTTGTATTTAAAAAACTTATATTGACACTGACATAACCTCAAGGTCACTAGCACATGTCAAACGGAATATGTCATTTTATAGGCCTCATGAATTCAAGTAACTTTTGTATATACATTTTTAACTATCCTGGGTGAGCAAATAAAGTCTGTAAACTAAAAGCTGAGACTGTATATTTCACGTACATTCAACCCCTGTAATTGGGGTAGTTCTTGTATGCCGGATACTTTCTGTACTCATTGACTTTAGTTATTATTAATAATCCTAGAATTATTGATTATTCGTTTTTGAACTACCATCGTTACTGTGCTGATTAATTAAAAACCTTATTACATGAAGTAAGGTAATATATACATATATACTCTAGGGATGACGCACTAGTTTTCCCCCGCACATTCCGGGTTGCCAATGAGTATATTTGACTTCATCTAACTACAAATGATAGTTTTCGGTGGGTTTCGGTCGTTCCCAGGTGGGGCAGAAAAACGACTATTTTTAACATTGTCCTTTGTTTCGTTATCATATGAACCTAAATCCACCTGCGGACGAGATAAAGTTTTTAAAAATATTAATATCAATTTGGTTTATAATTCTAAAAACAAACGACAAACGCTTTTGGGTAACCCCAAAGACAAAGTCGACAATAAAAGTCAGGAATATACGAAATAAGTTGTAAAGACTGTGATCAAAAATATATTGGGCAAATAAAAAGATCTATTTTGACTAAATTTAAAGAACACATGTCTCATTTGAAATATGGCAGAACGGAAAAATCTTGTGTTGCCCAACACGCTTTTGACACCAACCATAACATAAATAATTTAAAATTAATTAGAAATGTAACAAACAGTAGACAGTTGGATACTTTTGAAAGTTTAGAAATCATTAAGTGTAACAGTAAAACGAATAAGGACAATGGTCCGATACCCCCCAGTCCACTGTTTGCTCTGATAAACAAAGACAGATGTTATAGTTTAGTGAACCGTGACAACAAATTAATTATAAATAGTGCAAGTGTGTAGGTTAGAATTTAGTTTTAATCTTCTCCTGAAGATGCCAACCTAGTTGAAACGCGCATCGGGAAAAGTATTGTAATTCGGTGTTTCGTGGAAAACGTCCATTTTTTTTCTCCTTTTGTTCTTAATCTTCTTGTCCTTTTTCCCTCCCTTCGCCCTCTTTCTCCTGCACCGCCATTGGTTCTCTTTGCTGTCTTTGACCTCCTTCCGTTTACCTTGCCCTCTCCTTAACCCCTTTTGTTCGCTCTTAACCTTCTTTGTATATAAAAAAAACTGGACGTTTTCCACGAAACACCGAACTACTCCACTTTTCTCGACGCGCGCTTCGCCAACTAAGTTGGCATCTTCAGGAGAAGATTAAAACTAAATTCTAGCCTACACACTTGCACTATTTATACCAAATTTGTTGCCACGGTTCACTGAACCGTAACTGTCTTTGTTTATCAGAGCAAACAGTGGACTGGTGGATATCGGACCATTGTCCTTATTCATACTATTGTTACACTTAATGATTTCTAAACTTTCAAAAGCATCCAACTGTCTACTGTTTGTTACATTTCTAATTAATTTTAAATTATTTATGTCAATCCTATGGTTGTTGTCAAAAGCGTGTTTGGGCAACACAAGATTTTTGTGTTCTGCCATATTTCAAATGAGCCACGTGTTCTTTAAATCTAGTCAATATAGATCTTTTTGTTTGCCCAATATACTTTTGATCACAATCTTTACAACTTATTTCGTATATTCCTGACTTTTCTTTATTGTCGAGTTTGTCTGGGGTTACCCAAAAGCGTCTGTAGTTGATTTTTTAGAATTATAAACCAAATTGATATTAATATTTTTAAAAATTTTATGTAGCCCGCGGGTGAATTTAGGTTCATATGGTAACGAAGCAAATTTCGAATTGTCAGTATCTCTACGAAAAGTCGTGGAATTGTACAGGGTTCACTTAAATTTATGCTTCCTTATTAACTTATCTATTAAATGGACTGAGTAACCGTTATTCTTAGCTATATTCTTAATTAATTGTTTCTCATGTTCAAACCTCTCTTTACTGAGGGGGAAATTTAACAAACGGTGAATTAGAAAATTAAAACTTGCCATTTTATGTTGAAAAGGGTGGTGTGAATCGTTGGGAATATATCTAAGAGTAACGGTTTCTTTCCTATATACATCAAACTCTAACTTATTTTCACTATTTCTAATAACTAATATATCTAAAAATGTGTTCATTGTGTTCCACTTCATATGTAAATTTGATGATAGGGAAACAGTTATTTGCAATGAAAGGTGACAAGGAGTTACCCATCGCCGTTCCCTCAGGTTGTTGAAAGTATTCACCATTATACTGAAAACAATTTTGATTCATACAAATACTAGTAAGCCGAATGTATTCCTTAATAATGTTATCGTCTTAAGAGAACCCTGTACAATTCCACGACTTTTCGTAGAGATACTGACAATTCGAAATTTGCTTCGTTACCATATGAACCTAAATTCACTCGCGGAGTATACAAAATTTTTAAAAATATTAATATCAATTTGGTTTATAATTCTAAAAATAAACTACTGACGCTTTTGGAACCCCAAAGACAAACTCGACAATAACCAAAAGTCAGGAATATACGAATAAAGATTGTGACCAAAAGTATATTGGGCAAACAAAAAGATCTATATTTACTAGATTTAAAGAACACATTGCTCATTTGAAATATGGTAGAACAGAAAAATCTTGTGTTGACCCAACACTCTTTTGACAACAACCATAGGATAGACATAAATAATTTAAAATTAATTAGAAATGTACCAGTAGACAGTTGGATGCTTTTGAAAGTTTAGAAATCATTAAGTGTAACAATAGTATGAATAAGGACAATGGTCCGATACCCACCAGTCCACTGTTTGCTTTGATAAACAAAGACAGTTACGGTTCAGTGAACCGTGGCAACAAATTTGGTATAAATAGTGCAAGTGTGTAGGCTAGAATTTAGTTTAAATCTTCTCCTGAAGATGCCAACTTGGTTGGCGAAACGCGCGTCGAGAAAAGTGTAGTAGTTCGGTGTTTCGTGGAAAACGTCCAGTTTTTTGTTTCTACGCCGAAGGTTCCAGTACCCACTCCAGCTTCTTTGTATATCTTAACTCCATTGTATTACATAATCTCCTGGTCCTCTTTAACCTCCGTTTGTTCTTCATTTGTTTTGCGTTTGTTCTCCATTTGTCCTCTTTCTGTACTCCTTTTTTCCGTTTGTCATTCTTTTGTCTTCCATTTGTCCTCTTTCTATTCTTCTTTTGTCCTCTAACTGTCCTTATCGTTATTAACATCCTTTTTGTTCTCCTTAACCTTCTTGCCCTCTTGACATCCTTTTGTCATCCTTGTTCTTGTTTATCCACGAGATCTTTGTCCTCACTGACCTTCTTGACTTCCATTTGTCCCTCATTGTTGACCAAGTCATCTTGTCATTCAATATTTCACCCTCCTTGTACTTTTTGATGTGAACCAATTTATCATTATGGCCTTCTTGACTTTGACCTCCTTTTGTTCTCCTTATCCTTCTGTCCCTCTTGTCATATTAAACCCATCAACCCAAACTCTTCCTCTCCTTATCTACTCGTCCTTGTCCTGTTGGACCAAGTCATCTTCTATTCATTCATCTTCCTTGAAATTCTTGGTGTGAACCAATTTGTCTTTTTGACTTCCTTGACTTTGTTCTTTCAACATATTTGACCTTTTATGGGCCTTTGATTTTATCTTTGCCTTTAATAATTCCAATACTACTTTTAGCATTTCCCTCTAGACTCTTCTTTTAAAGGTTCATTGACAGGACTATTACCTTAACCAAATTTAAAAGGCAGTCGAATGATTCTTTGGTTTGACTGGCTTCGAATTAAACGGATTTGATGGCAAAATTGATTGGGAAACAATGATATTGATTGTTACCTAACAAATACATATAGTCGGCTGATTCGGTCTTTGTACGAATATAAATTGGAAATATTTTCATGAGCAAAGAATGGGAAACCAACGCGGTTGGTGAAACTCATATCGAATACAGCACAGTGCATCGGGTTGTGGAAAATGTGTATAATTATAAACAAAACACAAATGCTCGCGTTCGTATAAACTTCACAAAATAATTATTTTTGTTTTAATGTTAAAATATGATGATATGAAAATGATATGAAAATTTTACATTAACGCATGTGTTCCTATATTACTCTCTCAAATACGAGGCGTGTAAATTAAGTAATGAGGCTGGCAACGTAGCGCCCAATCTAACAACACTGCGGAAACGGAACTTGGAAGGGGGGTAGGTTAACATGTAATATACCTTCAGCACAAGTTTGAACTTGTTAAAGTCATATGTTTGTCTTTTGTGACTGTTTTCGTAAACCGATTTTTCTGGTGCGTTTTAAAAATGAGAAACATTCATTTTGAGCAACGGTGTGCTATCAGGTTTTGTTTCAGACTTTGACACAGCGCAATGGATGCTTTTGCAAAACTTCAACACGCCTACAGAGACAGAGTTTTTTCAGTTTTTTTTTCAGCCCAGGGTTTTCAGTGGTTTAAGGCATTCTCAGAAAGAAGAGAGTCGATTGAAGATGAACCACGTGGCGAAAGGCCTTCATCTTCAAGCACCGATGAAAATGTCGATAGAATATGGGATCTTGTGCGTTCAAATCGTCGGTTGACGACAAGAATGATCGGGGAAGAGTAAAATTTGAAACACACCACTGTTAATCAGATTTTAACCAAGGAATTAAGGATGAGAAAAATCTGCGCCATTTCAGTAAACGAGATTTTAGCCAGTAAAAACATTCCTGTTGTTACTCAGCCTCCTTATTCACCTGACTTAAGTCCTTGTGACTTTTTTATCTTCGCGCGACTCTTTCTTCTCTTCGCGAAAAATCTGCGCTATTTCAGTAAACGAGATTTTAGCCAGTAAAAACATTCCTGTGGTTACTCAGCCTCCTTATTCGCCCGACTTGAGTCCTTGTGACTTTTTTCTCTTCCCGAAATTGAAAAATCACATCAAGGGACGTCATTTTGGGACCACAGAAAACACTCGAACGGCTGTAACCGACCAACTGAAGGCTATTCCAGTATATGAGTTCTACCACTGCTATGAGCAGTGGCGGTGCGGATATTTCAGTTAGCCATATCTTGAAAACGACGCATGGACCACTTCACTTTTTAGGTGATGACTATACACCTCTTACAGAAAGGATTTATAGTGAAAAAATCGTCAGCAAAGTTTTCGAAAAAATTTTCAAAAACACTGGAGCACTCCTGGGTTCTCAGTAACGCTCGTGGGATATTTGCAGTATATTTTTTTCATAATCTAGAAACAAATATAGAGACGTTTTTCGATTGTTGCAAAATATTTTTTTCAAAAAGTTATGGCATTAATTTTAATTTTATAGGAAATTTTGTTCCAAAATAAGCATAACTTTGAAACAAAATATTTTTAACAAATCGAAAAAGTCTCCTTATATTTTTTCTGATTATGAAAAAAATACTGCAAATATTCACAAGCGTTACTAAGACCCAGGGAGTGCTCAGGTTTTTGAAAATTTTTTCGCAAACTTTGGGTTTTTTCACTATAACCTTTAAAGGTGTATAGTCAAAAAAGGAAGGGCCCATGCGTCAGGAAAAAAAATGGTGAGGAATGGAAGAACCGTCTTCAGCGCTGTGTTGCTTCCCGAGGAAGTTATTTTGAAGGAGACAATACTGAATTGTAATTCTATTCGATTAAAAACATTTAAGGAAATCAGTATCATTACCTAATTCACACACCTCGTATATAACATCGATATTTGATGCGTTCGTCAAACAATATATTATACGGTTTGACCTGTTTCATTTATCAATGCAGTCTCCTCCAATGGCTTTCCCACTGCAAATAGGATAGTAGTCGGCTATTAATGTACAGCCAATCATTTGTCTTCTTCGTGTCATAGCCTAAACACGTTCATTTAGATTCATAGTATACACCATAGGAAACTGCACCATTACATATTGGCGATACATGTGTAGAAGAGAATAAGTTAAAAGACACCGGTAAGGACAGACAAAGACAGTTAGATGCACCAGTATTTTACGCTTGTGTACGTATTAGAAACGTATGATATAAAACGTTACCTGCGGGTAACAGAAACTGGAAAGTGGAGTGTAGAGACACCGCCCATCAAATACCGAATTTGAGTGAGTGGAACTCAGTACTTTTTCGCAGCTATGAGGGTGTACATCGACTTAGCTGTATGAAACGAAATTCTTACGTAATTCTGACTTAAAATTATCCCATACACTTAAAAGAAGTGTACGAACATAATTGTATTTATTTTCAAATTTTTGTATTCCTTAACTAACCGGTCTGCAAGAAAATAAAATTGAAGTTCTATAAAAAATAAAAATATATAAATATAAATCAGAACAAATGCCTATTGAATAAGTGGTTCAATATGTCGCCCCTTTGTTCTTCGCAAAACCCTAGTCTATCGTAAAACTCAGTTCTTACGCGTTCTAACATTTCTTAAGCGTTCAACAATTTAGGGCTTGTACATTTCTGGCCCGTAAATAATTTAAATTTCGTGGTATTTCATGTTCATGTCCGTAAACAGTTTGTTTTATTTGTTAAATATTTGTTTGCATTTAAGGAACCGTTTATAAAAAATGGCCCAACGATGGAATCGCCTAAAATACCATCTGCGTACGCAAGGAATACTCAAGTGCTTTTTTTCCGTATACCAATAACGATGTAATAATTCAATTCACACGTGCGCATTATAATTTACGGCCCGGGCGTCCCGCCTACATATTTTATTGCTACCCTATCAAGAAAGACATAGAAATGACGCCTATAAACTTTTAAAATGACATGTCAGTCTGGCAACTATGGATATAATATTTCTCTGTCAGTTCCTCTATCTGTCAGAGTTTATTCTTTTCTATCTTAATGATGCTTGGCTTTGAAATCTTGGACGTTCCAATCCTGTATGTACACACGAATACCGAGTGGTGGCTCATGCTAAAAAATGTGGGGGTCAAAAGTGAATACTTTGTATTATTTTTAAAGTATTCTTGAAAACAGTTCTAAATGGTATTTTAGAGCAACGTTCAACTCTACACTAAAGTTAATCAATCCGCGAAAAAAACTATACGGAAATAGAGGAAGACGTGGACTTTTTTATTGCAAATTAAAAATAAGAAGATGCTTGACATTTGTTGATGGTCTGAAATTATCTGGATCTTACTCTGGCTTTAATAGTGGTTTGTGCCTTTTTTAAGCTTCAAACTTTTTATCGTGCATTGAAAAACTTATTTTCAGAACAGTTAAAGTGTTATTGTTGTTGTATTGGAAGTTGTCAGACTTCCGTTTTTGATATAATAAAACAGTTAAACAGCTGTTGTCAAGAATTAGTAGTATCTTTGATACGTTATTATGCAGTTTTAATTAATCTTTTAATTTTATATTTAAACTAGGACCCGCTTCACGGTTTACTACGAAAATGAACCTAAAATTATAGTGTTTTCTAAATATGCATGTATTATACATATAAACCTTCCTCTTGAATCACTACTAATAAAAAAAGCCGCATCAAAACCGTTGCGTAATTTTAAAGACTAAGCATACATAGGTAGGGACAGACAGCGGGAAGCGACTTTGTTTTATACTGTGTTAGATTATTTTTCTAATAGCTGTTAAGGGTAGCAATGTACCATTATTGTCTCGTTATTTTCCAAAATAGCTTATCTAAGATGCTACTAACTCTTGGCAAAGTTGTTGTCAGGAAGTCTGACAACAGTAAATATAAAATTAAAATATTCATTAAAACTACAGTCCAATATATATTTTTTTCATGTAGCAGCAGCTTTAAACTTGAATGTTTCTACGGTTAATTTTATCTCATAAAAAGCAATAAAATCATCTAGAAAGCGTAATCCTGCCAAGAGGATTACAAATACAGTAGCATTGAATACAAGTGCTGTTCGTACCATTTATAATAATTGATATTTATATACAAAAAGCTACACAGCACTATTTGTAACCGAATGGAGTTTGTTAAAAAAAAATGTTTTATACATTTTTTAAAAATTTTAAGACTTGATGCATCTAATATACTATATATAACTATATATATATATATTCTATATATAAGTATTCACTTTGAACCACGCAGCAGAAGGCTTCAAGAATCGATTAAAATGTCGACAGAATACGGGATCTCGTGCGTTCAGATCGTCGGTTGACGACAAAAATGATCCGGGAAAAGTTAAATTTGAATCACATCATTGTTCATCAGATTTTGTCTAACGAATTGGGGATGAGAAAAATCTGCGCAAAAATGGTTCCAAAAAACCTTTCGCAGGAACAAAAGGACATCAGGAGAGAAAAGTGTGTTGACTTTTTGGAATCGATTGAAAATGATCCCCATTTTATAGAACGTGTCATTACTGGTGATGACCAAAGCAAGGGCCCAAGCATGGAATGGCACACTTCAAGCTCTTCAAGAATGAGCAAATCAGAAGATCAATTACATGCTGATTTGCTTTTTTGATAGCCAGGGAATTGTCCACAAAGAGTTTGTGCCTCCAGGCCAAAGAGTAAATCAACACTTTTACAGAGAGGTTCTAGAAAAACTTCGAAAAAGTCATGCGTCTGAGATCAAACGTCAAGAAAGTTGCATCACGGTAATGCATTTGCGCCTTGTCACACAGCCATTTCAGTAAACCAGTCTTTAGCCAGTAAAAATATGCCTGTGGCTTCTAGGCCTCCTTATTCGCCTTGTGACGTGTTCCTCTTCCCGAGATTGAAAGATCACCTCAAGGGACGTCAATTTGGGACCATAGAAAACATTCAAACGGTTGTAATCGACCAGCTGAAAGCTATTCCAGATAATAAGTTCCAGCAGAATAGAAAAACCGTCTCCAGCGCTGTGTGGCTTCCCAAGGAAGTTATTTTGAAGGAGACAATACTGAATTGTAATTCTATTCGAATGAAAACAAAAAAAAAAAAAAAAAGGCTCATTACTTAATTTACACACCTCGTATATCAGAGTGTGAAAACGAACGTTTTTAGGTGTCGTAACTTATATAGTAGGTATATAAGAAACGTTAAAGATTAATTTACGAAATACTGAATGTTAGCCATTTAATAAAGGAAATAAGTAACTTCATATAAAGAACTAAGAAAACTTTATTTCATCTCCAAGAAACAGTCCATTTCGAAATTGAGATTGTGTAATACAAGTCACTACATCTATGCAGATTTGATCTCGTACATGTAGGGAGTAACAAATGAATATGTGCAAATTAAAATGCGCAACAATCTTTGACGGTGTTGTCCACTTTTATGTATCACACTGTAAATATGTTGAGAAGTCCTAGAAAGGAAGACAACTGATTATGTGAAGTTGTTGCCACTGAAATAGGAGAATAAAGTTAGTAACCGACCTAAAAATAAAGTAAAAATTGGATTAGTGTCCAAGAGCCACAGTACTTTAAAGTCCAACGAATTTTCGATGCGTCCTATTTCCATTTTTGACTACTTTATGGATATTAGGAAATGCCTTCCTTATCGATCGATTCCTGCAATACGCGGTTAACGCCGTCCGCATATAGATGTAGGGAGCAACAAATGGAAATGTGCATATCTGTAATGACTCGGATAACCCAATTCAACTCTGCATGAAATTAGACTCCGAAACTCATCTTATCGAGTTTCACTATTTGGAATCAGGTCTAAGGGAATACTGGTGCAGAGTCCGACTGTCTTCTTCAGCTACATGTGTATATGTTGTCTAATCAGTAGTCGAGAAAGCTTGGACCCTACCCGAACCGTATTGAGTGGAAATAGGCAGTGATGAGGGTTTGTGAAATTGGAATATCTCGTAGTTTTATTTGAAAACATCATATTTTTTGGAGTTATTATTAGACAACATAATTATGATTATTACTCTTTTCAAATTTATGTCATTTTGTAATTTATCTGTTATTTAATTTGTTAGTTTATTTATTTTACATTTTTAACAAATTGCTCGTCAAAATTAGAGTAGCACTTTTTAGATTAGCGCCATTTGCGTTCTATTCGAGTTGGAGACTTGCGTTTTTTTTTTTTTCGGTAGCCTATAGGGTTGGTTTTAATGTTGGTTTTAACCCCATGTCGAAATTTCAATTCGCAAGATTTTGACGGCAATTTCGGCGGGCGGGGGGGGGGGGGGGGGCGGGGGGCCCGGGGGGGGGGGGCCCAGCCCCCAAAAAGGGGTTTTGTGGGGGGGGGGGGGGGGGGGGGGGGGGGGGGGGGGGGAGGGGGTAAAGGGGGGGGGTTTTGTGGAAGGAGGAAAAAGGGGGGGGGGGGGGGGGAGGGGGGGGGGGGGGGGGGGGGCGGAAACAAGGGAAAGAAAAAGGGAAAAAAGGGGGGGGGGGGTGGGGGCCCCCAGCGCGGGGAGGGTTTTGTTGGGGGGGGGGTTGGGGGAATATAGGGGGGAAATATAAGGGGAAAAAAACAAAAATATAAAAGGGGGAGACAAAGAGGGGGGAAAAATATAAGGGGGGGGGTTTTGGGGGGGGAAGGGGGGGGGGGGGGGGGGGGGGGGGGGGGGGGGGGGGGGGGAGGGGGAAAGGGGGGGAAAAGGGAGGAGGGGGGGGGGGGAGAAGGGGGGGCGGGGGGGGAGGGGGGGGGGGGGGGGTTTGGGGGGTGTGGGGGGGGGGGGGGGGGGGCGCCCCCGGGGGGGGGGGGGGGGGGGGGGGGTTTTGGGGGGGGGGCGGGGGGGGGGGGGGGGAAGGGGGGGGGGGGGGGGGGGGGGGGGGGGGGGGGGGGGGGGGGGGGGGGGGGGGGGGGGGGGGGGGGGGGGGGGGGGGGGGGGGGGGGGGGGGGGGGGGGGGGGGGGGGGGGGGGGGGGGGGGGGGGGGGGGGGGGGGGGCCCGCGCCGCGGGGGGGGGGGGGGGGGGGGGGGGGGGGGGAGGGGGGGAGGAAGAAGAAAAAGGGAAGGGAAGAAAAAAGGGTTGGGGGGGGGGGGGGGGGGAAAGAAAGGGAGAAGGAGAAAAAAAAAAAAAAAAAAAAAAAAAAAAAAGAAAAAAAAAAAAAAAAAAAAAAAAAAAAAAGGAAAAAAAAAAAAAAAAAAAAAAAAAAAAAAAGAAGAAAGGGGAAAAGGGAGGGGGAAGAAGGGGGGGGGGGCCTTAACTTAAAGGGCTTTGTGGTTGGGTTGGGGGGGGGGGTTTCCCCCTGAAAAAGAAAAA
Organism: Aromia moschata; assembly: GCA_029963805.1. NCBI lineage: Eukaryota > Metazoa > Arthropoda > Insecta > Coleoptera > Cerambycidae > Aromia > Aromia moschata. The sequence continues at coordinate 30,881 of JAPWTK010000413.1, read as the reverse complement.
AAAAAACCAAAAACGGTTATTTAAAGCTGCGGATAATTTCCCCCCCAAAAATAAAAGGCCCCCCCCCCCAAATGGTTCCCACGGTTGAACTCCGGGACTTCAACCCCCGCCCCCGGTGAGAGACCTATACGATGGACTGAGAAGGACGCTGTCGGGTAAAAACTCCATCCTGGTATACATTAAGACCTTCTCCATAAGTTCTGTGTATTTAGTCGCTGAGTCAAAATTTTGAAACGTGTCACGAAAATTTCGTCATAACCGAAACTTCAAAGTAACGGTGAATATCAAAATTACTAAGTGTACTTATGCCACAATTAAAATGTTTTTAAAAAATATCAAATGGTGAAAAAGTTATTAACAAATGAACATCGTTATAAAAAAAATGTAGCTTTTTATTCGAAAATTATTATTTAATATTTAACATAAAGTAATTATTATAGAAAAAGTCGTCGATTTTTACGTAAAATTGAATGCTCTTTTCAAAAAAAAAAAATATTACGAGACCGACAAATTATTAATAACAATAAAATCGCCTTTTTTTTCATAAACAAATAGCAAAACGAAAGCCTTCTGGGCCTTTTTTTATATGTTACGTGTCACAAATTGTTCGTTATACTCAAACGAACAAAAAGCAACAAGAAAATGTTGGGGATCGGCAAAACTCACCGAATGGCAAACGATTTTCGACGGCGGTCACACGCGCCGAGCGCGAGTTTTCACGTTGGGGGCATGTTTGTCGGTTACACGGTACAAAAGACAACTATTAAAACACATTTGGTGAATAATATTATTAATGATGAAATTCCAGTTAACAAAAGTAAATTAGGTCAATTAAACAATTGTCATATTTAAGACAGTATAAAATGAATAATAATTAAAAACTAATATTACAAAATGAAATAATGTGCATGTTGTCATAAATAACAAGAGTATTTTTCTGCAGAGTGCAGTCAAACACTGTTCGAAATACGTTTTTTAATAGAGTTTTCACTTTTTGAGAACAGTTTGTAATACATTTGCTCATTATCGCAGTGTAGAAAGCAATTAAATTTACGTGTTTCCGAAACAGTTAAAGCTGTTTCAAATCGAGTACTCAAAGATCTTTTATGAGCTTCATGCTCTTCAGTTGTACAGAAATCAAATTCGATGTTTTTGAAAAAACTTTGAAGCCATTGAAAAAGACTTCTTGCTGTCGTAATTTGGTCTTGATTTGTTCACTGTAAACTAGCTTTGTAAGCATGTCTTTTTACTGTTCCACCAAGCCCATCACACGTGCCTTTTCCATTAGACGTGGCAAAAAAATGCTATTCTGCTTTAATATTAAAATCGGCTTCATGTTTTATTAAATCACAAAAGTTTGATTTGTTTTTGTACTGCGAAGCAGCTCCATCACGCGCGGCGCGGGGTGACCGCCGTCGAAAATCGTTTGTCATTCGGTGAGTTTTGTCGATCCCTAAAATTTTCTTGTTGCTTTTTGTTCGTTAGAGTATAATGAACAATTTGTGACACGTAACAAATAAAAAAAAGGCCCAGAAGGTTTTCGTTTTGCTATTTGTGTATTAAATTGGTAGGTTTATAATTTGTAGTAAAAAAATAGTCGATTTTATTGTTATTAATAATTTGTCGGCATCATAATATTTTTTTTCGAAAAGAGCATCCAATTTTACGTAAGAATCAATTTTTTATAATAAGTACTTTATATTAAATAATAAATAATAATTTTCGAATAAAAAGCTACCTATTTTTATAACGATGTTCATTTGTTAATAACTTTTGCACCATTTGATATTGTTTAAAAACATTTTAATGGTGTCATAAGTAACTTAGTACTTTTGATATTCACCATTATTTTGAAGTTTCGGTTATGTCGAAATTTTCGTGACCGTTTCAAAAATTTGACTCCGCTCTCTCATCTCTTCAGTCCATTTCCAGTAGCCACCCCTTTGCTTTACCCTGGGTTTTGCGTGGTTTGACCTCTGTTGGGCGAATCCATTGATCTTAATGCTCCTAATACATTTGTGTGGGGTGCGACTACTCACTTTCACATTTTAACAACAAAAGAAGCCACCCTGGACATACTTCCACCACCTTCCTCACCCCCCTGGTTCTGCCTCTGTGGAGGCCCTGTGGGATCCTCGAATTCATGTTATGGAATTACCGTGAAGTTGGCGACACACTGCGGACGGCCTGTTGAGCGAAAAAGCGATGGTCCGGGATCCCGCGATAAAAAGGTGAGAAATGAGCACACACGACATATGTGGGTTAGCTATTTGAAACTCTACCACTAGTCCGAGGGGGGGTTGCGCGCGGGTGCTTTTTTGCACAATATTGTTATAAACGTGTAAAATTCTGGATAAAATGCGAAATATGAGCATCTATAAAATTTTTACAGCATGTAGTTTTTGAATCATTAATAACGATAAACCACTTTTTACACCTGGCGGAGGGTGCAAAATGGTTCTTACACGCTGCTGATCATGTAAAAGGAGGAGAGTCCCTAAGGCCGGTTTTCAGCCTAATTTATTTTTGGTCAAAAAATCAAAAACATTTTTTTTTTATTTATTTATATATCATTTACAATGGACCTGACCACAAACGAACCCACCCCAACCCTTCCCCCCTTTTTTACGCCCTTTAATGACGCAATAAACAATTTGCTTTTTACCAACTTCCACGGTAGTTTTGGCTAAAAAAATATATATTTTATCAAAAAACATCACCCTAACCACTCACGGATATTATATAATATAATCTTTAATATGTATTTAAATAATTAAATATTTAAAGGATGTTTCGATAGAGGTAGTTGCTGAAGTTGGAGTAGTTTATTTCAGTAGTAGTAGTATTATTTGAAAAGATAATTCAGGAGGGGGAGATTATATGTGATATCCGAGTGGTTAGGGTGAGGAATTTTAATAAAATATATTTTTTTTAGACAAAAACTACCGTGGAAGTTGGTAAAAAGCAAATTGTTTATTGCGTCATTAAAGGGGGTAAAAAGAGGTGGGAAGGTTGGTGGGTTCGTTTGTGGTCAGATCAATTGTAAATGATATAACGGGTGATTCAAATTGAGTTTCCACATTACAATCTAAAATATTTTTGATACGCCACTGTATTTGTCAACGGTATCGTCAGATTTATGAACTAGAAACATAAACAAAATTAGTCATGGAGCAATATATGACCGAACAACGTGTTAAAATTATCCAAGCCTATTATGAAAATGACCGATCAAGGAAACGTGCATTTCGTGCTTTACGTAAATTTTTTGGCGCGCAAAATCGAGCTTCTGAGAAGACAATTTGGAATGTGCCCAAAAAATTCGAGCAAACTGGATCCGTAGCTAACATCAAAACCCCCTCGGCATGCTTGTAGAGGTCCAAACACATCGATTCGTCATCGATCGCAGCAAGTGGGCCTTACGTATTCACTACACAGCGAATTTTAACAGATTTGCAGTTACCCCCATACAAACTCCAAAGAACACAGTTGGAAGTTATGGACATCGAAGATCTCTGGTTTCAACAGGATGATGCCACCTGCCACACAGTAGGAGAAACAATACAATTACCGCGCGGCAAGTTTCCAAGTCGCATTATTTCACGTAACGGCGACATCAATTTGCCGCCGTGCTCATGTGATTTAACCCCCGCAGATTTTTTTCTTTGGCGGGTATCTGAAAAGCAGAGTTTACAAGAATAAACCGAACACCACTGCAGATCTGAAACAGGAAATCAGACGCGAAATAGCCGGCATAGAACCTGATTTGTGCCGCAGAGTAGTCGAAAATTTTCAAAAACGGATTACGTCATGCCACATGAGCCGTGGTGGTCATTTACAACATGATATCATCTTTCATACATATAATTGTAATGAACTAACCTCAAAGGACAAATAAATATTGTTTATATTTTTCAACTTCTCCGTGTTCTTTTTAATACCTTTTATGTGGAAATCCAAATTGAATCACCCATTACAAATAAATAAATAATTTTTTTGATTTAAATTAGGCCAAAAACCGGCCTTAGGCCCCCCCTTCTTTCACATGATTAGCAGCGTGTAAGAACCATTTTGCACCCTCCGCCAGGTGTAAGAAGTGGTTTATCGTTATTAGTGATTCAAAAACTACATGCTGTAAAAATTTATAAATGCTCATATTTCACATTTTATCCGGAATTTTTACATGTTTATAACAATATTGTGCAAAAACGCACCCGCGCGCAATCCTCGGACTAGTGGTAGAGTTTCATACTTTTCGTTAATAGCTAATCTCACTATATGTCGTGTGTGCTCATTTCTCACATCTTTTTTATCGCGGGATCCCGGACTACGATATACCAATTCTAACCCACCCCCTGAAAATTTGCCGCGCTGGTTGTAAGCAGGTCTCGATGCGTGAGCTGAGTCAGAAAACTTTTCTGAGATTACATGAACTCTTTTTGGCACACTCCGAGTCGTCCGTCTGCTTCAAATCCTCTTTTTGCTTTCCATCGTCCTCTTTTTTTCGACCACCTCCAAAATATTTTTGAGTGGATGAAAATTTGATTGAAATGCTGTCACGCAGAGTCGGCACCATACAACTCTATGATAAAGTATAAACCGTATTTAATTGTGTAATGTAAGCGCATATTTCTTGCCCCCATATACCCACGCCACTGTTCGCGCATAGAATGTTATCCACAACGAAAGCTTCGCGGGAACCCAAGATTCTCTAATATACTTTCTCCGTAAGACAGTGAGATTTTCCGATAGCGACCTGCCGGCGCGGCATGTAAACGGGTGGACCGCCGCATTGAAAACAATTTTATGTCGCGAGTTAGTCACTCGTGAATTCATGTACTTTATATATTACCTGTATTTTGTGTGTATTTCTGCAATCACAAAAACATATAGTATAAGAAGCGCTACCTACTGATTAATTGATGGCAACACAACTGACAGTTCTAGGAGGCATAGCGCGGGCTTTTTAAAAATAACTTACTTCTTTATATCTTTACTTTTAAAACTTGATACTTTGTAAAATTAAGAAAAAGCATCACTCCCTCAAATTAGGGAGGAAACTCTTTCCTTAATTTCATAGCATTCAAGGTTTAAAAGTAAAAATAATAATTTTATCTCTGATATTTGATGTTTTCAGTTATAAAATTATATTTTCACTATTAGAAATAGAAAAAATTAGAAAAAGCAACATTTATTAACAAGATATAACAATAGAACATTATTTACAGAACAATACCATTAGATGTTATAGTATAAAGCGTTTGTATCACTCTTAGTCAGGTTGCTTCCCTACCTATTCAGCATGGGTGACCCTACTAGTAGCATTGCATGCTACCGCTTGCTTAGCCTGTAGCATCATTGGAACAGCGAGACATTCACCTAAAATTTAGGTTTCGTCAAATGGTGAGACCGCATGTGGAAAAAATTGGGCTGTTATACTTATGGTAACACGTAATGCATAAAATTTTAACCGAAACTATAAATGATGAGCTATTTCACAATAAAAAACGATATAAAAGATATAAATTGTATTATCCTGATTTAAAAACAAGTTCTGTAAATTACTAATACCGGGTATAAACAACTAAAATGAAAAATTATTCTAAAAAAATTGGCAGTAACATTACGATGGACTTTAGACATTATTGACTCTGCTGGTTTAAGCCTTTTCAGAAACACCAAAATTTGTGTCAAAATACTTGATTTGTCAATTAAAAATGAATATTTACTTTTATCATTAAGCATTGTTGAAGAACATTGTTGATTATTATTAGTTTTAGCTGTGCTATGAACTTTTCATTGTTACTATTATCAATAACTATAGTTTTCTAAAGAACTGATGTGATGGTAGACAAATTTTTACTAGAGGGAGGTTTCGGAAAAAGATTTTGGTTTTAAAATTTTATGGTCAGAGTCTAAGAAATCCGTAGCTACAATAAAATACGTTTTTTGCAAATAAAAAAAAGTTTCAAGTCCTACACAAGAAAGTTAAATTAGAAAGTTGTAGGTCTTAGAAATGCGCGTCGAATGAGATGTGAACGAAAAAAATCGGTTCATAAACATTTGAGAAAAATTTAAAAAAACTCAAAATTCGCGTTTTCGTATTTTTGCTGTATAAATTCCAATTTTGTTTGAGCAGACTTCTAGTATATTACTATAAACTAGTAGATATATAAACTAGTAATAGTAGACTATAAACTAGTAATAGATAGTAGTAGATACTTCTAGTATCTTATATTTTTTCAAAAATCAGCTTTTACAGAGGCAAAATAATCGTACAGAAACGATCGTGAGCTCATTTTATTTGCGATGACTTGTACTTTCATGCTATTAAAAAACCAAATCGCTTTTATTTAATTTTTGCATAAAAATGCGTTGTAAAATTGTATCATTTTTCGAACCGTTTTTTTTAAATAACTCTTTTAATTCTAGTTTTACCTTTTGGTCGTTGCATATTTAAAACTGCTATTCAAAACACACATTTAAAAAAAAATAAAGGTCCTACGACCTCAGGGGCCGAGATAATTATTTTTTTTAATTCCTGACAGCGTGTATACGTCCGATTGACTTTATTTTTACAGAAATAGATCTCAGACTTTTACTTTCTTTAAAAAATAATTCAAATCATTTCATAAATTAAGTTGACATAATTGTTTGTGAAAGAACAGCGTTAGGTGCGGCACGCCTAGCCAACACCGGCGACAGAGTGGACTCCGCTTGGATGCATCGAAAACTAAACACGTTTTCAAATCGATCGCGCTCGCAAAATTATCTTTTTCTCAGCTTAAAAAAAATTTATCTTGGCTCCCAGAGGTCGTAGGACCTTCATTTTTTATAATGCGTGTTTTGAATGCCTGTTTTCAAATATGCAACGGCCAAAATTAAAAAAGTTATTCGAAAAAAACCGGTTCGAAAAAATGATACAATTTTACAACGCATTTTTTTATGCAAAAATTAAATAAAAGCGATTGTTTTTTAATAGCATAAAGTACAAGTCTTCGCGAATAAAATGAGCCCACGATCTCCTGTACGATCATTTTTGTCTCTGTAAAAGCTGATTTTTGAAAACGTCTTTTTTAAATCGTTATAACTCGAAAAATTAAGCTTTTTTGAAATTTTTCGAAAAATGGACATTTTCCGCTTGTCTTGGGCTTTATTTTTAGTTAACAAAAGTCTGTTCAAACAAAATTGGAATTAACACAGCAAAAAATACGAAAACGCGAATTTGACTTTTTTTTTTTACTTGAAATTGAAATTTTTCTCAAATGTTTATGAACCGATTTTTTTCGTTCACATCTCATTCGACGCGCATTTTAAGACCTACAACTTTCTAAATCAACTTTCTCGTGTAGGGCTTGCTTTTTTTATTTCCAAAAAACCGTTTTTGACTTTTGCGAATTTTTTGGTTATGTTCATTAAAACTCGTGTAGCAAAAAACTTTATCTTTCTTAATTTCTTTCTCTATAGACCATATTTTTTGTTTGCTGAAAGCAATTAGTACGGTTTTCTCCCCGTTGATTGGGCTATTACTATTTGTGAATAGACTTAAAAGATGATTGAAAATTGCAAGGACTTTACAGTAGACGGAACACATATTTTATGTATTCCTTGCAATCGTCGGTATTTATTTCGTGATAGCCGCGAGTGTAAAAGACATTTAGATTCCAATATCCATCAAAAAAATATACCTGATACGATTAGAAAAGAGGAATTTTATTCGATTTGTGCATAATGTTTTGCGAATGTAGCCTGGCGTGGAACGTGGTTGACAATATTCACTTTAGACGTTTTTTTTGCCAATAATATAGAATAGTATCCGATTCTTCATTGCCTAATAGCCATTCCGTTAAACATAGTTACGGAGGATATATCAACGTGTCATGGGAAATATCAAAGAAGACATACGTAATAAATTTATGTAGCTCACAGTGGACGAAACAACAGATTTTGCGGTAATAAACATGTCTTGTAAACAGCGGCTAAAAGTATAGAAATAGTAGTAACACGTATATTGTCCTCTGGAGATGTAAAAAATAATAATGTACTGATGTTAATGACAACAAAAAACTGTTGGTAATACAAACAACTGTGTTAAATCATTAAAATAATGTGCGTGTTGTGTCGTCCTCTGTCCATGTGAACTCTTTTGAATTTGCATCTTTACTTCAGTAGATGTGGAACGATCATTTTTATTTTACAACCATATATACAGGCCAAATTGCTCATGTTCAACGAGAGAAAGATTGAAGATTTAAATGCAGAAAGACTCCTGGTCGTGGCAACGTACGCTCAAGCAATGGGGATAGTCGGTGTTTCTAAATGACACAAGCAATAGGTGACAGTAAATAAATGACAATAGGTGACAATAAATGACATACATTACACCGGCACACAAAAAAAAATTCTGAACCCGAGGTCTGACATGTCAATTCTTATCTAAGTCTATTTTTTGTATCGTTTACTCCAGATATATCGTTTCCGGAGTATTTTTAATCGTTGAAAAGTATTTCGTAGTCCAAATTTACGTCTGACCCTTCATTAACCCAAAAAAAGTCCAATTTTGAGCAAAAATCGACCTAAAAGGTACTGAAGTCTATTTTTCGGAAGGATTCGCTAGTACTTGTGACACTTCAGTAACCCAAAAAAGCCCAACTTTGGGTCAAAATGGCCAAAAAATTCAAAATGACTTTACCTTTCTATTTTGGTTACTAATGGCTTTTGACTAAATCATTAGAAAGTCAGACAAGGAAACTCATACCAAAAACCCAGAGCCAAACTCGAATTGAACCTTATACAAGGAAACTCATACTGAAACCCAGACGCACAAGTTACACTGAAACTCAATCAAACTGTTACTCAAACCGAGATGCAAAACTCACACTTGAACTATGACAACAAACTGAAATTCAAGAGTATAAGTTGGATAGAAAACAGACAAATTCGCGGCTTATGTGACTGTAACAAAGTTAAAACTCGGTTTAAATAGCCAGCACAAAATTGTACTTTAAAAAACCATCTCTTAGACATGACTATATAAAAAAATAGAACACATGGAAATTGAATAACGAGGAGTAAATTTGGACTAAGGAATCCTTCACAGCGGTTGAAATTACTCCGGAAATGATATGTCTGGAGCAAATGGTACAAAAAAAAATATAAAAAAATTAAAAAAAAACAAAATAGACTTTGGTATCTTTTTGGTCAATTTTGGCCCAAAATTGGACTTATTTGTGTTAATGAAGGGCCAGAAGTAAATTTGGAGTGCGGAATCCTTTTCAACGGTTAAAAATACTCCTGAAACGGTATGTCTGGAGTAAACGGTACAAAAAATAGAGTGGTATTTTCTTGGTAATTTTGACCCAAAATTGGGGTTTTGTTGGAAAACTTGTGATGATGGAGCAAAACGCACATCAGATTCGTATTCAGCCCATAAAAATACATAAGAATTGACATGTCAAACCTCGGGTTCAGAAAATTTAATTTTTTTTTGTGTGCCAGTGTTATTAACACACTTTTTACTCCTGTCTTTTTGCTCTCTCGTATGTCATAACATGACGGATTACGAGTCCGTCCCTGCATTACAGCACACATTCGGCACCCTACTGATAAACTCTACACCTGCTTTTCTGTGCAAAAAAATTGTTTTGAAATTCTTATGCACATAAATGATCCTATCTTTACTGATTATTGCTGAAATAATGAAGGTATACTTTTAAAACATACAGGGTTTTCAAACTTAAGTCGGCACTATTGCTAAGTTCGTTATTATACTAGCCACAAAGTCGGTTAAATAGGGAAACTAGTAGTATTTTTTCCGCTGATTACAATGGTGAAAGTGGAACAAGAATCGAACGGGACAGTCAGTATACAATATCCCCAATGGATAGGAAATTTAATTCTGAAAATAATTTGTCCTGTGACCTTTTATCCTAAAGTCAAAGATGACAAGGTTATTGATGATTTTTCAAGTTTGTCGAGGTGGCTGTGTCGTAACTTTACCTTACCATAAAGTATAAAGTAAGAGGAATATCCATGATGTGAAATAGTATCGTTTATTTTAAATTATTCTATAAACTTAAATTATAATGTATAAACTAAAAAAAAACAACAAAATTAAATTAAATTAGATGCTCAAAAATATCACCCTCTTGCTCCAGGCATTTTGAGCCCGCTTGTAAACGCTCCTAGTAGCCTTGACAATGATTCTACCATCAATAGTATTAATAGTATCAATTATGCGTTGCTGGAGATCCTCAAGATTATCATACCGCCTTTCATACGCCGCAATCACCGCATTCTTCAATTATCCCCAAAAGGAAAAATCTATAGGCGTTATGTCTGGTGATTGAGGAGGCATACGGACAGGGCCGTTAGGTGAGAAATATCTGTCATCAAAAAGGCTTGTAATAGAATATTAATTATGGACAGGAGCTCCATCTTGTTGAACGTAGATCTGTTGTCTATCTATTAAATTCAGGTCATCCAAAAACTCTCGGGCCTACAATTTTCGAGCCGATCAAACCACACTTAACATTAACACTAAAGCGTCTCTGCGGGTTACAAGGACGGAAGAGCATCGGATTTTCTCGACTCCAACAGTGGCTGTTTTTCCTGTTAAACATGTCCTTATTGGATGAAATTTGATTTGTGACTCCAAAGCATCAAGCGCAAAAAATTATCATTAAGTCTGATTTTATTAATGAACCACTGACAAAACTGGATGTGTCTTTCTTGATCTCCTGGTACTAGCGTCTGTGTAGGTCTGTATCTGTACGGCACAAACTTATGTTTTTTTTAGAATGTTGTGAATAGTTCCTAAACATAATCCACTTTCTTGGATCAAATTTGTAATTTAATTATTAAGCTAAGCTTCAAAGTAAGCTATGATTCAATTCAAATTCAAGTCAATTTCAGTTGCTTCACTTATTATGAATTGTTTCTTGGTTCTAGTTTTCTTAAAGACATTTTAATTTGATCTAAACTTACGATACAAAATCAGAAAGTACCTTCGATCTGGGAAGTTACGCATAGGATACAAAGCACAATAACGTTCACGAGCTCGGCAGCTATTTTTTTGACAAACGATGTAACATTCCATCATATCACATTTTTCTGAATGCGTAAAAGGCATTTTTCCTCAAAAAATACACACTGTAGTCTTTTCACTAGCACAACCTCAATTTGACATTTTCATATTGATGGCATTTATAAAACATACGAATTTTGTTTATGAAATAACAGCCACCTCGACAAACTTGAAAAATCATCAATAACCTTGTCATCTTTGACTTTAGGATAAAAGGTCATATGACACATTCTGTTTAGAATTAAATTTCCTATCGATTTTTGACAACTCGTAAACGCGATATTCGATTCTTGTTCCATTTTCACCATTGTAATCACCGGAAAAAATACTACTAGTTTGCCTATGTAACCGACTAATATAATAATGAACTTAACAGTACTGCAGACTTAAGTTTTAAAACCCTGTATATTTATGTTTTATGGAAATAATTCTAAAATGCATGTTTTCTGATGTCATCTTTACCGGTCATATCTTTTGTAAATGAATTAAATTAGGAATTTGACGCTAACTAAAAATGATGAGCTCTTCTCAGTAAATTCCATTATGCCATGACACTTCGTATGCCACAAAAAATTACATCTTATTTGGATAGTCTCATGGTTTGAATAAACAATTCAACAGCTCACGATTTATGCGGGAAAAACAAATGTCGGTGCTGAAATTTATAACTGAATAGTTCATCGATTTCCTTTGTGCAATAATAATGCAAACATAGAACTTTGGAACTATGCTTGTTTGCTTTCCCTGTTTAGTCGACAAAATAGCCCAAGTTTCCAGAATTTAGTGTTTGGTTTAAGAGTTCAGTAATGACAACCGATATAATATGTTTATTCGACTGTAAATTCCTAGAATTTACTGCATATTTACCGAGACCTATAAAGTTATGCGACACCGTAATTATTGAAACCCGCTGCCAGTGGAATTACTACTTCAACATCCAATTTTTTCATATTTAATTAGACTAAATTCTGGTAGATTTGTTGTAGAATTGTAGACTGTTTGACCTGTATAAGCTGTACGACTTATATGGTCTTTAAGTATAATATAACATTAAAAAAAGTCATAAGAGTCATTAAAAAAAACATCACCAAAGTTGGCTGAGCAAAAAAAACGTATTTCTATTCTTAATATTAAAGTCATATTATTTTTTTTTTTGGCTTTAGGTCCTATACCATGCAGCCAGTCACAAAAGGAGATTTAATAACCTATTTAAAACCTAACCTAAACCATAATACTATAAAAAACCCAACAAAACCCAAAAATTTATAAAAACGAAAAGGAACGACGGGGACACACTCTTCACATCCTGGGGTCGATCAGGACGATTTTATACAACTACAGGGGAGACCTCGGTAAATAGGGAGAACAACACAAGTAAAAACATAGGGTTTCGAGATTAAGATTAACCTAGAGCTTAATTTCAGTTTCCGTTATAAAGTTCATGATACAGCTATACACTTTCCTTGAGTCAGTTGTTAAAAGGTGCAGTAAGTTGAAGGGAGCAGCGATATTACAGTTTAGTACATTTTCTACCAGCTTAGAGGACGCATCTTTGTATTTTTCACAGCCAAAGAAGATGTGATCGAGATCTCCTAAAACATCACAGTGTTCACAATTTTCTGAACTGAAGATTCCATTTTGAATAAATGGGCTGGATAGCAAGCATGGCCAATTTTTAAACGTATCAAGGTTGTAATATACCTTCTCGGAAAAGCGAAGTCATCGTGCCAGAATTTCTTTGGGATGTCACTGTGTATTAATGTGTACCTTGTAGGAGTAGTGAAATAAAATTGTTTCCATAAATAATTCCATTTTTTCCTCGACGTTTTTTTCAACATGTTGGATGCATCATTTACACATACTTGTTCATTTTGGGGGATCCTGATATACAACTTTCCTTAGCCAGTAGATCAACCTGTTCATTGTATTTAAGACCAATATGGGCCTTCACCCAAACAAAGTTAAAAGTTAACTTCTCTTCCAGATAATTTAATTTGATATATTAACTGTTTTATTCTATAAATAACGGGGTTGATTTTGTAGCCAAAAGACTGAGTGTTTTTAATACTCTTGAGAACGGAGAGTGAATCCGATAAAATAATTGATACACAGGAAGTAGACGTCTCAACATATTTAAGTGCTTCATAAATTGCTATTGCTTCTGCGGCGAAGATAGAACAGTTAGAGTTAAGCTTAAGTTTGAACTGTATTTCTTGCGACGGAACAATAAAAGCTCCACCGGTGCCAGATCTAGATTTTGAGGCATCTGTATAGATAACTTCTGGTTTATCGAATTGATGAAACACGTATCTTAACACATTAGAGCTAATGCAAGGGTTTTCTATATAGTTTGGTATAACAATGGTTACGTCAGTGTATAGGCAAAAATAATTGATTTAAGATATTATTGGAGAATCAATAGTTTGCAGCATCTCACTATTATCCCTGAAGGCTGAACAAAGAGGAGGGGAGGTTTTCTTGATCCAATATTTGTTGTTTAAATCAAAACTATTCAAGTGTGCTATGTTAGTTAGTAAAGTTGTAGAGAAGAATACGTGTTTCATGAGGAATTTGCCACTTATAAATTCCCTTCTTATCGAAAGAGGAGGTTCTAATGTAGGCTTCTACATGTAGGGCATCAATAGGAGAGGACCTCATTGCTCCGAGACAAATTCTACTTAAATTCATATCCTTAATTAAATGTCACATTACGTGATAGCCATTATTTATTTTACAATTGTGACAGCCACTTGTCAAAAGTTTGACAACAGCAAAGAGTCTCTTCGAACTTCGACATAAGCGCTATTTCCATCTCTTTCGTTCATAGCCAGATTTGATGACGTTTTTTTTTTTGGTTGGCTCGTTAGCCTGTATAACCGATATGATTATTATGACCTTCACGACCCGTATGACCGTTATAATCCATATGACCTTTACAACCTATGTACAGGGTAGGATCAAAAAGTAGTAGGACTAAATTAATTTCATTTTTTTTATTGAACTAATCGGTACAAATCTTTAGTAGTCCTCGAAATAGCACCCTTGTGCTTCGACACAACGCGTATAATGCGATTCCCACTGCGCGTACGCCTTCTGAAATTCACTTTCCGGGATCCCTTTCAGAGATGCCGTCACGGCCCCTTGACGTCTTCTACGGAGCTGTATCGGTTTCCCTTGAGGTCCCGCTTGAGCCGAGGAAAGAGGAAGAAGTCCGGCGGTGCCAGATCTGGACAGTAGGGGGGTGAGGCAACGTGGCAACCCTGTGTTTGGCCAGGAACTCCCTCACCAGCAGCGCGGTGTGGCACGGCGCGTTGTCGTGGTGAAGCATCAAAGAATCGGCGATGTCTGGCCGCACGCGGAGGACGCATTTACGCAACCTGTCAAGAACGTCCACGTAAAAACTGGCATTCACAGTCTCTTCAGGGGGTACGAAGTCCCTGTGAACCACACCACGACGCGACGGTCAAGAAAGCAGACGAGCATGGATTTGACCCTTGACTTGCTCATTCTGGCTTTGTTCGGACGCGGGGACTTGTTGGTGTGCCACTCGGCGCTCTGACGTTTGGTCTTCCGCAAAACACCACGTTTAGTCACCGGTAATCATATTGTCAAGGAAATTCGGATTTTCTTGGACACAGTTCCCAATTTCCTGCTCGAGATTTTTCTCCATCTTGGATCGTGACGACACTTCTTAACAGAGGTTCACGGAAATCGACGTGCTCACTCTCCACTTGCCCGCAGACGACTGGAAAAAATATCGGTCTCTTCGGAAGGTTCCTCGCTATCACGCCTAGGTGGTCCGACCCCCTCCCCGCTCCGTTCGCGCTACAGAAATTCAGTCCTATTACTTTTTGATCCTACCCTGTGTATGGTATCAGTGACCTATGATCGTAGTAATCTCTTGATGACTTGAATGGACTTTATGACACGTATGATTCATTTTGGACATGGATATGGAAGTAAAAATGAGAAAAGAAACTTCATAATGTGATGTTTGAGGTATTCTACCTCACTAAAAACGACTTGTCACACGAACATCTTTATAAATCCACATTAAGATACAAAAATCCCCTCTTGTGTATAACAAACACATCTGCATCCAAATAAACATAAATTCGATATTGTTTTAGTTCCCCTTCCCGTACTCTAAGAGGGGAGTAAGATGTAGGTGGATTTTATCAAAATTTATGTTAAAAACCTTCCTTAACCTTTTGCTCTTTGTCTCTTAACCTTTTGCTCTTCTTAACCTCTTTTGTCCTCCTTAATCTTTTTTTAGCCCTTCCTATCCTCTAACCATTTTTTGTGTTTCCGAACCTATTTCTGCTACTGAGTTTCATTTTGATCTCCTCAACAAACCTTACCCTTTTGCCTTGATTTGCCCTTTTGTCATCCTTGTCCCTTTTAAACTTTTATTGTCTTCACGAAACTTCTTTTTTCCTTCTTAGTCTCATTTTGACCTCCTTATCATTCATGTACTCTTAACCTTTTTTTTGTTCTCATTGTCCCATTTAATCTTGTTTTTCCCCCCGAACCTTCATTTGTCCTTAATCTCATTTTGACCCTAACATCTTAAATCCTCTTGTTCTCTTTTTTGTCCTCTTTATCCCCTTTTTGCCCTCCTTGTTTTCCTTAACTTAATTCTGTCCTATTACGCCTTTTTTTATTATCCCGAACCTATTTGTGCTTCTTGGTCTCTTGTCCTCCTTAACTTTTTTGTCCTTGTTATGTCCTTCACATTTTAAATCCTTTTTTTCTCCCGTACCTCTTTTTGTGCTCTCCAATGTCATTTTGATCTTGAGATTCTTATCCTCCTTTGGTCCTCCGTGTCCGTTTGTCCTTCTAGTCAAACTGTAGTCTTGTCTTGTCTTTTGTCTTCTTTACTATTCATGTGCTCATTGACCTCGACCTCCGTTAGTAATCCCCCCTTCCTTAATCTTTGTCTCCATTTGTCCTTGTTCTGTTTGACCCTGATTTCCACCTCGATCAACCAACCATATTTTCCTGAAGCTCATGTTACCATTGTGTGAACCATTTAACATTTTTGATATCTTTGATCTTGCCTAATTTACCTTCTTCACCGATTGACCTTCTTCATATTTAATGTTTCTACCGTTTGACCTTATACGGTCCTTTGACGGGTTACTTCCCTCCATCTAATACTAGGTGAAAATAGCTAATTTGAATTTTTCTGCCTCAAAAACATTTCAAACGATATGTCATATTATTTTTTTTATTCAAAATTGAGATTCGACTAACCGCCCTCCTCACTCGATACTACAGCAAATAAGACTATATAATCTTGAATAAAATATAAATTAATTTATGATTTGATTTTCAAAACACATAATGTCTTTAACGATTTTTAATATATCCGGAATCGGAAGAAGCCAAACCTAAGGAAAATTAAAATAAATTCAATATTTGATTTGGCCAGACATATATTTTAAGATTTTTAATATTTTCTTTACGTTTTATTCTAACCCCCTCCTCCTATCCTCAGGAGGGAAAGGAAAGAAGATTATATAAATAGGCAAGGCTATAGACAAGGAAAAAGTGTACTACTCCCATTAACATCTAGCCTTCAACCGATTATGCTCAAAATAAAAAGCCCTCCAAAATACCTCATCAAATCTGGCTATGAACGAGAGAGATGGAAATAGTGGTTATGTCGAAGCTCGATGCGAAACTTTGTTGTTGTCAAACTTTTCACTGTTGACACAAGTGACTGTCACAATTGTAAATCTTGCGTAATGTAACAGTCTTGACAATTAAATAAGGTTATAAATTTAAGATTAAGAATAGAAATACGTCTTTTTTTTGCTCGGCCAAGTTTGGTGACGTTTTTTTATGGATGACTTGATATAATCAGCTCAAGACCTCGATATGGTACATCCGTGTTTTCAAATGTCAAGTTTGAAGATATCTTAACGCGTTCTCGAATTATCGTGTACACAAAAACGGTTAACAGAGAGACAGACTGACGGACGGACGGACCGACGAAGACGGCACAGACGACAGACAGAACGGTTTTTTTTTCGCTTGAACTTAAAATCACGTTTCAGAACATTCTGGGCCTATCTAGCGAATAATAATTTTTTGAAAAAATGTTTATTCATTATTTTTCCGACGGAGCGCCTCAACAATTTAGGAATTTTAAAAATTTTGTTAATTTGTACTACCATGCAACTGACTGGCATACCTGGCCTTTCTTCGCGACTGTCCATGGAAAAGGGCCATGTGACGGTATCGGTGGTACGATCAAACGACATGCAGCGCCAGCAAGCCTCCAATTAGCGGTCGACAAACAAATAACCACCACTTACGAATTATATGCTTGGGCTTCTGCACCCGGAAAACCTTCCGAATATAGAGATGAAGTTTTTATCAGAAGAGTATTATAATCAAGCTGTCAACAACTTGAGTGAACGATTTTCAAGAACGAAACCAATCATGGGAACTCAGCAACTACATTGTGTCATTCCAGATACAGATGGGTATCTCTATGTTCGAAATTTCTCCAATTCTTCAGAATACAGAATGTGTAAAATATTTAAACGCCAACGAAAGAATAAAAAAAAAAGAAATACTTTTGAAATTAGTATAGAAAAATTAATTGTTTATCGCATTGATCAAAAATCCTTATCAGAAATCCTTAAACTAAATTAGAAATTAAGTATAAAATACCCGGAAATTATTTAATTAGAATTATTTTATTATAAAAATAAAGTTTAGACAGTAGACTTGAAAAAAAATACTAACATTTTTTTTCCATTAAAGAAAAACGGTTTTTCCAAAAAAACTGAAAAATTTCATATAATTTAACTTCTGATATTTTTTTTTTGTAATTTTTTCTGAACAGTACATTTAAAAAACAACAATTTTGAAAAAAAACGTCCTGATAGGTCAATTATTGGAAAGGTTTTGGTTACTTGAAAAAAAGAGTCGTTTTTTTTTTAAAAAATTAATCTTTTTTTGGGTTGGGTAAAAAATTTGAAAAAGTCTGAGAACCGTTTTTAATAGGGTAGAAACAGATAAAAAAAACTTTCAGCCAAATCGAAATGGGTCGGATTTTAAAGTGGTCGATTTGACATGGAATGACCCTATACTTCCACTCCACTACATTGATGTGAATGTAGTATTAGTTTTCTTTGTTTGAAACTGAATTATACCTATATGTATGGAAATTAACCATGTCCTTTTTTTCAGGTAAGGACCCGATTTAAGCAATATCACAGTAGAAGTTCACAGTATGGATGTTAATGGTAGGTAGGCTCGAGATGAGTAACATAAATTATTTGTATTCTGTACAAAAGAATCACAGAAAATATGATCAAAATTGTAAGATTAATTGTGAGCAAAAACTTAATTGTGAGAAAAAATTAAAAAAAACCTTTGTTATGGATTTCAATCATTTATACATAAATATAATTATTTTTTAAAAATAAAAAAACTACTACTGTAACAGAACATATAAAACAGTTGGAAATCTATATTTTTCATATTTCTTCGTGATCACGAAATCTTCGCTGTCATACCTGCCGCTAGAAGTTTGTGATGCGGGACACTTGGAAAATCAGTTCCAGACGAGAAGGTACAGGACAATTTCATTATCGGACACTGGAGCGGACGTTGATAGTAGATCTGGATAAAACATATTTATTAGTATTTTTGCCAGCCCAGCGCTTACTTGGATTAACTTTACAAAATATTAATTTCGAATATGATCCCGTTCGCTCCATATTCTTGACACTACTTTGGCATCATTTTTTTTTCTACCCGATACAAGGCTAAACATTAAAAAAATATACATCATACTACAATATAAAAAGTAGTGAAAATATAATTGAAATTGGCGAAAAAGTGATATTGTGTATATGTATCTACATATCTTCTAAATTGTTTTTACAGTTATTACACGAGGAATTGGGACAACTGGGCTCCTAGTTTCGTATCTTGAATTCGAAGGGTAGTTTAGAATAAGCTTCATATACTTCATAAAGCTTTAAATTTGTAGCTAAATCGATTTTTTGTGTCTTAGTGTGCCGCAAATATAGCAGAATGAGTCTACGTCGGGTTTACAACTTCTGATGTCATTCTTTGATCTAGCATCATGCGAAATGCGTTGTATCGTTACAGTGTACATACTGCATGGGTACCCAAAAAAAAAAAAAAAAAAAAAAAAAAAAAAAGAAAAACACCACCCCGGCGGCAAAAAAAAAAAAAAAAAAAACAACCACCGGGCCCAAAAGGAAACCACACAAAAAAAAAGCCCAAAAAAAAAAGGGAAGACACAAAAAAAAAACCAAACAAAAAAACAAAAAAAAAAAAAAAGAGGGGAAACCAAAACAAAAAAAAGGGGGGCGGAAGAGGGAAAAATCAACAAAAAAAAAAAACAACAAAAAACAACACAAAAAAAAAAAAAAAAAAAAAACACAAAAAAAAACCGGGGGGCAATAACGATGAAGAACATAAATATATTCGATTTTTAATTTGTATGTAGAAATAATAAAAAAGTACAATAATTACAAAATTTGCACAGTGGAATATTAACTTAAATTAGCGTACCTAATATTGAAAGTAACTCAGATTTTTTACAGCTGTGTTCACTTGCTCACAATAATTGCTAAAATGTGTGTTAAAAAATGTTATTGGCCTCTTTTGAAATACTTTCCCTCTTCAGTCCTCTCAACCCACTACCCTATTGAGCTGAAAACATTTGTAGACCCTGTTATGTTGTTCATCTCAAATTTGAAGTGCATATCTTGCTTCTTTTGAAAGTTACCAATAGTCAAAGACGAAATCAATCTCAAAATCTAATCAGGTCGAGACTTCGTCATGTTCGATAAGTGTTCCACATTTTGGGTTAATATCTCAATGCGTTCTCGAGTTATCGTGAACTCAAAGAAGGTTAACAGACGAACAGAGAGTAGCTTTGTAGCTTTTGTAATAACCTTGTATGTGAACATTTGTCCTCAAAAAAAGTTTTTCATGAATTTGTCATGTTTCTGTCAACGTGAAATAATTTCGCGTTTGGTTGTCATGGAGACCAACTTTATTTTTTTAAATGACAACTCGTAGGTTTTCTGTCAATATCTGAAAAAGCATTATTTTCTATTTACTGTACACGAAAAATTTGATACGGATGTAAAGAAATTTTCACAAAAACGCATTTAAAACAAATTTCTCTAAAATAATGTAATTGCTTACTTAAATTAGTTCTTTGTTTTTTAAAATCTAAACAACAAAACAATAGTTAGCGCAAAAGGTGTTGAAAGTGATCTCCATTTTTCGCTAAGCAATGCCCAGGCCAGTCCCGAAATTATTCAGTAACATTTACAAGGAAGTCTTCAGGAATGGCCTAATGGATTTCCTTTTAAATTTTCTGTTTCAATTCTTCAATGTTATCTGGTCGATTGGCATACACTTCCGCCCTCAGAAAAAAAAATCTAAGAGATTTAGGGTAGGTACAGTAAAGAGAAAGGCTGCTCTTTGAGATTTTTGGGAAAAAATCTATGGTTATCATTTAAAAATAAAGTTGGTCTCCATAAGAATCGAACGCAAAAGACATATGGACTGTAAAATTATTTCATTTTTTTTTTATTTAATTTATCAGCATGGCAAATAAACTGATAAACTGAAAAACTTTTATTCAGGACATTTTTTCTTAAACAGGGTTATAAAAAGTTGCATGCATTATACGCGACTTTTTTTTCCACTGTATATATTTATTTTAGGTAGTTATGAGCAAGATCCGGGAAAGTATGCTGTCACGCAGAGCAAGCACTATACAACTCCATGATAATTAAAGTATAAACCGTATTTTTTAAGCGCGTACTTTTTGCCCCTTTATACCCACGCCACTGTTCGTGCGTAGAATGTTTTTCCGAACGAAGGTTTCGCGGGAACCCAGAACTCTGTAATAAACTTTCTCCGTAAGACAGCAAGCTATTTCGATAGCGACCTGTCGGCGCGGCGGTGTAAACGGGTCGACCGCCGCATTGAAAACAATTTATTATCGCGAGTTAGTCACTTGTGGATTCGTGTATTGTATTTACATATTACCTGATTTTGTGTGGATTTCTGTAATAATGACACAGTCGTTACCATTTGTGAATAAACTTAAAAATATGATTGAAAAATTACAAGGATTTTTCAATAGACGGATCACATATTTTATGTATTCCTTGCAATCGTCGATATATATTTCGTGATTTTCAAGAGCGTAAAAGATATTTAGATTCAAATATCCATAAAAAAAATACCTAATACGGTTAGAAAACAGGAATTTGGTTCCATCTAATACAGAAAACATTTTCGAAATAGTTAAAGTAACAAATGAGTTTTAGCGCTTCCAGTTTTGTTTTTTTTTTATAAAACGCTTTATATAATAAAGACCGCTATAAATCTACTGTACTCGAACAATAGATATATTTCACGCAGCCGTAAAACATATACTATAATGGCGCAAAAAGTAGAATTTAACTTTTTCAGCTCTCATCCGTAGTGTATTCACCGCCGAATAAAATGAACGAGCCCATAAATTTAAACTGTCGCTTTTAACTCAGGATACCACTTACTTTTAATTTATTTTTTATTTTTTAAGCTCTTAAATCCACGAACTCCGGGCGGTAGAGGAGTAGAATTTTATAACCGAGAAAATAGTTTCAAGGGGAGAGAATAACGCGAAGAATTCGCATAATAGGAAAATAGTGAAAGAGTAGACGAGCATCCTAGTTTGAGAAGGTATATATTTGAAAAGTGTAAATAACATTCTTGGCTTTCTTACCGTAAATAAATTTGCGATTTTTGTTACAATCCATTATTCTTTTTTTATGTACAGGGTGGTTGATTTATCATAGGAGCTCAATTTTTCTCAGACTCGGTTGAGATAAATTACGTTTTGTGAAAGGTCACTTTTACTTACCTTCACTCAAAATTAAGGCAATAATAAAAATAAATTAATAATAAAATAAAGTTTTAAAACAAGCTTTTATTTAAATGCTCTAAGAAGAAGAAAATAAACTTTAAATTGAATCAAACCCATCAATTTATTACATTACACAATTTATATGATATAAAAGCTTGTCACGAGATTTACTTGTGTAGATGTATTTACCTATTTCATAAAATACGTACTTTTTTTCTTAGATTTTCTTATGTCAAGATCACGTTACATAAGTATTACATTCTTGATTATCTACACAAGTAAATCTCGTGATAAGCTTTTATATCATATAAATTGTGTAATGTAATAAATTGATGGGTTTGATTCGATTTAAAGTTTATTTTCTTCTTGTTTTTAATTTTTTTTATTGTTTATTTATTTATTATTTTTTAGTTATCGTCGTGTTTTTGTATCTAAATGTTTCTCAACCTGTTCATACTATCCCTAATTTATACCAAGTTATAACTCTTTAAAATTGGTATGGTGGCCATCTTGTTTTTCGCCATTTTGAATTTTTTTTCACCGCCGCTAGAATTTGCCTAGGGTATAGGTTGATATTAGTTAAGACACGACCCCGCTAAATCTTACTGTTTAGCCGGGCAGTAGTACACCATCTCCTCGAAGGGTTGAACGCAGACGTCAGTTTATTCGTATTCTTCTTAGCAAACCCTTTCATTTGATACCCACATTATGGCAGTGCTTAAAAATAATTAGTCCGCCATCTTGGGCGGTCGGCCATATTGGATTTAGAGTGGTCATTTTATTTTTCGTATTCTACTCAGAAAACCCTTTCATTTGATATCCATATCATGGGAGTACACAAATAATAACTAGTCCGCCATATTGGATTTAGAGTAAATTCATTTTATTTTTATATTTCTTCTCAGCAAACCCTTTCATTTGATACCCATATCATGAGAGTGCGCAAAAAATAACTATTCCGCCATCTTAGACCGTCCGCCATTTTGAATTTAGCATGCATAACTTAGCTAACCATGCATTGTCATCCAAACTAAACGTGTATGCAAAATTTCATCTCAATCGGTTGAGGATAACTACTTTAAAATTCAGTTGCAAGATTTGACCCGAACATACATACAAACAAACATACTTGCAAGTTAAATAAAAGCTTGTAAATATGTCCTAACGCTGAGCGTCGCGACGCCTCAAAAATTTTTTTCAACCTCGTACTGTTTTGCTTTACGTCATTTTTTCTTTTTAACGTTTTTTTTTTGTATCTTGAATATTTAAAAAGTTTTGGTCGATTTATTACTGAGTGCTCTATCTGTTTTTCTCGTAAACTGCTAGCTAAATGAATATAATTTACGTATAAGAGTATATCAATTTACTCGTTTGTACTACAAATTAAGACGGGAAGAAGAAATATTAATTATTGATACTAAGCCTGGCGACGCCTGATTTTTTTTTAGCAATATACCAATCTGTTTTTATGACTTTGAAAACATGTTTTTGACTTGCATTTATTTTGTATAAATTTTTCATATCTTCATTATTTCAAAAGTTATGGCTGATTTCCAATAATCCGAATTCCAGATCTTTGCCGATTTCCATAATGGCCGAGTTCCATATCTATGATAAATATTGCAACCTTTAAAATTTCATTTTTCTGACGCTATTATTCGTTCAAAATAAACATACAGTAAGAGTTACCATATTGCGTATATAGGTGGATTTTAAATACATATTAAATGGTACCTTTTTATGTCAAAGTTAGGCGAATTTACTTACGTACAACGTACAACAACCCCCCTTCTTAGCGAAAATTTAGACGTTGCTAGATCTAAGTGTAACTCTGCATAATAGGTCTTTATCTTAGTTTCGAAAATTAGCGAGATTAGAAAACAGACAGAATATAGGTCTTTATAAAAACCCTATGTTTATAAAAATGCACTGATGTACCATCAATTAATATAAGTCAATTTAATTTTCAGACTGTGTTGCGTATAATAGTTTTACTGTTATCTTTTTTCAAATTAACTACTGTGAAACAATTTTAAACAGCTGATATAACTTTCACCATCTGAGCTGTGAACCAATTTCAAAATGTCTAATAGGAATATTATGTTGATGTGACAACCGGGAAACAAGACAGAAACAACTATGCACAGTCAAACTTCCAGCAGTGTCGAAACAGAGTCGGAATCAGGACTATTATTCAACTCGGACAGTCGGACTATTATTGCAAAGCGATAGTTCACAGAAAATATATCATAATACAATAGTGAATATTCGAATAAACGTACTAGGGAGCTAACTATTACACGACGGAGTGGTATTTAGGTGTCGTAATGTCAGTGGTCACGAAAAAATGAAACCTAAAAGATCTTACCCACAAAAACTCATAAAATGTTTGATACAAAAGGTAATATTACTTTTTAACTAGCGTATGATGTATTTTCTAACATTTTCGTCTCTTGTTAAACCAGTTGCAGTTTCGTTACAGCTGATTTTGTGTTACTGAATGAATTTTATCTTTACTCTGACGAAATATATATTAGAGTCTTACTTGTCTCAAAACAGGTATTATCGGAACATGTATTTGGAACAGGTATACCGTGGAAAAACGAGTCTTCCTGGTATAAAACGGAAGACATCATACATTATCGTAAAATTCTAAATACCGACGCTACGTGGAGGCATCTAGAATTTTTATGATAACAGGTATGATGTGTTCATATTCCAAGGGCAGATCTGTTCCAAATACCTGTTTAGCAAATATAAAATTTGGCAAGTAAGTCGAATATTTCCTCGGTGGAAAGGTAAAATGATATGTATTTCGGAAACGATTCCGAGCCGGACCTGTTTCTAAAAACAGCAGGTGTTCCGACTCCTATAGTGGATCAAACAAATTGTCGGTATTATTCACGTCAGCCCGAGAGCCATGTACCCACATGGTCCGGCCGAACCTATCTCGAAGGCAAGATATCTGCCAAGTGAATAAAATAATAAAATGCTATTTCAAATTTCAACCAATGCATCTCCATCGACAAACCGGATGCCTACCATACGCCTGCGCTAGCGATTGGATCGCGATTGGTTCCCACCTCATGTTTAGGCGGTGCTGACGTCCACTGAAAAAATAAGTTAAACTATCAATTCCCCTTCATTCTGCTATGCATTAGGGTGACGCGTACTGTATGTTAAACCTAGGTTTTATTAGCTGCAATATTATATAATTTATAATAAACAAATATATTTAGACTAAACAATAAACAACATACAAATGTCGTAACTGAAATATTTACAAATATGTAAATGAAATAACAAGTAAAATTAAAAAGTTAATTATTTAATAAATGTTCAATATGGGCACCATTGTTATTTAAGCACAATGCGTAACGTTTTTTAGTTCATTAGTAGACTTTTCTGAAAATAGTTCCACCTAATTAATTTATCTCAGCCGTTTCTCAGAAAAACTCACTTCCTATGATAAATCAATCACTCTGTACATTCAACGGCAATAATTAATTGATTTTTTAGAAAGCTTGCACTATCGTTAAATATATGGTGTTTTTTGCATGAAAATTACCAACATGACTGAGTGCAATAAATACATTTTTTAAGCACTAGTATATAACGAAAAGGGTAATAGAACTTAGGTAATGATTGATCACTTACATAGTACACAACTATAGAAGTATATTAGATAAGTACTTAATTCCTTTTGGTTTCCTCAAGTATTGTACTGATTTTTTTAGGATTTAATATACTTTAGGGCAGGGTGGTCAAGTTCTGTACATATGCATTTTTCTCCATTAACTCACTCATTTTCTTGAAAATGAGTGAGTTACAAATGAGGAGGGGTATTAAATCAACATAATACTTTTCTTAATACTATTTAATATGAAATTATAATTATTTTTAATAGCTTAATATAATTATTTTTAATAGCTTATTATAATTAATTTATTTATAGTAATTTTATCATTAATGGGAAGTCTGCGTCTGTATGTTTACAAACAAGGGTTCATAATTTGGATCTAAATCAAGATAATAATGACAAACTTTCAGTGTCATCAGTAGGGTTGGCTGATAGTGACGCAATTCAGCGGCATGCGGTAGGCGGATCATTAACTTCAGTCGTTTCGCCTGAAAGATCTTTTGGCAGACTCTAGCATAATTATTAGTATGTTCGATTTTATTCGATATTATATATTGTATTAAATACATTAATACAATACATTAATACTACATTAATAATAAAATTTTATACGTGCAAACGCCCAGGAAACCAGTAATGTGTAGAGTCTGGAAAAACTGCTGTATAGGGATAAACGCGATTTGCAACCGTCACACAAATAGTTTGAAACATAAAAATAAAGAAAGGGGATAATATATAAATAATAATATATAAATATATATTGAAATATATTAAAAATATATAAATATATATTAAAATATATTAAAAATATATAAATATATATTAAAATAGAATAAAATATATAAATATATATTAAAATACACGGTTATATTGTATTTATGAGACCACAGTCTGTAAAAAACATTATATTCTCAGTGTTATAGTACGTCGACTCGACCCTCCAAAATATACACGCCTACTGGCACTAGCTAGTAAAAGGCAGTAATGGCAACAGAGTGTAATGACAACACAATTAGAAGGGTGGTGTTGGTGAACAAGGTGTGTGAAGTTAGTACCCCCAAATTGGAATTTTGAGGTTATTTTAGGCTCATTATTTTGCTTAAGTTATGACCAGTTTTGACCAGTAAACAGTTTATTTTGCCCATCTTTTGTTTAAAAATGCGGGGCGAAACTAAGTTTTTTGAGCATTTTTTCAGTCCGCACCCCCCAATTGGAATTTTGAGCCGATTTCGGGCTCATTATTTTCACCAGTTTTGACCAGCAATAAATTTATTTTGACCACCTTTTTGTTTAAAAAATGACGAGCGAAACTAGTTTTTTTTTGAGCTTTTTTTCAGCCCGCACCCCCCAAATTGGAATTTAGAGCTGATTTCCGAGCTCATTATTTTGACCAAGTTTTGACCAGTTTTAACCAGAATATAGTTTATTTCGACCACTTTTCGTTTGAAAGTGGAGCGAAACTAAGTTTTTGAGCATTTTTTCAGCCCGCACTCCCAATTAGAATTATGAGCCGATTTTCGGGCTCATATTATTTGGATCAAGTTTTGACCAGTTTTGATCAGCAAGAGTTTATTTAGACCACCTTCAGTTGGAAAAATGTGGAGTATGGTTAAAAAAATTATAACTATAATTTAATAAAAAATTGCTTAAAGGTAGTAACTACGGTTGTAAAAAGAGGAGTATTCTTACAATATAACTATTTTGTTTATGTGGGTATACCTACTTTTTCGAGCACTCTTTATCCCAACAAAGTTCAACATCAAAAGTATTCAAATCGGTCCAGATTATTGTTGAATTTAAATAAATACATGCATCATTTCGTTTGCTTATCTCGTCCCTTGTTACAGTAACCTTAAGTCACGGTGTGTAACGAAATAAAATATAAGGTCATTTCCCGACGTTTTTATATTGTTTGGGTTAATCGTTATAAATTTGTTCTAGACATTTGGCTTTCGTGACCGTATATAATCTAGAGACCGGACCTTTTCCTTGGAAACGTACATTTAGAAACTCTTTCAATAATCCCAATGGTAAAAGTCTTAGTTTTATCTCGTAAGTTCACGGAAGAACTGAGAAATGTCCGGATTAGAACGGATTTTCGGGTAAACCTTTCATTCTCCCCCGTCGATGTATAAGACCACTGTCTGTTTTGTCTAGCTTACTTTTAGATATTTCATTATTATCTCAAAATAGTTTATATAGAGAATTTTCTCTTCGACGACTCAACATCTATATTACTATCTATATATTTTATCTTTTGAAGACTGTCCTTTATTTAATCTCTACTGTCCTTTATTTAAGCTCGTACCTAAGGTACTAAATATACTCAGGGACGTTTCTTGGTGACATGAAATTACTCAACGGTAATAACTAGGCCCGGAGCTAAACAACTCGATAATTAAAAATATAAACCGTATTTTTTAAGGGCATATTTCTTGCCCCTGTATAACCACGACACTGACCGTGCGTAGAATGCCGCCCCGAACGAAGTCTCGTGCGGGCATCCGGGACGCCGTAATACAATTTCTCCCTAAGTCAGCGAGCAATTCCGATAATGAAAGGTGTCCCTTTAGTTTGCCACCTACCGTAGGTGTAGGGTATATGTACGGAGAATTGGACCACCTTTTGAATAGCCGTCAATTACTTTTTTTTATTGATCAAAATAAAACTCTACAAAAAAAGAAACATAAACATGAACATTGTACAACTGTGGCATAGTTTAAAGAACAAAGGAACTCGTCATAAATAAAAAATAAAAAATACAATCTAAAACGTTGCATTGATCCGACTCTCCTACCCAGTATGGAAGAGATGGTCCACCTGAGGTAGGAGATGGACCTATATAGTTTTTGTGTCCTTTTTTGTCGCAGCAACGCTACACATTTGACACACATTATTAGTAAGGTGTGCAACCTTCATGCACCCACCGGGAACGTAATAAGCACAGTATCCAGTCGTATTTCTTGGAAGTGCGACGACAATCCTCGCCGCATCCCACGCAGTCACTAATACGTTAACCTCCACACGAGGAATCGTGTAAAACTACATCATCCGAGCAAAGAGAAGAGGCAGACTCACGCCTGGGCTTCTTCTTTGGCTGATATTTAGGTTTAAGATTTTTTTCTTGGAATGTATGCCCTTCCTATATTTTCTGTCGAAGTTAAAACATCGGTATACATATTAGAACGAACTCTTTTCACAGCTGGTGTTATCACGGGTACAGGTGAAATAGCATCCAATTTTTCTGGCGTTTCTTAGACCCGGCAGCCTGTATTGGGCCCTGCAGTGCCTCCTGCACTGCCTCCTGCACTACCTCTTACACTACCTCCTACTGCACTGCCTACTGCACTGCCTTCTGCACTGCCACCTCCACCAGGATTCATCTTCCAGAGGACCGGGTTGTGGAGATTCGTTTCCGACTTTTACGTTTAATACTCTAGGCTGCAAAACCGCATAGTCGGGACTGGCTTCTGGATTCACTGTCAAATATTCCCGGTACCTGGAAGGCTGAAACCACGTTGTTTATTGTAGTAGATTTACTATAAGACTCGCTCAAGAGTTTACCAAACTGCAAGCGGTTCAGCCTTCTATTGGGATTACTTTTTAACCATTCTTCTGCACGCCTCACAATAATGTCCTTCTTAAGACTTAAAAAAGGAACGATCCAGAGGTTCATGTAATGAGTGCAATGCAGGAGCAAGCAGAACAAAATAATTTCATGTTTTTCTGCAAATTCCAAAGTCTCAATGTTGGTTGTATACGAGCTATGTTCGTCCAATATCAATAAAGTTCTTCCAGATACTTTTCTTGGTATGAAATGGGGTTTTCATAAATCAAAAAATATTTCAGAGCTCACATAAGCCAACTTTTCTGAGATGCGTATCCCTGATGCTGGGGGCATTCCGTCACACAATTCAGCCTTCATATTTTTTTCTTTTGGATGGAAGGCACACCTTTTGACCCTCGTTGAGCAATTACATCTACCTAAAATGTAGGTCCATCTCTCCTCCACAAGCTGGTCCATCTCCTGAACCGGGAGGAGAAATGTGGACCAGAGAATTACCGCGGAATGAAACAAGGCGAGACTATTATTTTTTAGGTTATATTTACTTCCAAACATATAACGAGACAATGACATACATAAAATTGTAAATAAAATTTAAGTGTACTCGATTGACTCGACAGAGTACAAACACACGAATAATTTATGAGGGTATCCAAAATTACATTTGGAAATAACTTACTGTAGCAGAAAAACATCACCTTACCGACGCATCTCGCAGAATGAACTAACGCAAATGCACGATTGTAGCTAACCAAAGCATGCATTTTTGCAATATTTTACGGAAAATCACGAGTGGTCTGTCTCTCCTACTGGGCCATCTCTCCTTACTTTACCCTAAACGAGTTGACCGCCGCATTGAAAACAATTTTTCGTGACTCGCGAATTCGTGTATTCCTTTTATATACTATCTGATTTTGTGCGGATTTCTGCAATAATGGCACAGTCGTTGCCATTTGTTAATAGACTGAACCAGATTATTGAAAATTACGACGATATTAAAATAGCACATATTTTATTTATTCCTTACAATTATTGATATACAGGGTGTATATAAATAACACCGAAAGGGGGTTTTCAGTATAATTTTTTTAAAACACCCTCCCCTGAAAAGTTACGCCCCCAAACATTCTAAAAAATTGTTTTCTTACGAAAACTTGGAAAAGAAACGAAACTTGGTGAACAGTATCTGTTAATAAAACCACACTTTCTGAAATGTTTTCACCCATATGGTATTTTTCTAAGGGGTCTAAATAATCAACCCCTAATATATTGTTTCTTATAACTTCTTTTTGACAAACCTTTTTACATTTAATAAGTATATCTAAGTCCCATTCTTTACTAACTTTTTGATCTCTTCAAGTTTTTTCGAAAAGTTAGAGATTAATGAGTAACCTAAATAAATGTATTGCAATGCATTTTCAAAAGACAAACTGTTTTAACGCAAAGGTTGTTTAAGAAGTGATTAAATAAAGGTGTTGATCGCGACCTATCTCCAAATGTATTTGGTTTTAAATTATTTAACATTCGATTTATTGCTTGGTTAGGTTAATTTAAGTTGGGTTAGTTAATTTCACAGTAACTTAGAAGAAACAAATGACTTGAATAAGTTGAAAAAATAGGGATTAAATAACAAAATTTTTTTTCACATTTCCGCTTTATATCT